>OX463782.1:38553347-38992108 GCA_949825025.1 Siphlonurus alternatus
CAAATGGGACTACAAAAATCGATTGTTCGTGTTATCTTACCCTTAAGGGTAAGAGATAACGCCACCAATGTTAAAAAAAATCCCTCATACGAAAATTCTGAAAAAAAATTAAAATGTTCTCCTCTACACCCCCATAGTAGCTAAAATATCAGATATACAAATACGATCTAGTTTTTGAGTTATGAATTTTTAAATTTGACTATATACTTTAACATGGAGAAATGAAACTTCCATGTTAAATTAGTCAACTTTAAAAATTCATAACTAAATATAAAAACTAGATAGCATATTTGTATACCTGATATTTTAGCTACTGATATAGGGGGTGTAGAGGAGAACATTTTAAATTTTTTTCGCAATTTTTCGGGTGAGGATTTTTTTAACATTTTGGTGCGTGGCGTTATCTTACCTTAATTCCTTCATTCGCCTGCAATTAAGGTAGAGGGACTATATACGACTATAATAGGAGGCTCGGCATTTCCTTGTTCATAGTTTATGATGTAAAAATGTATTTTACTACTTTATTATATGTCATGTATGCATGATGTACTACATTATAAGAAAAATGTAATTGCTTTAACTGCATGTAGGTGGTTTCATCATATTTTAATCGCTAAATATTTATTACATAATGCCGTGGAATTCAAATACCGCCAATTAAGAATTAATTTCCGTGAACATATACTCAAGAAACTAACATGTGTATTTTTCTATGCGTAACTTTACGCAAATTGTTAAATGGCGGTATTTGAACACTCTCTGCAGAACTTTATTCGATCCTGCATACACGTAATGTCACTGCTAATTGTTAAATTGCTATATAAATAATTTAAAATAAATAAGTTGAGCTTTTGTATGTCATCCATTGAGCAACCATGATGCACTATTATAATTTTATTTTTGCTTCAGTTTTAAATTTGTGTTCTGAATAGTAATTCTTTTTTAGTAGTTAACCCATTAGTGCCCAGTTTCTTTTTTACTAAAATTTGAGCTCTCAATTGACTAAATTTGAAAAATTCCTGTGCTCTTATATTTTGACCTAGAGGTTTCAAACTTGGACAGGGAATAGGACAAACCTTGTTCTCTAGGAAAAAAGTATCTGAAATGTCTTTTACCTTTTTTCAGGGTCAGGGTGGGCTCTAAGGTACAACTAGTTTTGGACAAAAAATTGTCTTGAATGTTTTCAAATTTTCGGGTATATACTCGTAACTACTTGAACATACATTAAAACCAAATATGACATTGTGAAGGTTGTGACCCTCCTCTTTGACCCTGTTTTGTTTCTAATGTGTAATTAGAACATTTTTAACTTCAAAAATGAATTCAGAAGGGTCAAATTAGTACAGAAAGATGTATTACACAATCCTCTGTGTTGGTACCTAAGTCAAGGCCTTCTTGACCCTGAAAAAGGGTAACGTCCAAAATGCAACTACAAAGACAAACAAAAGGTATTAAATCCTATACTGATTTGGACATTGTGAGTTCGAATTTGGCATTAAAAATGCTCTATATGATAATTTGGCAAATGTCAGGTCAAATTCAGGGTAAAAAGTTACCGGAAATGACCTCTCAATAAGACCATTTTTAATTTTACATTTTTAAAGGTCTAAATTATTTTTTTCAGATTTTTAGTTGGTGGGGGTGTTATATCCGTTCCCTCAAGGTGCCCTGAGGACCCTGATATGCACTCAGGATACATATGGCTCATATATTTAGATGACCTGTATGTAAAAACAACTACCCTGAAAATTCATTTCACCAATTTCATGTATCGTACACTGAATTGTAAAATGTAAGTACCCTGAGGAAGTGGGGTGTACCTCCATTTTGGGGTGGGTCCAAAAAGAGCCCAAATGCATGGAGCCTCTGGGCGCTAATGGATTGATAACGCCATGCAATGTTAAAAAAAATCCCTCACACAAAAATTCTGAAAAATTTTAATTCTGAAAAAAATTTAAAATGTTCTCCTCTACACCCCCTATCAGTAGCTAGCTATCAGGTATACAAATTCGATCTAATTTTTGAGTTTTGAATTTTTAAAGTTGACTACTTTAACATGGAGAAATGGAAATCCCATGTTAAATTAGTCAACTTTAAAAATTCATAACTCAAAAACTAGATCGAATTTGTATACCTGATATTTTAGCTACTGATAGGGGGTGTAGAGGAGAACATTTTAAATTTTTTTCAGAATTTTTGTGTGAGGGACTTTTTTTAACATTGGTGGCGTTACCTTACCCTTAATTGATTTGAATAAATATTAGAACTTGTCAAGAAATTAAAAAAACTTAATGGTATCAAGATTTTAGGCATCAAAATTACATAATCAAGAAAAAGATTACTAAAAAATGTGATAATTCCAGTTTTTTTGATATTTTTTTTCGAAATTCCATGATTTTTCCCGTTTTTTCCAGAGGGTTTGAAATTCCATGATATCCTGGGGCGTATTCGAGAATAAATCTGTCTTCTCCGACAGATAAGTCACAGATAAAGGAAGTGACGTCACACACTCAGTCCGTCAGATATTTTAAAAAACACTTTTTCTAAACCGATAGACACGCCCATGATAGTTGGCTCCGCCCCCACAGATGTTTGGCGAGTTATTTTGTTTAGTACCATAAAAATGGATGGATTAATTAAATTATTGTTGCTGCAGCGGTTTTAATTGCTTACGACAGTTTCTGTGCTCATTATTTGTGTGAAGAAGAAAATAATCAGCTCCCAAACTCCCGCGATTACGCTTTTCGACTCTCACAATTAGTTGTATATTTCCTCGTCGTGGCGCTATTTCCACTCTTCTCGTTTATCGCTGCCGCCGCAGCGAGAAGCGGGAGGACTCTTGCTGATGGCGCGCTCTGGTGGTAGAAAGACGGGCGTGACGACTTCCGCCAGATCTGGACTCGCAGATTTTCTTTAAAAACACGGATAAGCTTCTCCGACATATCGGAGCGACTTCTCGAATACGCCCCTGGTATTCCAGGTTTTTCTAGATGGTATACACCCTGTTTCAAGATCTGCGATGTTTGAACAGAATTCTGTCCATAAGCGTTCTATATCTCTACTTCTCTACACTATAAAATCTGACACGGATCAGCTGTTTTTTTAGTCCCATTTGATTAACATGTAAAACTTAGCAAATTCACAAATATTCTGAAATTTTTTGAGAGACACATTTTATTTAGTACCTAAAAGCCATAGAAAAATTTTCAAAACAATTATACAAGCCGATTTTGTTTTATTTTTAGTTTGGCTCTGCATGAGAAAGCCCTAGCTATGCTGAAACTTAAAAAAAATCGTCTTGAATAATTATTGTTTTCAAATTTGTTCTGTGGCTTTCAGGTACTAAATAAAATCTGTCTCTAAAAAAAAATTCAGAATATTTGTGAATTTGCCAAGGTTTACATGTTAATCAAATGGGACTAAAAAAACAGCTGATCCGTGTTACCTTACCCTTAAAAGACTATATTCCTTAGTGTGTGACGCCACTCCATGCAGTGTATCAAATTTAAAATCAACAGAGTTCTATAAAGTTGTATGTTGGATCAGAAACTGAAAATACATTAAAACAAGGAAATTGTGTCAATTTAAATGGAAAATATTTTATTTACAAAATTGTCGTATATAATTATTTAATATGTACAAAAGTTAAAAAAAGTGTATAAAAAGTTGATAAGTATAGTTAACATAATTAAAGCACAGTCATTGACAACATGCAAAGTTTGTCAACACCAATTGTCAACAAGGGCACACAACATTTCAGCACGGCCCTGCATTTGAGTCCACTTGAGACGTTTCTAGCTAGCTAGCTAGCCACGGGAAAAAGGGTGACCCCGGGCGGGGCACGCTGCTCCACCTGCCTGGGGGCACTGCCCCGGCCCCGCAGCAAATTGTTCCACTGTTGGATGCGGGAAGTCACCGTGGCCACTTCACTCGGAGCAGGGCTTGTCTTGTCCACAGAGTTTCTGTCACCTTTTGGAGAACCAATTTCAAATCTTTCCCTCAGCAAAGAAAACTTTCTCCTTAGCTTCTTGGGAGGTGACACTTTCTCGTCACATGTTTTCAACTGTGCTAGAAAGTCAATCTCGGTTTGTGACAACGGCTTGTTGCTGATATTCTGCCAGTTGACGTCGCTGGTGTTGACGATCTCTGGCCACTCCTCGCAGCTAGCGTCTGGTTGGTACAGGTTGCACAGGGACTCCTCAATCGTCGCTACGAGGGAGCAGCGGCTTGTTGCCAGCTTGGGCAGGACCACGGTGCCGTCGTCACTCGACGTCTCGTAGTCCTCCTCTGGGATCGTGTCCAGCCCTTCCCCCACGTAGGCGTAGTCGGCCAGTCGCAGCTCGTCAGCCAGTGAGTCCAGGTAGTCGCTGGGGGCTGTCGCCAGCTTGTCTCCTGACGAACTCGACGAAGATGAGTAGCAGGACGTTGACGTGGAGACGACTGTGTCTCTGCGACAGTCCCTGTGGCCTCCCACGCTCGAGTCGTGCTCTGCGATGTCGGAGGAGTAGCCCTCCCAGTGTCGCAAGCCCCACGGCTCGCGAGCGATGTTCACTGCACAGATGTTCTCGTAGTCGTGAGTGGACATGCACGTGCTGGTCGCGTCAGTTTTGTCTTCACTGACTGTCGCTGCATCTTCTTCCGACTTCACCAGCTCAGATATGTCAACCTCATAGAGGGGCTGTCGCTTGAGCTGCTCTTCAGTTTTCTCAACCTCATAGAGGGGCTGTCGCTTGAGCTGCTCTTCAGTTTTCTCAACGTCATAGAGGGGCTGTCGCTTGAGTTGCTCTTCAGTTTTCTCAACGTCAAAGAGGGGCTGTCGCTTGAGCTGCTCTTCAGTTTTCTCAACGTCATAGAGGGGCTGTCGCTTGAACTGCTCTTCAGTTTTCTCAATGTCAAAGAGGGGCTGTCGCTTCAGTTGCTCTTCAGTTTTCTCAACGTCATAGAGGGGCTGTCGCTTGAGTTGCTCTTCAGTTTTCTCAACGTCAAAGAGGGGCTGTCGCTTGAGCTGCTCTTCAGTTTTCTCAACGTCATAGAGGGGCTGTCGCTTAAGCTGCTCTTCAGTTTTCTCAACGTCATAGAGGGGCTGTCGCTTGAGCTGCTCTTCCGTCTTAGGAGAGTGGGTGGGTGAGGGGTTCACATCTGGCCCCTCAGTATCTGATAGATCGATGTCGCAAACGGGCCGTCGCTTTAGCTGGGCAGAGCTGGGGCTGCCCGGAGCCTGTGACACAGAGAGAGGCGCCATTTTGTGATTTATTTACAAGTTTCATCATGTTACAAAATAAACCAACTGTGGCTGTCATAAGTCGGTGCGCTCCGACTTTGGAGTGTTGTAGCTCAGAGCTCAATTGGTGTAGAAGATTTTAAAAAATGCTGGCCCACGTAGAATCTTATTCTTTGTTCAAAAATTTTAATTTTTTACTCTAGAGTTAAAATTAAAAATTCAGTGAATTTATTTATAACACAACGTCAGGTAAAATCAATGATTTTTCTGAGTACCTCGAATTTAAAAATTCACATAAAATTAAAAAAATAAGTTATAACAACGAAAGGTTTAAAATAAATCGGCCAAATTGTCTTTAATGCAGTGATGTAAGTAGTTTTCTTTAAATTGTTAATTACAGTAGTTGAAAACTAAGAAATCAATCTCCATCTTGAAAAACATTTTTCCGGAAAATCAACTCTGCCATCTGAAGGGTACTAATACTGGTATTTATTTTTTTTTATTGAAGCCTTCCTTAATTTTTTAATTTCCTTATTAGCGGGTGTCGGAGGGTAGCACTGAACCCCTGTTAAAGATGTACCAAAGTGAATACTGTACTTTTTTTTTTAGATATTCTAGTAGCTGTGAATTATTTTGTTATCCCTGTGGCTCAATATTTCTGTACGATGCCTAGTTATTTTACAATTAATGTTTTAGTAAAAAAGTTGAGTCATAGGTCCGTTGGTTGCTTCAAGCCGCTGCGTGGGGCAGCAGCAGTTGCTGATACGACGAGAATCTCCAGCGAATTGGGGGAACCTCCTTCGCCTCCTCTCGCCCCCTTCTTGTCGTATCAGCGCAACTCGCCGGCTTAAAGCAACCAACCTACGACTTAACTTTTTTACTAAAATATTAATTGTAAAATAATTAATAAAATAAATAAAATAAAATAACTGATCACATTGTGTATGGGCATTTGCCTTTTTCAATCCACCATTTGGGTTATTTATTCTTTTTTTTTTTCTTGTCTTTCCCTCCCATTTTATGTATTTCTTAACCCAATAAACAATTAATATTATTATTATTATTAACTAGCCATCGTAAGAAAATATTGAGCCACAGGGATAACAAAATAATTCACAGCTACCAGAATATCTAAAAAAAGAATATACTTTGCTACACCTTTAATAAGGATCTAAATTAATTATTATTTTATTTTAAGAATTTCGTTGTTACAACTCAATTATTTAATTATATATATATATAAATATATAATTTTTTTGCTTCAACTGAACCCTAGTACAAAGTACTGGCCACAATTAAGTGATTGAATTTAACCTCCCGGCTCTTCGTAGACCCTACTTTTGTGGGTCCCTTCCAAACCGGGGCGGCCATGGCCTAAGGAATCCATCCCAGCATTCGCCTGGTTGTAACTGGGGAGACCATGGAAACCTCAATGAATTTTTAAACCCGAGGTACTTAGAAAAATCATTGAATTTACCTGACGATGCGTTATAAAAAAATTCCTTAAAATTTTAATTTTTGCTCTAAGAGAATAAAATTAATGTTTTTGAACAAAGAATAAGATTCTACGTGGGCCAGTACTTTTTAAAACCTGTTACACCAATTCAATTCATTTATTCAATCAACTGGCTGTACAAGTACAACATGGATTAAGTCATTCCTAATAATAACATTAAAATTACATAACATAAAAACACATCAAAATAACAATAATTCATAAAACTATCAAGATATGAAATACAATAGATACAATCAATTAAAAAACAACATTAGACAGTATATCTTCTGGCAACTTATTACAAAAGTACATTTTTACAGAGTACAATTCCTTATTTATAAGAATATTTTTTAATTTTTCTTTAAATAATTTTTCACTTTCAACTTCTCTGAGACATGCGGGTAAAAAGTCATACATTTTTGCAGTCTGGTAATTGAGCTCTAAGCTACAATACTCTAAAATCGGAGCGCACCGACTTATCACGGCAAATGTATTCGGGTTGTCCTAGTGACGATTTCTACCATCCATATTACCACAGCTTCCACCTAATCAATACGAATATTCCATGCAGACTAAAAGTGAAATGTGCTTATTAAGAGAGGTAATGCAACTAAATTTTGAGTGACCACAAGACTTTCTCCTGCTGTGATTTCTCGATCAGTAAGGTTTTTTTGCTGGTTGTTTCCATTCATTTCTTTAAATATATACACTTATTTACAGTCAACCGGGGTAACTTTGAAGCACCAATCAGACACCAGCTTTAAAATCCTCCTATCTCGCTCAGTCCAGAGCAATTTGAAAACTGTCTCTGCAAAGTTACCTCAAACTTTCAACGTACCCCAGGTTGACTGTATCAGAACCTAAAATAAATGGTTTATTTTCCTTAAGGGTAAGATAACACGAAACATCGATTGTTGTAGTCCCATTTGATTAACATATAAACCTTAGCAACCTCATAATAATTCTGAATATTTTCGAGAGACAGTTCTTAGCACCAAAATAATGTAGAAAAAATTTCAAAACAATTGGACGATCCAATTTTTTTAAATTAATTTTTTAAATTTTCAGTATAGGGCTTTCCCATGGAGACCTAAACTAAGAAATTAATTTAAAAAAATTGGATCGTCTGATTGTTTTGAAATTTTGTACACATTCTTTCTGGTGCTAAGAACTGTCTCTAAAAAAAAATCAGAATTATTATGAGGTTGCTAAGGTTTACATACATGTTAATCAAATGGGACTACAAAAATCGATGTTTCGTGTTATCTTAGTCTTAATTCAAATTTTTATTCAATTAGTAAGTTAAAGTCGTGGACATTTTTCTTAAAACAAAACAAGTCATGGAAAGATTTGTTTCGAACCTTGTCGCCTAATCCAGATTCAAAAGTGACAGACTTTCCGGCTCTAGCGAGCTAGCAATGCTTGGGGTTCTATGGGTCCCTTCCAAACCAGGGGGGCCTTAATGGCAATCTATCCTAACATTTGCCTGGTTGTGACTGAGGAAACCATGGTAACTGAAGAAGGATGCCAACAATCACCAACCAGTTGTTTTGTGACAAAGTTTGGCTGGGATCATTGATGGATTAGAGAGAATGACTAAAATATTTCAAATTTCAAGAAGGCATACTGTGCATGTACCTCAAATCCCATAAAGGAAAGCAAAAACTTTTGAATTTGATTTGTAAACAAAAATGTTTGAAATCGCAGACCAATGGTTTGAATCAAAACATAGGGTTGATTGCAGAATGTGACAAAGACTTACCTCATGGGAGCTCTGCTTGGTGCTGCACGGGCTGTCCGAGGTGGAGGAGGGGGGCCTGCAACGTCAACATTATCAATATCAACATTATAATATGAATATCATGCAACGTCAACATTATCTATATCAATATTATAATGTGAATATCATGCAACGTCAACATTATCTATATCAACATTATAATATGAATATCATGCAACGTCAACATTATCTATATCAACATTATAATATGAATATCATGCAACGTCAACATTATTTCTATCAACATTATAATATGAACATCATTATTACTGCATCACATTAATTTAACATGGAAATCCCATCAAAAAATCTAATTTTTGGGTTCGACCCACAGAAACAAAGAAAACATTGAAAATTCATCAACAAACCTCCTGTATCATATATATACTGTACACTGTATATTATATCAGGGTACAAAGTTTCAAGCTCCAAAACCCCTCGTTGCAAAATCCATGACAGGAAATGATTGTGCTCGCTCAGTATATAAACATACAGTATATATATTTATTTGTGTTAGGAAAAGCGTAGATTTTAATGCATTGTCTTTTGCCTCTTTTCATTCCTACAGCTATCTCACCTGGCCTCGCCCGTGCGCTCATGCCTCAGGGTCCTCAGGTGACGTCCTTGCTGGGAGCCCAGGGAAGACCCGGACAGGTTGTGGCGCTCGCAGTCGTCCACAGGGATGCACGGCAAGATGACTCCCGCAGGGTGGAAGAAGGCGTAGTACACCAGCATACTGGAGAGACCTGCATGTGGAACTACGTTATGAAGGTACAAGAGGACGTAGTACACCAGGAGGGACCTGTATGTGGAACTACGTTATCAAGGTACAAGAGGGCGTAGTAAACCAGGAGGAACCTGTATGTGGAACTACGTTATCAAGGTACAAGAGGGCGTAGTACACCAGCATACTGGAGGGATCTGTATGTGGAACTACATTATCAAGGTACAAGAGGGCGTAGTACACCAGGAGGGACCTGTATGTGGAACTACGTTATCAAGGTACAAGAGGGTGTTTTAACTCACCCAGCAGGCTGGTGAGGGCGACCGCCATGACCACCAGCTTGACGCTGCCCGCTGGCGCCGCCTGGCCGTCTTCTCCGCCCCACAGAGCGTAGGCCGCCACGCACGCGCCATTCTCGAGGGCCGCGAGCACGTAGAAGGAGGTGGCGCGGTGCCTAGAGGGACCCTCCCGCAGGTTGAAGAAGCAGAAGCAGTAGACAACTCCTACGACCGCGTTGTAGGCGCGCTCCTCCCACCATGTCTCGCAGAAGTCCGTGCGCTGCCACACCGCCCAGGCAGTCATCGCCAGCCAGTGCAGCCCTGCAACATTCCAAATTCAGGATGTAAATGTGCCAGTGCAACGCCATGTGGACAATAATTTAATACTATATTCAATACCAGGGACCGTATCCCCTTACGTTTTAAGCGGATCCAAATCCGGGTAACCGATCCCTTTATTTTTTAAGAGGATCCTAAAAAGGATCAAGATCCTTAATTTTTTTAAGGGAATCGGGATATCAAGATCTGGTCCATTTATTTTTTTAGGGGGATCCAGATACCCGGATCCGGTCCATTTATTTTTTTAATGGGATAATAAGGGGATCCGAATCCGGATCCATTTTTTTTTTCGCGGCAAATTTGTGTACAATTTCTTGTGTATAAAATACAGCGTGTTATATTTTACGAGATTTTAGGAGAGATAATGAGTAATGATTCAGCAATAAATATAAATTAATTAATAATTTAATCAATAAATTAATTATAAATTTTATAATCAATTTAGGTAATTTTCTGGAATCTAATTTATTCAATTACTACACAGTACAGACTACAGAGAGACACACGATGCACAAATTGTTTGTTATATTTCACATGTGTAGCAAGCAGTCAATTAAACAACAAACTTTAAAAAAAAATTGCATTCAAACGCCGTTTATAAGCAAAATATGGTACTAAAAATTTACGTAAAATTTGCCGCAAATCGCGCAAATTGGGAAGATAAAATTCAAACTTCAAACAGTGAAAATAAAAAATTAAGGGTAAGGTAACGCCACCAATGTTAAAAAAAATCCCTCTCACAAAAATTCTGAAAAAAATTTAAAATGTTCTCCTCTACACCCCCTATCAGTAGCTAAAATATCAGGTATACAAATACGATCTAGTTTTTGAGTTATAAATTTTTAAAGTTGACTACTTTAACATGGAGAAATGAAAATCCCATGTTAAATTAGTCAACTTTAAAAATTCATAACTCAAAAACTAGATCGTATTTGTATACCTGATATTTTAGCTACTGATAGGGGGTGTAGAGGAGAACATTTTAATTTTTTTTCAGAATTGTTGTGAGAGGGATTTTTTTTAACATTGGTGGCGTTACCTTACCCTTAAAATACCTGAACCCTTTTTTTAGGGGATCCGGATATCCGGATTCGGTCCATTTATATTTTTAAGGGAATCGGGACACCCGGATCAAGTCCATTTATTTTTTTAACGCGATAATGAGCGGATCCGAATCCGGGATCCGGTCTCTGTTCAATACTGTAATAAACATAACAATTTGTGTATAATTGGCGTCATAAAGTTAGTGCAAACCTAGTGGTAACTGCTGGAACTATGGCGTCTGGCGAGGATTGCTGTATATGATTAACATTGTAAAATCATGTAAATGCTCTGTCAGCAGCCACAGCATAATTTTACAGAAACGACAACACCATAATTAGTTGTCAAATACTTCTGGACAAATATAAAAAAATATTTCAACTTCATAAGTAATTTCTTTCCTAAAAATTTGATAATTTTTGTGATTCTCCCCATGCTATAGGTATTGCCGTGTCCTCGATGCAAAGAGCAAAATTTTCAGACGTCAGCGCCATCTCTTGGTCCTTTATGTCCTCTATATACATACAGTAAAAACTTGTTATTACGCAAAGTCAAGGGACTCAGTAAATTAGATTTACCTTATACATATAGAGTATACTGTAACCGCAATGCTAATAATATTTCACGGGCCCATGATCTCCTTAAAGCCGGTATTACACGATACAATTTTTCTGATTACGTACTGTATACAATTTTTCCTTACAAGAAAACTTAATCTCCATTTGTTTGCATGGAGAGAAAATTTTCTTGCAAGGAAAAATTGTATCGTGTAATATAGGCTTTACTCAAAATACATAATGTATGTTTGGTTAAACATACATTTGTTTAACCAAACAAAAACTTGCATATTTTATGTATTAACGAGTTTTTACAGTATAATTATAAATGTGTGTACATATTATATATGTGGGTATACTGTAATTACTTTATAAATGTTCATTTAAATCTTATCTGTGAAAATTGTTTATGTTTAGGCTAAAGATTTACTAAATTATGTATCAAAACTTATGGAAATACTGTATTTGATTCAATAAAAAAATCCCCCACATGGCTCTCAAAAAGGCTACGCCATGTTCTCACGGCGAGCACATTTGGCGGAGTCTTCAACTCACCGAGCAGCGCGGCCAGCCAGGAGGGGGAGGTGAGGGCCAGCACGGCCAGCGCGGTGATCCGGGCACTCAGGGTGCCGGCCCGCCACGTCGCCTGCAGGCCCAGCGCTGCCCAGGAGGCCGGCTGCTTGTCGGGCCGACACAGTCGCATGGCCCGCGTGTAGCCGGAGATTGCCCAGGCCAGAGAGAGCAGCGACGCCACGAGGCTGAGGCCTGATAAAACATCAACTGTTTACTAGGGGCACAGAACAGAAAGAGCCTGACAATACATTAACTACTGTACAGTATTTATTAGGGGCACAGAAAGAAGAGTGCAAAACAATGTTACTGTCCATACTTTCCAAAATGCTTCAACTTTATTTTAAAAAATATTAAGAAACGACCACACCTCTTTTTGATGCGTATTCTTCAAATGAATCGCTGGAATCGTAGTTTCAAACAATGCTTACAGGAACACATTTTTTTGTATGCCACATTTATTTGAGGTCCAACTTGCCACTCTCTTCAAAATAAAAACTGAGGTACTGCGGCATTACTTTTGTACCGAAGGGTGTTTAAAAAGTGTCTGTACACAGGCCATTTGAGTGATGTTGTAAAAGACATTTCACATTAAGGTATACTGGCCTCAAAAATTAAATCAGGTAGTCACCAAGACTCTTTGTAGTTTAAAAATAATGAGCGCATGAAATTTAGTGCCGCGCGGAGCAGCATAGCAAAGTTGCGGCTGGAATGTCGGAAATCATGTCTTCCATGACGTCATGAAGGACCTAGCAGCAGAGCGAGCGCTACAGCCGGCAACGCCGCACTAACACCGGATATTCTTTCCACATTTGTCTCTAACTATAGAGAGGGGGGAGAGGGGAGAGGCGCGCGCCAAGTTCTATTAGTTCCATGTATGAGCTTCAAGAGATCAAATAATTAAGTTTTGCGATTGATTTTTTTTTATCTATAATACAATAAAAACTTTTTTTTAAAGAAAAATATTATGATAGAGAAAACAATAATATTATATAATATATCATAGCAATATGAAAAGTTATCAATACTTTAAATAAAAGCTGATATGAAGTATGTTTTTCTTCCGCGATATAATAAAAGACGGCAATATATATATACGGACGTGTTTCCTTCATGTTTGCCGATGTGCATCAATAATTAAAAATGAGCACTGTTGAATATTAATAATATTATATTGGAAAACAAAAACAAAAAGCGTTTGAATTAATTATTACAAGGCATATATAATATATTATACGAATATATAAACTGCGCGCAACATATTTTTTTATCAAATATTAATGGAGTAATTGGAATAAACCTAAACCTGTGCCTTTGTAACAATTAATAATTTTATTTTACTCTCAACAAGGCTCAAGGGTCAATCATAAATAATCTATAATTATTATATATATTTTGTTTATTGAGTATACCATTTCAGAAAAAGAGTAATAATTAATTAACAATCAAATAATAGTTGACATGAAAATGGATATCGCTTTCACACAATTGAGTATTGACCTCAAATTTTTTTATTGCAGAAATGGATAGAGGGTGCAAAGTTATGCTACCCTAATTTTTTTCAGATTTTTTAAAGACCGGGAAGTATTTTTAAAAAATTATTGAAAGTCCTTTTTGTGACGTCACGAGACGCCGCTCCTTAAGAAAAAGATAGGACTTGCCGCTACATGACGTCACAAACAGGACTTTCAATAATTTTTTAAAAATACTTCCTGGTCTTTATAAAATCTGAAAAAATCAGGGTAGCATAACTTTACACCGTCTATCCATTTCTGCAATAAAAAAAAAATTGAGGTCAATACTCCATTGTCTATATAATATATAGTTCACCAAAAACAAGACAAACAAAAATAAAGAAATATGTATTAATTTTTTGTTTTAATTGGAAATAAAAGGTGTTTTTTTTTCAGGACTTTTTCAGTTTTTTTTTCAGTTTTTTTTTTTTTTTCTAGAGGGTTTCTTCAAGATGGTTTTTTTCGAGAGAACCCTGGGCACAACACAATTTATTGCCGTCCTTCATCATGAAATGGCTGTGTTTCATTCACAGAGCTCTTCATTCCCAGTCTGCACAACTCTGTTTCCAAGAAGAGTTCAAAACTCAAACATTCTGCCGTACCCCAGTGAAGTATAGATGGCCTTCCTCCTACCAAGGATTCTTTACACACGAGTGAATTTTCAATTTTTTAGGACCCATTGCACCGTGAAATTTGAAAAATAGCATTGCATGATAGGCGCACTTGAAATTTTGTGGTTCAATGGGGATACTTGAATGTGATTGGCTTAACATTGGTCAAATCAGTGGCTTAACCTACATAAAGGACCAATCGCCATCATCTAGTAGCATGTACATCCCAAGTTACAAAACGTCTGCTGGGACCAGGAATCAAGTGGCCAGGCAGGCACGTTTAAGGGACAATAAAACCATGAATGCATAAAAAGTTTATGTAAGATATGTTAATGCGAGAAATGAGTATGTACAGTAAAATCCGTTTTCGGACCATCCCCCGAATTTATAAAAATTAAATCAATATAGACAGCCGCAGGGCAATCGCACAGGCAAATCGCACTGAGCATGGCTGGGCGGGAGGAGGGGGGAGTGAGTTCCATGGAAAAGAGGCAGCTATGTTGCCTTTCGTGATTGCTGACGTCAGCAATCCACACTTTAGTTACTTGCTGGGCGTTTACCCTGAGGCACTCGCCATCGTGCGGCATGTATTCATACTCAGTTAGTGGGTAACATTTAAATAAAAAATACTTATTTTTATGGTTCCCTGTCCCTTTAACATAGAGCACATACCTGTCCACGGAGGTATGTTCCCGAGGCGTGCCGTCACGTAGAGCTGCAGCACTAACTGAGGAGCAGCCTCCAGGAAGCTGTTGAACAAGTGCAGCAGACACAGGTCCTGTTGTTGGTGGAGTAGCTCCTCGGGGGTACCGTTGGCGGCAGTCTGCAGGGCCAGCAGGTACCTAGCAGGACTGACGTTAGACAAAAGTGTCGTCAACAAAGGTTACTATCCTCGGGAGTACCCTTGGCGGCAGTCTGCAGGGCCAGCAGGTACACTGGGGGCCAAGCTATACCTCACATCAAACACGAGTGCCGCCAGCCAATGAAGTAGCTTAAAATCATGCAACGTTGCCAAATAGTGCAGCGTCGCTATTGTTCGGCTGCAGGTGTTACACCAAAATTGCAACGTCGCACAATTTCCATTGGCCCGCAGCATCGTTTGACGAGAAGGATAGCTTGGCCTCCAGTGTACCTAGGACAGACATTTCATTTGGAAAGTGAAGGCTCCTGGAAGTTGGTCTCTCTCTCTCTCTCTCTCTCTTCTTTTTTTTTTTTTTTTTTAATTTTATAAGGATCCACCTCTAAGAGCTTACAGCTCACAGAGAGGTAATGGGTAGGGATAACTGGGATAAGGTAGGGAAAGGATGGTAGCCATGACCTGTTACACGTCCCAGCATTCACCGAGGTGAGACTGAGGGAACTGTGGAAAACAGGACAGACACCTCTACTTTTTATCAATGGACCAGGGGGCAAGACTGCAAGCTAGGGTTTGAAGCAAATAAAAGGCCTGGCTTCCAGCTGATTTTTTCTAAGGGATAACATGAACTTTTCATACAAAAGTTACAGTGAGAGAGCTGTGGTGGGGGAAGGAGAATTTTTCGCTTCATCGCGAGGCTCGTAGAGAAGCTAGCGTTAGCTTTCAATATGTTTAGTGCAATGGATCCAAGCAATATACAAACACTGGTGTTCCCCAGGTATTTTTTTTTTTTTTTTTGCTTCAACTGAACCCTAGTACAGGGTACTGGCCACAATTCAGTGACTGAATTTAACCTCCCCGCTCTTCGTAGACCCTACTTTTGTGGGTCCTTTCCAAACCAGGGTGGCCATGGCCTAAGCAATCCATCCCAGCATTCGTCTGGTTGTGACTGAGGAAACCATGGAAACCTCAGTCAAGATGGTCAACAATTGATGGAGGATGCCATCAATCACCTCCCGGATGCACGAGTGGGTGTTCTTTAGCAACCGACACTTGTGAAAAGTTTGGCGGTGAATGGAATCGAACTCACGACCATCCGATTACGAATCAGAGGCACATATATACCATTGCGTCAAGTGCCCGTTTTTGAATACAATAAGAAAAATAAATACTGGTAATATGCAATAGTACAATATAGTGTAAAAAAGAAACAAATAATTGTATTGCATCGGTATGTATACATACCATACATACCGGTAATACAGTAGTTATTACTTAGTAACTATTTTTCTTTTAATCTCTCAAAATTTCAACTAGCACATGTGAATTTTGCCCAGTAGAAGTGGAGAAGTTTATTACCTGTGAGCCACCCCGAGACAGAGGGCGTGGGCGGTCCAGGTGACGGCATCTACCCTTCTGTCGAGAGCGTGCCAGCGAATGCTGAAGGCCTCCACGATCAAAGTGGGCAGCACCACAAGCAGCAGCGTCAGGCCCGCCCAGAGGTAATAGCCGTGCGAAGAATACTCCAGCACCAACACCAAATCTGCAACCGTTTGTCAAGTTATGTTGAGACGAACAAAATAAACAAACAGAGCAGGGAGTGGAACCGGTCGCCTTTTTAAGTGGATCCGCTTGTTTAAAAAGCAGTTCCGAGATCTGGTTCCCCTTTTTTTTAAAAAGCAGTTTTGAGAGCCGGATCCGGATCCCCTTTTTTTAAAAAGCGGTTCTGAGGAACCGGATCACCTTGTGTAAAAAAGGGGATCTCAAGCGGATCCGGATCCAAAAACCGGATCCGGCACTAGAAAAAAAATAAGAAAAAAGTTCAAAATATTCAAATAGAGTACTTTTTAGAGTTTTTTCTTTCTTTTTCACTAATTTGATTTTAAAAGCGGGTCCAAGATCCCTTTTATTTAAAAGCGGTTCCGAGAACCGGTTCCAGAGATCCCCTTGGGGTATAAAACAGCAGATCCACGGAACCGGATCGATCCCCTTTTTCAAAAAAGCAGATCTCCTCGATTTTTAGCGGTTCTCAAGCAGATCCGGATCCACTCCCTGAAACAGAAGAAATAGCCATGCGAAGAATACTCCAGCACCAACACAAAATCTGTCAAGTTATGGTGAGAAAAACAAAATAAACAAACAGCTTTTTTTAACGGAAAACATTTAAAACAAATAACTTCTTAGAACCATAAATCAATACTATTTTGTACTCTATAATTATCTTTAAGACCAGTTGATGTAATGTTTAATTTAATGTTTTGACTTTTTGAGACAGCAGCATCTTGGACGTTTTTTTGTCGATCGACCTTCAAAAACAACAAACGGTTGAGGCTGGCGTTGGAGGAGACGCCAGATCTCGCACTTACCCGTGCCCATGTCGACCAGCAAAGTGCAAATCGAGAAGCCGATGAGTAACACATCCACGAGCTTTCTGTACGGCTTTTCAGCTTCATTTAGTTCATTTACTGATTTTTTCTCTGATAAATCGGAAACATTCAAACCTATAACTTTGTCTGCCGCCATTGCTCCGACCCTCTGACGCGCATCGCTGCCAGCCTGACAAAGATAATTTCTGTGTCATTTAATTTAAACTACCTTTTTTAATGTTTTTATTCACTAAATAATATTTTAATATTCACTTCTTTATGCATTTTAAAACAAAATCTTAGTAATCTTGTTCGTAGAAACAAAATTTAATTGTTAAAATTTTAAAGTTTTGTGGTGGTAGTTTGGATATAAAAATTTTGAAATCATATGGCCGATATGGCTGTATTTTTGTAAACATTTGTAAATATTTAAATTTTGTGATGATACAGCGTTTGTGGCAAAGTTTCGGTACCCGCCGGTCCATATCTGTAAGTTAGATTGTGTGGTAATAATAATATTAACGCGGCTAAGCTACGATGGCTTTCCATCCTCAAAGTGTATGTGCACATGCAGTTCCTAAACAATCTCAACAACCCCAGCACTGAACCACTCTCTCACAATTCTCACAAAAGAGAACTTACCCACATCACTACACCAACAAACTCCAACTTCCATTAATGATGATCCCTTCCAAAGAAACCCTCACATGATCACTAGCTCCTCCTCACTGTTTCTTGCTACAGTACAGTATGCATATTTTTTTTTTTTTTTTTACAAGGATACACCCCTAAGAGCTTAAAGCTCGCGGCGGGGTACTGGGTAGGGATAAGGTAGGGAACTGATAGTGGCCACGGCCTGCATGCTTACGCGTCCCAGCATTCGCTGAGGTGAGACTGAGGGAACCGTGGAAAGGTACCGCATGACATACTAATGAGGAAAGTTAGAGCGGCACTGCAGGAAGAACAATTAGCCAAATATGTTGAGGATTTTCTGACAGACAGGGTACAGAGGGTAAAGTTAAGTCGAGAAACAATGTCGGGGGAAAAAAAGGTAACGTCAGGAGTTCCGCAATTAAGGCAGCGTACTGGGGCTTATTTTGTTCATTATTTTTATCGAAGATATTGGAACAGGAATTAAATAAAAAATGAGACTGTTTGCAGATGATAGTGTTATATATAAAATAATGAAGGACAAAGACGACACGAAAATACTTCAGGAAGATCTGAATATAGTAGGTAAATGGGTAAAGAAAAATAAAATGCATCTTAATATTGATAAATGTAGCACAGTCAAATTTAGTAGGAAAAGAGCAGGAAGCACAGCGATATATAAAATGAACAGAGCTGAACTTAAAGAGGAAAAGAAATATAAATATTTAGGGGTAGTAATGCAATGTAAGCTTAACTGGAATGACCAAATTGCATACATCACAAATAAAGGAAGAAGAAATCTGGAGTTTGTAATGAGAAATTTGAAAGGAACGGGGAGGGAAATCAGGGAAAAAGCGTACAAAACACTTATCCGACCAATGTTGGAATATGGATGCAACGTTTGGGACCCATATAGGACGAAGGGTAAGAAGGAACTGGAAAAGATACAGAGAAGAGTGGCCAGAAGAGTGACTGGCAAAATGGGAAGCTGGAAACTGGTGACTGACGGAAAGGAAATTCGTAAGGAAAGGGAGAGTGTCACACAAATGATTGGAGAACTGGGATGGAGCTCGCTGGAGGAAAGGAGGAGGCAAATTAGATTGACAACAATGTACAAAATTACAAGGAACGCCAAGGGTTGGGAGGAGATGAGTGGAAAAGTGGACAGGGGGAGATATTTGGGGAGAAGGGACCATGAATGGAAGCTCGAGTATCAGGGAGGCAACAATGATGTGGGAAAGTATTCTTTTATCAGGAGGACAGCGAGAGAGTGGAATCTGCTGGGGTCTGCGGAGGTGGGCATGGACAGGATTGAGAAGTTCAGGGAGCTGGTGACCTCAAGCAAGACACAAACTGTGAGCCATAGTGGTGTAGCCACAACTGCCGCAGTATAAACTAATCTTTATCTTTATCTAAACTTCAGTCAGGACGGACACCTCTACTTTTTCTCAGTGGACCAAAGCAATGTCCAAAGCCTGGGGAACCACACACAAGTGCATCACTGCACTGGGTGGAAAGCGAGATGAATTTACCCCAGGGAGGGAGCAGCGTATTTTTTACTTGAAATGGTCACCCATCCAAGTACTAACCACGCTCGACGTAGCCTGACTTCGGTGATCTAACGAGAACCGGTCAATGCACTGTGCCACGCTCGACCTCTGAAGTATGCATATTGTATGTATGCATATTGTATGTATGCATATTGTATGTATGCATACTTTCTATCTTTCTATGCATACATATGCATAATCAAGTCTGTGTCCTTCTCTCCTTCCCCAAACTCTGAATCACACTCTAAAGAAAGAAAATATGATCTTTTTGTTGGGCTGCGAACAACCCTCTTTACCCTGGGACTTGGGCACAAAAAGAAGCTAGAACTGTGAGGTAAGAATGCTTGCAGGTGCTGTCGCAGCTGTGGAGTGGCCCGCAGTCGGCGGGCGGCCCTGACGCTGAGAAGAGGCTGCAAGCAACCTTGAGGAGGGCCTTCCCTGCAGCCAGGACGGTTCAGGTCGCGGACATTTCAGGTTTGTGTTGTGACATCACTTAGGCTCAGTGATAAAAATATATGACGGCACTATTCGCACTACTGCGGTGCAATAAAGTGAAACGACCCGCTAATTAAATCACATGTAAAATAAAAACTTTAAAAGTTTTTTCCTCACTAATAGTTTTTTGTGAAAATACAGTGCTGGATTGCTAATTAGGGCTTACAAATTTTTTGTCACGACCCTAGGATTAAGTATATTTGCTGTGTTTCTGTTTGTCAATAATGTAGCTTTTAGTGCTCTGGGGACAAAATGGTGGCCGTACTATAGTTCTGCTCGGTAAGCGGAAAAAAAACCCTCGGAAAAAAAACCTTGTATTAAAAAACCCTTGAAAAAAACCCTCGGAAAAAAAAAAACCCTCGGGGTTAAAAAACCCACGGAAAAAAAACCCTTCGCTGAAGGAGCAGCCCCAAGGAGCATTCGTGGCGTAGTAGCGCGGATAGCGAGGTTTCACGGTGTGGGGAGCTCATCAAAATGTAGAAGTCCACGCGGCGATGTTGTGGAAGTTAACTATTATCTGTATAGTAATTCCAACTGTTAAAAAATATTTTAAAATCCTATTTTTTCTAACTTCGAATATTATATTGGATATAAAATAATTAAAATAAAAAAGTAATAAAACAAAAAAGTCGTCGTCCTACTCGTATTATTATTACATAACATATAGATATAAAATGAACATTTGAAAATAATAATATCTAATAGTTTAAGTGATTCAATAATTATTATTAACATGACTAATCAGATATATGATATCTTATGTAATATATATTATTGGAACATATATAATGATAATCTGTCAAAATAGCAAAAAAAAAAACGAAAAAAAAATGAAGAGAAAATAAAAACCAAAACCAATTAATCAAACAAGACGCAACATTGACGTTAGTTCAAGCAGGAAATATTTCTTTACTCTGCATTTTGATGAGCTCCCCACACCGTGAAACCTCGCTATCCGCGCTACTACTCCACGAATGCTCCTTGGGGCTGCTCCTTCAGCGAAGGGGTTTTTTTCCGTGGGTTTTTTTAACCCCGAGGGGTTTTTTTCCGAGGGTTTTTTTTCAAGGGTTTTTTAATACAAGGGTTTTTTTTCCGAGTTTTTTTTTCCCTAGATTCATCATATTAGGTGGCAGAGTAACTCTAGCAAATTATTTCTTCGTCTCAGAATGCTAGTCGTGTAAGTGCAACAATTTTTTACGCAAGACTGAACCTTAGATCAATATAACTTAAAGGTCGTATCAATTTTTTTTTGTGCATTTGAAGACGACGATTTTTTTAAATGGCTGCTCAAAAGACGTATCAACAATGTAACAGTTAACAATGTTAACATGGAAGGGATCATTAATGACTAATTCCCCCAGTTTTAAATTGTCTCCTGCTGGCTGGCAGCTCTATATGGGTTTGTTGAGTTTGTGGAAGCCCTTCCGATACGTACATATTTATTTTAAATTAAAGGGGTAGCAAAGTGAATACTTTTTTTTTTCATATTCGGGCAGCTATGAATTATTCTAATATCCCTGTGGCTCAATATTTTTGTACAATGCCTAGTTTTATTTTACAATTAATTATTTAGTTTGAAAAGTGAGTTCTATGGCCGTTGATTGATTCAAGCCAATGCGCGCCCGCAGCAGCCGGTGATACGACAAGAAGGGGGCGGGAGGAGGTTCCTATGATTCATGGAAAATTCTCGTCGTATCAGCGGCTGCTGAGGGCGTGCACCGACTTGAATCAACCAACGGTTTTTGAACTCACTTTTCTAACTAAATAATTAATTTTAAAATAACAAGGCATCGTACGAAAATATTGAGACACAGGGATATCAGAATAATTTGTAGCTGCCCGAACATGTAAAAAAAGTATTCACTTTGGTACCCCTTTAAACAGATTTAAAATGTTTAGGGCTCTGTATTAAAATGATGTTTCCGGGAGACAAGTGCAGCATGTGAGGCAACGAATGAGCTGCTACCATTGACTCTTGGTTACAAAAGAGGAGCTACAGCAAAGAATGTTGTTTGCTCTCTATGCTTACTGTTTTTATATAGTTGTTGGCTAGTTCACTGTTTAAAAACTAGCTTAAAACCACTGTAGGTCTCTCACTTATCCTGCCATAAATTTTACAAGCACTTGCGAGTTTGCTTTTTAGTAATTACGGTTCTTACTGTGCATGGAGGGGGGGGGGGGGCACCTAAAAAAAAAAAAAGTACTGCAGTTATTTTTAAATCTTACTATCAAATTTTCGTCTGAAAGGAAAACCATGTTTAAATTATTTTCGAAGTCTATGTAACATTTCATCATGCACTTTCTTTGGATAAATTTAGTTTCGTAGCTCTTCTATAGGGCTGGTAGAAGTGGGTGGGTAATGTAAAGCATAGGAAAACTCTTACGTGATTTTGCTTCTTATATCTCTTTGTGCAGAACTTGTACTTTATTTTTCTATCGAGAAACTTGATTGTGAACATTTGCAGGAGGCTGTGGTGCCATGTACGAAATCGTCGTCGAGGCCAAGCAGTTTAAGGGGCTGTCCATCGTCAAGCAGCACCGCCTAGTCACGGAGGTTAGTGCTGCAAGTGACAAATTCCTGTTTGAATTTTCATTTTGAAAATGTGATAACAGGTTCGTAGACTACATGTATGCAATTTTTCAAGACTGAAACGTGCACTCACTTACGCCAGGAATGATAATAAAGGTTGCTGACGTAGATTTAATTGTGTGGGATTGGATACAACTTGACATTTATAGCAACTTTCTGTACTTAAAGAATCTCGTTGCAACAGGCTCTATCCAGATTTTCATAAAATCAGTTCATCATCTCCTAACTCATATGGTAATGATGTCTTCACTATATGTATTGAGTGAAATGAATGAATGAATGAATGAATGAATGAATGAATGAATGAATGAATGAATGAATGAATGAATGAATGAATGAATGAATGAATGAATGAATGAATGAATGAATGAATGAATGAATGAATGAATGAATGAATGAATGAATGAATGAATGAATGAATGAATGAATGAATGAATGAATGAATGAATGAATGAATGAATGAATGAATGAATGAATGAATGAATGAATGAATGAATGAATGAATGAATAAATAAATAAATAAATAAATAAATAAATAAATAAAATAAATATGTATGAAACATTACAGCATACATAAAATGTAGTAGAGGTCTGTGTAGTTATATAATTCTTGAATTTTCAGTAGTGATGTATTTTGGTTTATTATGTTTACTAAATGGAAAATATGCACATTAAGAAAAAAACTTATAAAACGACTTTGTTGTCAGTTTTGTAATGGGTTGTAATGTACGCAAATTGAGTGAGCCGAGGTTGAACTACAAAATCTGGCCTGTTCAGGTCTCTAGTATGTACTGTAGATACTTTGAGTGACATGTTTTGTTTTGTGCAGGCCCTGAGAGAGGAGATCAAGGAGATGCACGGTCTGAGAATCCAAACGAGCTCAGCGGACACCTGACATACATGAGTGTTCTTTCACAATGTTAATAAATGAAGGTATGTTGTTGTAAATAGATCAATAAAACTGTTATGAAATTGATTCACGGGTGCTTCATTCTAATATAATGAGTCCTGCTGCAAGGATACAAAAAGTGAAACTGGGTGTGTCAGCACTGTAATACAATCTAATTTAATTTGTAATCTTTTAATTCTCCAGTTTCGATGATGTTATTAGAAACTTTGAAACATTAATTAGTGCTTTTTAGTCACCTTTATTTCACATTATTTGAATACCAATATGAAATTTTAAATGCAAAAGAAGTCGCCGCCGGGCTTCGAACCCCGGTTCTCTCATGCGTTTAGCCCACTGATGAGCGCTTTAACAAACTAAGCTACGTCGACCTCCAATGCTTTCTACATTTCATACTGGTATTCATACAATGGTACTTTTTTGGCTGCTACCTGCTTCTCATCGTTGCCACCCCAGCAAATCTGCTAGGCTTGAGACAACTCCCCTGCCCTCTGTCGTTGCGAGAGTGAAATCCATGCACTGTATGGTGTATAAACATCTAAAACTCATAATTACAATAGACCCACAGACACTGCTAAATTTAGACTATTATAGACACAGGCCATGACGACTATCTTGGATGCGATCAGTAGAAGTTTAAAATCCAGGATAGTGACATTTGTAAATCATGTAAAAATGAGCCTCAAGACAGAGGGCATCTATTCAGATGCTCTGCATTAACTACAGAACTTGACTTGTTGCCTGGCAAAATGAAGAGATAATAAATCCTGTCTATTGGCTTGCTAGAAGTAAAATGGCTTAAACACCAACATGTGGGCATAAGGAAAGAAGAAGAAGATACATTAGAGTATTAAGGTAGAGATAATGTCGAACAGCTGTTCGACGTAATCCCCTTTGATTAACATGTAAACCTTAGCAAATTGACAAAAATTCTGAAATTTTTTTGAGAGGCAGATATTAGTGCCTAAAAGCCATAGAAAAAGTTTCAAAAACATTTAACGAGCCGATTTTTTTAAATTAATATTTTAGTTTGGCTCTCCATGGGAAAGCCCTATGCTGAAAATTAAAAAAATTAATTAAAAAAAAACGGCTCGTTAAATCGTTTTGAAATTTTTTACATGGCCTTTAGGCACTAATATCTGCCTCTCAAAAAAATTTCAGAATTTTTGTCAATTTGCTAAGGTTTACATGTTAATCAAAGGGCATTACGTCGATCAGCTGTTCGGCGTTATCTCTACGTTAAAGTTTCACTTACTATATTACATACAGGCTGGCTAGGGTTGGTAAAACTTCAATATTATTTTTTTCAAATATCAAAAAGGCCCTAAATTTTAAATTTAGTGAAAACCATAATTCCGAGACAAGGGTAAGGTAATGCACCCAATCTTAAAAATATTCACACTGTTGTATACCTGGAATATTTTGGCTCTAAATATTAGACTACAACTTAAAGGCCTTATGAAACTTTGCACAATATTAAGCACACGGTAAGCTTTGCTTCAGTGTGATTCGGCTGCATAAAATTTTTTGTTTCAGCAGCACAAATATCAGAGATAATAGCCGATGAAAAGGAACCTGTGACGTCACTCACGCTCATTCACCGGCGACAATATAGGGAAATCCCTGCAAAAGATAGGTTCACTCCCGCTGCAACCACGGCCACAATTTTACTTCTGAAATTTTGAAACTTAACCAAGGCAGTCTTGATAGTATTTGTCAAATAGTCTGAAAGATTTTTTTGATGACATGCATACAAACCGAGTTATTGCAGTAGAAAGAGGAGCGAAAATGTTGTATAGGAAAACAATGTTAAATATTTAGCTTATCTTGCTACCGCAATAACTCAGTCCGTACACACGCTACCAAATAAATTCTTTCAGTCTATTTGACAAATATTATCAAGACTGCCCTGGTAAAGTTTCAAAATTCCAGAAGTAAAATTGTGGCCGTGGTTGCAGCGGGAGTGAACCTATCTTTTGCAGGGATTTCCCTATATTGTCGCCGCTAAATGAGCGTGAGTGACGTCACAGGTGCTTCTTCATCGGCTATTATCTCTGATATTTGTGCTACTGAAACAAAAAATTTTATGCAGCCGAATCACCCTGAAGCAAAGCTAACCGTGTACTTAATACTGTGAAAAGGTTCAGAAGGCCTTTAATTTGAATGAATTAATGTATTTTACCATTAATAAAAATGTACTAAATTCGTACCTCCTGCACTTAAACCTTCTAATAACACACTATATGCATAGACCAGCTACACACAGAGATGGCTAAAAGTTAATCCAAGCAAAAGCTATGCCCTCAGTTTGATCAGTACCTCAGACAAAAACTCCTCAAGAAAGCAGGAAAATAGATTTATTTTTGACTATTAAAAATACCTATCTATATTGTTTTATAATAATAGACCGGGAAAGATTTTTATGTAAAGAATACCCAGTATTTGTATATTAATAATAAGTCAATGTTTTAATGCAACAATTCAAGGTCAAACAATTTTACAATAATTTAATATTGTAAAATAAATAAATAAATAAATAAATAAATAACTTTTTGATATAATATATAAAACACCTAAATAACTTTACTTTAATTACACAGAATATTTATTATACAAATTTGACTATATCAAACAATATTTAACTTTAACTATAATTATGTAAAACATTCCAAAGTTTATCTCGCCTATTTAAAATCGAGCCTCGTCTCTGTACCAAGCTTCTACAGCTATTATATATGGCCAAGTGCGCTCGTGATCTCGGAAATATTTGTTGCATACATTCTTTACATAATCATCAGAAAAACCATTTAAATTAACCCTTGGCACGGTACTATATAAAATACTCACGGTTTTATAACACGAGTTGATTCGATGGCACTTGTATAAAAAAACTTACATACTTTTTTGGTCTGACTCAGAACATGCACAAAACAAACTATAACACGCGCGCTCCGATATGACGTAATGATCACATTCTAGTTAAATACGATAAAATAAGTATGGTCACCAACTGACCAACTCCTCGGAAACTGCCGCGCCGTTTTAGAGAGTGCTCTTCTCTCTCGCCAACCTGAAAACCATTGCTAGCCAAAAAGCTGCCCTCGCAGCACCACATCGCGCCTCGAGCCACCCTTCAACCGGGTGATTGTACCCGCGGTCGCGCCGGCATCGCACCGCTACACGTCGACGTCGGCAGCCATCCTGCTGCTCGACACCGCAGACAGACTAGACGATGGACGAAAGACCTCATGCAGGCCGCTGCACCGCTTTATATAACCTTAGAGGGCAGGGTTTTTGCAGACAAACGTAATGTAAGACACCTGAAAATGTTGTCTGCTAGGAAACGACCTTCATTGCCTGAAAAAAATTTACATGCAAAACCCTCGAGACCAAATGATTAACTAACTTTATGCCATTTAATTGTACCATCAATTAAATATATTAAAATTATTTACATATTAAAACCTTTAAAAATACGTCATCAAATTATAAGACAAATTTAACACTTTTTATTTTTTAAGAACGCCTAACATTTAAATAATTATTTATTTACAACAACACACATGAAAGCTCTTAGGGGTGTATCCTTGTAAAAAAAATAAAAAAAAAATTATGAAACATATACTGTATGTATGTACATACATAACATGACACCATATCCCTTTATGGGGTATTAAGACAACAGCATTATTACTTCGGCCGTCTACAAATTGCCCTCTACTATATATTATCTTAAATGTGTTCTCCTCTACATCCTCTATTAGTAGCTAAAATATCAGGTATGCCAATTATTTGATCTAATTTTTAAGTTATGAATTTTTAAAGTTGACTAATTTAACATGGAAGTTCCATTTCTCCATGTTAAAATTAGTCATATTTAAAAATTCATAACTTGAAAACTTGATCAAATTTATATACCTGATATTTTAGCTACTGATAGGGGATGTTGAGTAGAACATTTATTTATATATGATGTGTTTCATAATTTTCATGACTGGAAATATTTTCTACATTGGGCTTATTAATTAACTTAATTGCCCTTAATAAAAATTATAACTCAGATTTCGCTACACTTTGTTTGGACACCACGAACTTTACTCCTGCTTTTTTTGTAGACGTTACCAAGCAGTCTATGGAGGTGTGGTGAACCAAAACTATTTTGATATTGATAGACTGGGTGATCTTCTTACATCTCCCAAAATTTTAAATCTGCATCACTTTGTCTATAGTAGCTTCAAATAATTAAGGCAGGAGTAAAGTTCACGCTGGCCAGTCGTGTAAGTAAAATGATAATAGAGAACTCAAAAATTTATACTGCAGAATTACACAAACAACAAACTATAAAGGGTGCAAATTAAAATAATATGTTATACGTAATCCCTCTTTTTTTTTAAGATAATTTAGTTTCTTATATATTGAAAAACAAATATACATACAAAGTTCATTTCATGATGACGAGCCGGCTAAATATAAGGATATAAAGGAGGGCTGCTTAGTCTTTTAGACCCAACTTTCAATATATTTTTTTAATACACTTTGGAGGGTTCTAAAAAATAAATCTGAGTATAACTTTTTATACCCTCGATTAAAAAATATATGAAGAAAAGTTGGTTACACATCCTACACTGTACAGTATCATATAATATAATCATATTTATATATCAAAGATGTAAGAAAACAGTCCAGTTGATTTCTCATACTTTCTGTACCAAATGCGGGTATAATGTTCATAATAGGCGGCCAAAAAATATAAAATTTTGTGCCAAAATAAAAGACAGTTTGTTTGTTAAAGTTGCTTTATATCAAAGAGATAGCACATATACAGTCAATGAGAATTAAGGTAAAGTGTACAGAATCCATTTATGTAATAAATATCATTGGTAAGAAAAGAGTACAGCTAGTAGGCCGTTGTGCAATTGACATACAATTTCAGCTTGGGCAATCAAAGGTAGGCCTTAACGTTGGCACACTGTTAATAAAAAAATATGCGGCTTTGATGGCCCTAGCATTTAGAAATCAATATAGTGATTGTACCGTAAAATTACCAAACGTTAGATTATGGAGAGAACACATCAATATGGTGATTATTCGGTTTCAAAATTGATAACATTTTCTAAGATTTACATTCACTCTGGAACAAATAATTGACAATCGCGATCTCACTCACTATTTATTTGTATATAGAACTATAACAGTATCATAGTGGCGGAGTGTTTTAATATTTCACATCTCAAATCGAGAATTGTTAAATGACTTTGCACGTTGCCCATGTCTATGCCATAATACAAATGAGCAGTATTTCAACTTAAGGTCCACATTTAATATGTGGATCGGGACAAGTGTTACAATTTTAGAATCTGAAGTGATGATGCAGGAAACTGATATGTGCGCACTATGATACTAGGACGAGGAAGATATTTACCAAGGCCTTTGGCACACATCGAATCTAACATACAGTTGAGCATGAAAATTGATTGGTAAGAAATGTTAAATTGTGACCGAGCTTGTTATCTACCACACACATAATTTAATAGGTTTGAAATGCCGTTTACAAACATCTGCATGTAGTGTACAAATTTCCATTCATATATAAAAAAAAAATGAAAAGCAGCTAGGCTCCTTTCCCTCCCCATGGTTGTTGTATCTGATATTGCAATGAAATATATTTATTATGAAACACTGTGATTCAAATATGACTACGCTCGAGGAGTTTCTTGTGGCTGTAATCTGAATGAACTATGACCTGAATTTTGTATTGCCAAGGTTTTTCTGATTTTTTCAGTGTTTAATTTGTTAAGCTCATGTTTTGACCTCCATGCATTAAAATGTCAGGCGCACCACAAAATCGCGGTTCTAAAAGTGACGTGATTCAAGTTATAACAAACCATTCTGTCTCATCAACTATATATATAGATTTTGGGATTTTGCTCGCTGTTGGCGATAGACCGTTAAATAAGCCCTCCCGCACGATCTCACTCACATTATGTTTCCAGCTAATAAAAAGTCTCAGATCACCTGAGGAAGAGAGCTCTGGAAACGTCGATCATGAAGTGTATATTAATAAAAGTGACATCAGTAACGTACACAAACACATGTGATTGAGAATATTACATTGAGTAACACCGGCAAAGATGGCGGTATATAATCTTGAATCAATATGATAAATATAATTGTGCGTAAAAGTTATTTATTAGTATTAATAAACATTTTTCTTTTAATTTTATTATTTTTGCAGGATGGGGTACTGACCAAAAAAAAAGTTTCAAGTTTTTGTCAATATTTCAAAAGGCACGAGAATTTCATGAAGAACGAGCCCTATATAGAGCATTCTACGACAATTTCCTGATTTTATATGAATTTTTGAAACCTCTCAAAAATGACGTCATAGCATTGAATCTTAAATGGGAAAATAGATCAGTTAATTGCAAGGTTTTTAGGTGCTAGAATCACGATAATGAAGGTTTCAAATTCCTACCTCAATAACTTTTCATTTTAGCAATGTAACTGATGCATTTTCCCATTTAAGTTTCAGTGCTATGACGTCATCAAAAAATGTTTTAAAAATTCATATAAAATCAGCAAATTGTCGTAGAATGCTGTAATAAGGCTCGTTCTTCATAGAATTCACAGTACTTTTTACTAGTATTGCTAACTCAAATACCGCGTCATTCATCAGTACCGGGCCCATTGTTCTTTATTATAAATGTAAAAACAACAGTTTCTGACCGAAAAAAAAATCCCGCACGCCGAAAAATACATGTATTCCCGACGGGTTAAATGTGTGTATATATATATATATATATATATATATATATATATATAATATATGAATGCGTAAAACTACAATGGTAAGTATCCATCAGAAAAATTATATAGTCGTCATGTTCGTTTGCTGATTTTGACTCCTGCTACAACCACCGCGCATCGGCGCGCAACCCTTCTGCGCACGTTTTTTCGGCACGAAGTCAAAACACAACTACCGCGAAATTCTTTAGATGCTCTTTAATTAAAGTGACCCGAGGCAAATAATAAAAATTTTATAGCAGCAAACGTAAAAGGTTAGTGCCAATACGTAATTTTAAATTTGCAAACATAACTTATTTAGAGGGTTAACAATAAGCGATCGAAAAATTGCTCCGTATAGGATCTTACGTGCGCTCAATCTTTTTTTGTAAATGGGAGGACAAAGGATTGGTGATGTCATCATGGATGCTGACCAGGGCTATATCCTCGCTGAAACATCACGCTGCACACGATGCACTTAAAACTCCCATACAGTTCACACGTGCACGATTAAAATAATAACATAAAATATTTTTCGGTGCCTTCCCGGTCACCATCATCGGATGTAAACACACACTGACTCAAAACCTAGAACTAGCTATATAGCCAACCGGGCCGATTGGCGAGGAGGTGGGAGTGGCGGGAGGGGTGTGTGTGACGTGTTACTATTGTTATCACTATCACGACGAGAGGAGATTGCGGTGGACGGCTGCTGCACTGAGACACCATGTTGCACTTGTTTCCTCGCAACAAAAACATTGCGGGCCGGCTTCTCTTTCTTTAATAAATCAGTCCACAAACAATCAAGTTCATAGCTTGGCTGACTAATGATTGCAGGAGAAATGGATTGAATAAAGAAAATTTTGAATTTTGAATGATATTATCTAAACCCCGTCTTGTCATCTCCGCCGCTTCATGAATTTTACGTTTTTTCCACCCGCTCTCACGGCCAAAATCAATAACTTTAATTAGCTTGATCCCAAAGAATGCAGTGTTGATTTGAAATAGAATGGTCTGCTAATTTTGAGTAGCCAGATGTTTTCTTCTCAATTAAATTTTTATGTTCATCCAAACGTATCTCCACGGGCCTACTTGTCTCACCAACGTACTCCTTTTTACACTCGCAAGGAATCGAGTAAACAACGTCTTTGTTCAAAAAGAAGAGCTACGTGGTTTAGTGACGCAAAGACGTTTCTTAATGGTATCATTTGACGAAAATACTGTACGTAAGTTAAATTTATTACCAGTACGTTGAATCTTCTCACTAAAAAAACGTAAAATTCATGAAGCGGCGGAGATGACAAGACGCGGGGTTTGGATAATATCATTAGTCAGCCAAGCTATGAACTTGATTGTTTGTGGACTGATTTATTAAAGAAAGAGAAGCCGGCCCGCAATGTTTTTGTTGCGAGGAAACAAGTGCAACATGGTGTCTCAGTGCAGCAGCCGTCCACCGCAATCTCCTCTCGTCGTAATTCGTGATAGTGATAACAATAGTAACACGTCACACACACCCCTCCCGCCTCCTCGCCGATCGGCCCGGTTGGCTAGCTAGTTCTAGGTTTTGAGTCAGTGTGTGTTTACATCCGATGATGGTGACCGGGGAGGCACCGAAAAATATTTTATGTTATTATTTTAATCGTGCACGTGTGAACTGTATGGGAGTTTTAAGTGCAGCGTGTGCAGCGTTATGTTTCAGCGAGGATATAGCCCATTTCAAGGTAATTGTAGTTTTACGCATTCAAATGTTACCTCCCTTGCAACTTACTTTTTCTAACATATACAGAGTGAACCACAATTCGCGTGCCAACTTTTTTCGTAAATTTGGTATTGCAAAAATTTTCGCACAAACTTCAAACTTGGTACACTTGTAGCTGAGGGTTGTAAAAATTGGTTCAGGGTGTTAAAATTTTTATTGGACACCAATAACACCCCTTTCAAGGGTGGTTTTCAAAAAAATTATTTTCGCCTTATGGGAATTCAATGTTAAATACAACTTTTTTTGAAATCATTAGAATTTTGCGGAAAAAGTTTCTAGCATAGGGTAATCGACCGTCCTGAACTCAGAAATAATTTTAGATTTTTTCCCCGATGCACCCCTGAGGGTGGAGACCTACCCCTAAAATCCATTTTCCTTAAAAATTTTGCTAAAATTATGAATTTAATTTTCAAGGGGTTATCGACCCTCCTGAACTCGGAAATAATTTTAGATTTTTTTCCCGACGCACCCCTGAGGGTGGAGACCTACCCCTAAAATCCATTTTCCTTAAAAATTTTGCTAAAATTATGAATTTAATTTTCAAGGGGTAATCGACCCTCCTGAAGTCGGAAATAATTTTAGATTTTTTTCCCGACGCACCCCTGAGGGTGGAGACCTACCCCTAAAATCCATTTTCCTTAAAAATTGTGCTAAAATTATGAAATTAATTTTCAAGGGGTAATCGACCCTCCTAAACTCGGAAATAATTTTATATTTTTCCCCGACGCACCCCTGAGGGTGGAGACCTACCCCTAAAATCCATTTTCCTTAAAAATTGTGCTAAAATTATGAAATTAATTTTCAAGGGGTAATCGACCCTCCTAAACTCGGAAATAATTTTAGATTTTTTCCCCGACGCACCCCTGAGGGTGGAGACCTACCCCTAAAATCCATTTTCCTTAAAAATTGTGAAATTAATTTCCTAGGTGTAATTGACCCTCCTGAACTCAGAAATAATTTTAGATTTTTTTCCCCGATGCAACTCTGAGGGGAAACTAGCTGCTACCCACCATATCCTTCTTTCTTAAAGGGGTACCAAAGTGAATACTTTTTATACATATTCGGGCAGCTAAGAATTATTCCAATATCCCTGTGGCTCAATTTTTTCGTACAGTGCCTTGTTATTTTACAATTAATTATTTAGTTTGAAAAGTGAGTTCTATGGCCGTTGATTGATTCAAGCCGATGCGCTCCCGCAGCGGCCGGTGATACGACAAGAAAGGAGCGGGAGGAGGTTCCCATGATTCGGGGGAAATCGGGCGCGCACCGACTTGAATCAATCAACGGCTTTTGAACTCACTTTTCAAACTAAATAATTAATTGTAAAATAACTAGGCATCGTACGAAAATATTGAGACACAGGGATATCGGAATAATTCGTAGCTGCCCGAATATGTAAAAAAAGTATTCACTTTGGTACCCCTTTAATTATCGAGTAGAAATTGCGAATTAATTTTTTTTTCAGGACGTATTGAAATTTCTCAGAGAAAAAATATCCCAGACTGACCCCCCTTCACTTGCAGCATGACAGTGGTTTCACTCAATGTGCCAACCGTTAATTGGCGTGATGGCACATGTTGGTCCGCTCAACGTGGCTATGTGTGTAGGTGCATAGCCTCTAAAATCTGAGGTGTGACGGTGTGACTAATTCCATGCAACATCTGATCTCCACTTTCTGTTTGTCAATTCGTCTCAAATCTCTTCTTGTGAACATTTTTCTTCAGAAAGAGATTTGAGACCATTGACGAGCTAAAAGTGACAGACGTTATGTGGAATTGGTTACATCTCAGTTGTTAAAGGCACACATAGCCTCGTTGTGCAGACCAACATGTGCCTTCACGCCATGCAATTAACGGTGAACACATCCATCGTCATGCTGCAAGTGAAGAGGTGAGTCTGTGATTTTTTTTTTATGAAAGATTTTGATAAATTCCGAAAAAAATTTAATTCACAATTTCTACTCGATTATTAAGGAGAAAAGATATGGTGGGTAGCCGTTGACCCTCAGGGTTGCGTTAGGGAAAAAATCTAAAATTATTTCCGAGTTCAGAAGGGTAGAGTACACCTTGAAAATTAATTTCATAATTTTATCACAATTTTTAAGGAAAATGGATTTTAGGGGTAGTTCTCCACCCTCAGGAGTGCGTCGGGGAAAAAATCTAAAATTATTTCCGAGTTCAGGAGGGTCGATTACTCCTTGAATATTAATTTCATAATTTTAGCACAATTTTTAAGGAAAATGGATTTTAGGGGTAGGTCTCCACCCTCAGGGGTGCGTCGGGGAAAAAATCTAAAATTATTTCCGAGTTCAAGAGGGTCGATTACCCCTTGAAAATTAATTTCATAATTTTAGCACAATTTTTAAGGAAAATGGATTTTAGGGGTAGGTCTCCACCCTCAGGGGTGCGTCGGGGAAAAAATCTAAAATTATTTCTGAGTTCAGGACGGTCGATTACCCTATGCTAGAAACTTTTTCCGCAAAATTCCAATGATTTCAAAAAAAGTTGTATTTAACATTGAATTTCCATAAGGCGAAAATAATTTTTTTAAAAACCACCCCTGAAAGGGGTGTTATTGGTGTCGAATAAAAATTTTAACACCCTGAACTAATTTTTACAACCCTCAGCTACAAGTGTACCAAATTTGAAGTTTGTACAAAAATTTTTGCAATACCAAATTTACGAAAAAAGTTGGCACGCGAATTGTGGTTCACTCTGTATATATATATATATATATATATATGTATTATATATATATATATATATATATATATATATATATATATATATATATATATATATATATATATATATATATATATATATATATATATGTATATATATATATATATATATATATATATATATATATATATATATTATATATATATATATATATATATATATATATAAATGTAAAATTTTCGCGCGGAAAAAAAGTTTAGAACTTACTGTTAGACTTGGGCGCCGCTTCAGTTGTCTTAAAAAATCTTAAAAAATATTTAAGGTTGATTGCATGTGATCTCGGAATTGCCCCCCCCCCTCCCCCCTTGAATACAATGCCAAGACTTGCAGAGAACTTTGAACTCACAGACAATAAGTGCTAAGGCTAAGTGACATGCAAATTTTGAAGTGTCTTGTCAGTTGTGTGAAAACTGAGGTAGAATTAAGTTTAACATTGACCTTATATATGGACGGGAACTGGAGCATGGCGAGAATGCTGCTAAACCATAAGATATATTAAGTTTTAGAACATACTCAATTTTCTAAAAAAAAAAAAAAAAAAAACATTACATTACATTACATTCCGTGATATATAAAAAAAAAAAAGTTCTTTGATTCCAAAGTTCCAAAGTAACTGGGATTCAGCGAAGACAAAGTTTTTTTTATTTAATTGTATATATATATATATATATATATATATATATATATATATATATATATATATATATATATATATATATATATATATATATATATATATATACAATTTGGCAATATATAAAAATTGGCATTGTTTCATAGCAGTGGCATTAAAATATCAATTATCGTTGTCATTATGTTAATTATTAGTTTCTTCGACAGAGAATTTTTATGAGCGTTATTCAGAGTAGTTTCAGTACAATGTATTTAATAATTTGATCTGATATTTGAAAATTTATTTGTATGATCAATCAATTTCAGATATAAACAATAAAAAAAAGAATTAGTGTATCTCCGAAGATAAATAACATTTTTTAAATTATTGAGCGGCCATCAGTTGATAAGACAGGCAATGGTTTGTGTTATGTAAGTAGAAATATTTGAAATAATTAAGCTGTAGGGGAGACCCATGAAAAACTGGCAAACTGGAGCTGTAAGTAGAAATCGGTGCAAATATTTTTAACCCCGGCATTACCAGGGGGGATCGTAACTTCTTCAAAGCGGGGTAGAAAAGAAAGTGTAAAATATTACCCCGAAAATTCTGAAAAAAATTTGTAATCATTGGTTATAGCAATGCACATCCGTCCCCCGAAACAACCCTTGGTGCAGCATGTCACTAAAAAAGTGCCTTCGTAATTCGTAATGCCAAAGTTAAGTTCATTTAAGGGGAAGGTAACACGGTCAATGTTAAGGATAAGATAACGCCACCAATAATGTTAAAAAAAATCCCTCACACAAAAATTCTGAAAAAAAAAAAATTTTAAAATGTTCTCCTTTACACCCCCTATCAGTAGCTGCAATGAAATATCAGGTACACAAATACGAGCTGGTTTTTGAGTTACGAATTTTTAAAGTTGCAGACCACTTTAACATGGAGAAATATAACTTCCGTGTTAAATTAGTCAACTTTAAAAATTCATAACTCAAAAACTAGCTCGTCTTATATTTGTATACCTGATATTTTAGCTACTGATAGGGGATGCAGAGGAGAACATTTTTTTTTTTTTTTTTTTTTTTTCATAATTTTCATGTGAGGGATTTTTTAAACATTGGCCGTGTTTATACCTTACACTTCAGCCTAGGGTTTAATATGTTTATATATTATAGCTGCACCATTTTGAGCAGTTCACCCTGACCTTCATATAAAATGCAGAATTGTGTTGTGTACGGTTGAATCGTGCTCATGATAGCTTGCCAGAAAAATATTCGAGTGGATATTATTACTGGTTCTTTAGATTGGTTGCTGGAAGAAAATATTCAACATTTTTTACGCTGACACACTATCTATTTTTTTTTAGCTTAATGATTATTTGAAGTAAGATGAGATATTTCAATATTTATGTATTAAGTTTAAAAATTGACCACTGAATATTATTATACATCGCAAAGTAATTATATATTAACATTGATTTTCCCACTTACTAAAGGCAGTTTTTGCTAAAGATCTACGGAGACTGGTGTTGGACGTTGTTAAAGATTCATTATTTCTTTGTCCTTGCTGCAAATGCGGTCAGTCAAAATTATTTCGCTAATTTTCATTATAGTACGATCCTCGTCGTTGGAAATGACGTCATAATTTTTGAAGCAAGTAGTAACTCACATCAACTTCCATAAGTAAAATTCCAATACGAAGGCGACATACGTCATAATGAAACAAATCAACATGAAAAAAATCTTGCGACATATCTTGCAAAAGTCACAAGGCGTGGATCCAGGGAGCTGAAGTCCCCCCCCCCCTCATTTTGATTTAACATGAGCAGCATAGACATAATGGGGCCAGCTTCCTGAACTTATTTTGTTTTGGATTAACGTTACGATCACGTTCCGTACATGCAAAAATAGTATACCTTATATCTATTCTAGAGTTTAATGCTTATTATAGTTATTATTAATATTATACGTTTGGATAGAACGAAGATGGAGCCCAAAGATCTTCGGGATGTAGGCAGAAAACCCTAAAATCCTATGCTGGGTAGGTTATCGTAACTCACAACATCTCTTTTTTAATAATAGTTTTGTTCACCAAATATTTTTCTTTAAGGACTGTCGCTACGTAGCCGGCCACCAGAGGCGCAACGTTTGCGTTTCGAAAAATACTGATTGGAAGAATTTTGTTCCAACATTTTTACAAAACTTTAAAGGATATTTAATTTTTAATTGTATAATATTAATTATATATATATTCTCTGATGAACAAGTTAATATGGATACTGTACAGCAATGTTTTAAGGACTTTACAAGTAAGAAAATTACACACTATATTTCCCCACTTTGTCACAAGCCCTCTTGCTGAATTTTTTTCTCCTCGGATGTACTGTGCATTGTCCCATTGTTCGGGACTGCACCTAGCTTGCTCGCCAGCAAGCAGCGAGGCAAGTGAGGATGGTCAGCTTGAGCTTTACCAGCAGCAGGGAGGGCGCCGAGACGGCTTAGGTTCTGCGGGCTCGCGCACGGATCTGCACGGGCGGGCCCGTGGGCCGTGCAGACCTATGGGCCGTGCTCATGCAGCTCAGCATTGGTAGTCTGCACACGGAAATTGATGGCTCCTACAAGGCCTAGCTCTAGCTATTAAATTCCTCTAATAAAAAAAAAAAAAAAAAAAATACATAATATATATATATATATATATATATATATATATATATATGTATCGATTTTTTTTATTGGGAGAAAAATTAATTAATTATTATAATTATTATTAATTATTGGACCGTAATTATATAAAATTATAATATTTATTATAACATTTATAATATAGTTATAATATTATATAACTATATATATATATATATATATATATATATATATAGTATTATATGTATAGTTATATGTATTTATATAATACATATCTACAAAAATATAAAATATATATAAATATAAATAAATATAAATAAATAAATATTTATATTTATTATTTTTTTTTAATAATAATATTATTGGCGCAGTGCATTGACCGGTTCTCGTTAGATCACCGAAGTCAAGCTACATCGAGCGTGGTTAGTACTTGGATGGGTGACCGTTTCAAGTAAAAAATACACTGCTCCCTCCCTGGGGTAAATTCGTCTCGCTTTCCACCCAGTGCAGTGATGCACTTGTGTGTGGTTCCCCAGGCTTTGGACATCGCTTTGGTCCATTGAGAAAAAGTAAAGGTGTTCGTCCTGACTGAGGTTTTCCACGGTTCCCTCAGTCTCACCTCAGCGAATGCTGGGACGCGTAAGCATGCAGGCCGTGGCCACTATCCGTTCCCTACCTTATATCCCTACCCAGTACCCCGCCGCGAGCTGTAAGCTCTAAGGGGTGTATCCTTGTAAAAAAAAAAAAAATTATTAATATATATATATAAATATAATCAGGCGCGGATCCAGAAACAATTTATTATCAAATTATTTTTATTTCAAGCATATGATTAGATATGATGAGCCACATAAAGCGAAACAGCATTATGAATGATAGTAAATTTTAATATATAAAATTACGTAATTATTAGGATTATTACTTAGATTCGAGTTAGATTCATTGTATATAACAAAAGGAATTAAAAAATACAATAATATATTTTATTTTTTTATCGAAAAAAAAAAGTTTCGATGCTTACTATCCTAAAAATCATAATATTAATTCTTTCAAAATAATACATATTTGTTTATTTACCGTTACTCTCCCTTCTATTCAATTTAAAATACAATGGAATGTTGAGGCGCACTCGCAACGGTAGAGAAGGAGCATTCATCACGGCACGGCTGCCCTTCATATTTCTTTCTTTGCCTTGAACTTTTGCTCTCTGAGTTATAGGGGCATTTTTTTAACTGCAATAACTTAACATATAATTATTGTATTCACAAATTAATCAGACTAGGAAATAGATAAACATAATTATAATGACTGTTGCTCATTTAAAAACGGTTAATCTTATTATTTCCTTTGAAATGTTGGAATTAAAATCACCCAATCTCGGACATCATTTACTAAAGACTGGTAGTGACATCTCTTTTCATTCCACTTGCATATTTTCATAGCGACAGACCTTAATATATATTAAATAGCATTGGTTCTTCTTGTCACCGTTTATAAGAGAACATCATAAGAAAAATTATGTGAATAGCCAGGAGAAATTAATTTTGAGAGCACGTATGACGGCCAGGACGCTGCAATGTTTTGCCTACAAAATCGTGACGTCAAGTTATTTTATGACGTCACGTGAAAAATCCATATATTGAAATTATATAAAATGTAAAACATTATTCTTTGAGAAGTGTCAGTCAGGTCGCACAGATCTGAACATTACAAATGATGTTTTACATGGGCGGCCCATTAGAGGCCAAGAAGGAGCAGTACTTTTTATTTCTCCCAAGGCTATAATAAATTTGTATGAAAATGGCTTTGTGTGCAGAACTGTATCTGAATGGAATAAGCTCCCTGCTCACGTAAAATTGATGTCTGGTAAACATTTCTCCAGTGCAGTTAAGCTGCATTTTTTGTCTGGGAAGTCTAGTTGATTATAGGCTATGTCTTGACGTTTAGCTCTGGTTGCTAACAAAATATATTAAAATTTCAGGATAACTACCACTTATGTGATATAGTGTTTTTACGCTTTTGTATGTTATCCACACCCTTGTATGCTTTGTATATATATATATATATATATATATATATATATATATATATATATATATATATATATATATATATATATATATATATATATATATATATATATATATATTTTTGTATTTTCTTTGGGTGAAATAAATAAATAAAAATGTAATTTTAAGATGATTTCCGTGAAAATTTATGTCTGTGCGTGACAATGAATAAGTACAGCACACCTAAAGGAATAATTTTACCATCCATCATGTCTAAAAATAATATAGTAAACAAGATTTAGCCAGGGCATTACTGAAAATTGTCTGAAAGAAATTTGTACAAACATTTAAACTCAGAAGTCCTTCTTTTTTTCTTAATTGTTGTAATTTTTTAACCCAAGTGGACCCGTAACGCGTTTAAAGCGGGAAAATAAAAAATAAAAAAATTCTGGAAAAAGTTGTAATCCTTATAGTTAGCGAAAAGAAAAGAAAATAGTTAATTAAATTAATTAATTTTATCATCATGTATTTTAAAGTAAATCCAGAACAAAACTTCAAGGGGCAAACCTCCAAAAAAATTGGAGTGGGGCAATGCCTATGCTGCCATGTCAAATAAAAAAATTGGGATCATCTAACGGCAAGTGAACTTTGGTTTGGACAATTTTGCAGACAAGAAAGCGTGAGAAACAATGTTGGTCCCAAATAGACATGATAATTATTACCTCCAAGAAAAATTAAATACAATTTTAGACAAGCTCGTAGTTGTGCAGCGTTCTATATTATTTAGCAATTAAAAGATTAACACTGAGATTTGCTTTAAAAATTAATTATTAATTTTCACATGTTTGAAAATTTTATATTAGGGTAGCACATTATTTCTGATGCGATTGTAAAACGTGAATTCAGCGAGTCTGTGTAGGCAAGTTTCGTCTTCAAGCAGAAAACTTTTGCGAATATTGAAAAATTATAATTCCGCAGGTAAAAGTTTATTATTTTTATTTTTAGTTGGTTTTGCTTTTTATAACCCGGTAATATCAGTAATATAACATAATTAACAGTAGCACGCAGTCACTGTTACGTAGTCTAAAATAATTTGTATTAATTGATTCTTCTCACAACTGGATAAGAATCTTTTGCATTTGCTTTTGTCTTAAATTTTTTATTAAAAGTATAATAATATTATGATTTGTATATTCGATTGGTAATGATGTGGAAAATTTAATTAAGCAATATAATTGCTCTCTGTGCAACGTATATTATAGGAGGCTGGTGTGTTAGAATCTTTGTATCAGAATGTTCAGAATGCAGTGAAATCAGTCGCTTTATCAACGGTATATTCCAACTGATGCAGCTGCATTTAATGCAACAAACAGCCAGTTTAGTATTGTAAAAAAGTCGAGTGCCTTGCAGTTCCCCACTTTTAGCAACTTGTTCATTGCGCAAACATTTTGCCTCCTGCGAGCACAGCCAGGTCGCGCAGGAAGGAAAAGCTGGAGCGCGGTGACCTCAGTAATGCCTGGCCTCCCCGCAGAGAGCAAATGAACTCAACCAGGCGCAACATGAGGTCGCGCAGGAAGGAAAAGCTGGAGCGCGGTGACCAGTGATGTTAGTCCTCGCATATTCGCGGGCAATCTGCGGCCGCATTTGCGCGCATATTCGCGAATATTGAAATTTGACTTTCTTGCCACAAAAATAGCAATTTTAGACTGGTTAAAGCTACAGTAAATGCTACAGAGAGTCTTTTCTTATTTTTCTTGGTATAATCCCTTACTTAATTAGTGTTTGGATTAAATTAGAGTTAATTAATCATGGAATTAAAGCAATCGGCCTTTCAGGCTGCCGAGGTGCTCACGTGATTTTAATTGCGCGCGGCCGCCATCTTGAAAGTATCTTTCGCGCATATGCGCGCATTTGCGCGCATATTCGCATGCGCATATTCGCGGACCAATCTTCGCGAGAATTTCACATCACTTGCGGTGACCTCAGTAATGCCTGCCTCCCCCCAGAGAGCAAATGAACTCGACCAGGCACAACACGAGGTCGCGCAGGAAGGAAAAGGTGGAGCGCGGTGACCTCAGTAATGCCTGCCTCCCCCCAGAGAGCAAATGAACTCGACCAGGCGCAGCACGAGGTCGCGCAGGAAGGAAAAGCTGGAGCGTGCGGGCGTGGCGATGATTCGCTTCTTCCTGGCCCCACTTGAGCCGACCTCCAGGATGACCTCCTTACGGCGGACTGGAGGCGCCGGTTCTTCCGTCAGCTCCGAGGAACCCCCGCTACTAGGAACTTGTCGCAACACGTACGCGTTCACGATCTGCTGCTGACGCATTCCGGGGTTCAAGTTCTGTATGGTGTTGGTGATTTGCATTATCTGATAGCCTTTCTTCTTATTGTTCTTCTTGATTTGATTGTCAGCCCTCTGTTTACTGTATAAAGAAATATTATTCATAATTTGTCTATTACATTTTATTTTTTCATTTTCTATTAATTTGGGACTAAAAAGAAGCTCATTTGTATAAAAAATATCCCCGTCCTCCGATTTGTTCAAGTCGTAACTCAAGGTGTAGCCTCCCTGCTTTTTCTCTGCTCTCGTGTCGTAGCTTTCTCGGGGGTACTGCCACGTGTAGCTCGAGGCCACGTTCCCGATGCCCGAGAAACTGTGGGTCTTGGGTCGGCAGCCGCACAGAGACTCCTCGGGAGACTCGAAGATGTCTATCGTGTCCCGCTGAGGCAGGCTCCTGCGCCGGGGGACCGTGGGGCGCACTAACAGGTTGTAGCGTGTCGAGTAGTTACTAGAAGAAATGCTGGCTCCAAATGCTGATGGGTAAGGGCGGGGACTAGCGAAACCTCAGGCGTATTCTGTGTCGGTCGAGAGCGATCGCTCGCCGAGGGAGTACGATCGCCGCTCTTCCTCGTCCTCTTCGTAGTAACCGTCCTCCTCGCCGCAATAGCCTTCCATCTCGACCCTGGCGTCCTCCAGAGGGTACACTCCTGCTGCAAATAAAACAATAATAATATTCTCAATGATAAGGTAACATATGTCCAATGTTCAAAATATTCCCACACATGAAAATTATGAAACAAATCATAAAATATTCTCCTTTTACATCCCATATCAGTACCTAAAATGGGTCTAGGATACTTGGTCGCAAGGACATTTGGTACGTCGCAAGGACAATTAGTCACAAGGATATTTTTTAGTAGCAGGATAATTTGTTGTTAAAGGCCGGACATTTGATCGCAAGGATATAATATAGTTGCAATTTAATAATTATTAATTTATGATAACTGCATCATCCTTATTGCAACAAGTATGTTATAGGGTGATAGGGATGAAAAGCGAAAGAAAATTATTCTGATAAATTGGGAGATCCATTTAATTAAGAGGGGACTTCACGTTAAGTAAGTTGCATGTAAATAGTTGTTTTACTATTTTGCTGTTCTATCTTTTACTGTTAGTGAATTACATAAAATTATTTTAAAGTTATTTCATATTTTTAAACTCGGTTTTATTTTTACTTCACCTTCACTCCCTCCCCAAGATAATATTAATTTATAAGATTCTAATTCACAATATTTCATTATTTTCACTAAACAAAATAAGTAGATATCATGCTAAAAAAAAAGTTAAATTCATTGGAGAGCCTGCACACATGTCACATGTGCCACCAACCAAGCCCAGACGGTCCCTATAATGTATGGAAATATGAAGAAGTAGGCCGGAGATACCGACAGGAGGCTAATCATAGGATTTTGGCGGATGGATTAAACTCTAATAATGTAAAATAATTAATAAATAATAAAATATCCCTACGACTAAAAGTCCGCGATCAAATGTTTTGCGACCCTTGCGACGAAGTACCCGTCTCCCACACAGTGCAGGCGGTTGGTGCCATTCAACCATTCAGCTATTGGGGCTATATGATAAAATCAACAATCTGATTATTTTCTTTTTTTTTTCTTTTTTTTTCAATCTTAATCTTAAGATAACACGAAACATTGATTGTTGTGTAGTCCCATTTGATTAACATGTAAACCTTAGCAGCCTCATAATTATTTTATTATTATTTTTTTTTTTTTGAGAGACAGTTCTTAGCACCAAAAAAAATGTGGAAAAAATTTCAAAACAATCGGACGATCCAATTTTTTTAAATTAATTTCTTTGTTTATTAGGTCTCCATGGGAAAGCCTTTTATACTGAAAATATATTTAAAAAATTAATTTAAAAAAATTGGATCGTCCGATTGTTTTGAAATTTGTTCTACATTTTTTTGGTGCTAAGAACTGTTTCTTAAAAAAAATCAGAATTATTATGAGGTTGATAAGGTTTACATGCTAATGAAATGGGAATACAACAATCGTGTTATCTTAACCCTTTACTCTTAAGCTAATTTTCGTTATTATAAAAAAGTATAGTGGTGCTAATTTAACAATATGCGAGCAAATCTTCATTAAAATAAATGAGGCACGGAGTCTCTGGCAGCCAAAATATTCATGCAAGGATATTGGTGGTTAATTCCGCACCTAAGGGTTCGCCGGGTCTGGGACTCTTGCTGCGTGCGTGGTGCCTGGGGGACGTGTTGGGGCTCTTGGGAGCTTGCAGCGAGCCAGGCGGGGGCTGCTCGGCGTCGAGACCACCACTGCCAGATCGGTGCCTGTGGGGGAAATATCAACAATTTGTATATTATACAACGTTAGAACGGTGGGATAAACTGGTTAATATTTGATACCAAACATACGCCGCTATAATAATGGAGTATCGACATATTTTTTTTCTTGCAGAAATGGATGGAGAGAGTGCAAAGTTTTGCTACGGTCTAATTTATTTCCAGATTTTTTAGAGTCCGGGAACAATTTTTAAAAATATTATTGAAAGTACAGAGTAAGTAACGCCTCTAGAGCGTCTCTTTAAAAAGGATAGGACCTAAAAAGGACGTGAGTTCAAACCTGACCTCGGCAAAACGTTTTAGTAATACTTCCCGTTCTCTAAAAAAATTGAAAAAATCAAAGTGACATAACTTTGCACCCTCTATCTATTTTTGATTTTTTTTTCTAGGTACATTCTTCATTTACATACAAACATTATAGAACATTAGACCGGTGTATGTGGGTAGAAACTGTTAAAATAATAATATTTGATACTCCTTGCACCGCTACAACAATTTATAAATTGTGAGTGATTTATTTCATAATGATATGTTGTGTTGTCTGTTAAAATGTCTCGTTTTGAGCTATGATGGTTCCGAAACAACAAAGAAATACGTATTTTTATGACAGCTAGCACCTAGAAGTTTGTTAAAATATTAAGTAATTTTGATTGCTCCCGGCCTTTAAAATAGAAATGAAAACGTGTTACTGCTTGATAATTCAAGACATTGTAACATCTATCTGAGAATCGCGCATTCCAATCCCTTTAATTTTATTAATTAATTATTTTCTTGATGCGATCGTTCGAATTCTTTGGTGGATGTAACGAGTTATTAACAAAAAAAAAAATAATAACAAGTCTAAATTTTTTGCGCAAGATTTCAATGAGTCCTTCTGAACATCTGAATGGGCCGTCTGGATAAAATTAGCTAGGGCTACCTGGCCCCTGGCATGCGTACTATTTTGTGACGTTTTGACGTGTTTGAATTTATATATATATATATATATATATATATATATATATATATATATATATATATATATATATATATATATATATATATATATATATTTATAAAATTTCCCTTTTGCAGCCTTGTTAATCACCACGATCAGTAAAAATAGCACAGCTGATGGTGATTAACAAGGCTGTAAGTGGGACATTTTCCAAGGCGATGAGTATACCTAGGCGGCGCTGCGTGGTGGTAGAGCTTGGTGGTCCCCGCACCGCCTCCCGTGCTGTTGTGGCGAGACGCCGAATGGTGGCGCGCTGAGCCGGTGTAACCTTCGGGCGTGGGGGTGTCGCTGTATTGGCCGCGAGAGTGCGCGTACGCAATGCTCTTCTGGTAACTGAACAGCTGACGCTCCAGGCTGTAGTTCTCTGCCTGCAGGGCGGTGATTTCCCGCCTGGAACCAAGAGTTGAGTCATGTAGTTCTCTGTCTGCAGGGCGGTGATTTCCCGCCTGGAACCAAGAGTTGAGTCATGTAGTTCTGTCTGCGGGGGGGGGGGGGGGTGATTTCCCGCCTGGAACCAAGAGTTGCGTCATGTAGTTCTCTGTCTGCAGGGCGGTGATTTCCCGCCTGGAACCAAGAGTTGAGTCATGTAGTTCTCTGCCTGCAGGGGGGTGATTTCCCGCCTGGAACCAAGAGTTGAGTCATGTAGTTCTCTGCCTGCAGGGCGGTGATTTACCGCCTGGAACCAAGAGTTGAGTCATGTAGTTCTCTGTCTGCAGGGCGGTGATTTCCCGCCTGGAACCAAGAGTTGAGTCATGTAGTTCTCTGCCTGCAGGGGGGTGATTTCCCGCTTGGAACCAAGAGTTGAGTCATGTAGTTCTCTGTCTGCAGCTAGGGGGGTGATTTCCCGCCTGGAACCAAGAGTTGAGTCATGTAGTTCTCTGTCTGCAGGGGGGTGATTTCCCGCCTGGAACCAAGAGTTGAGTCATGTAGTTCTCTGTCTGCAGGGGGGTGATTTCCTGCCTGGAACCAAGAGTTAATTGAGTCATGTAGTTCTCTGTCTGCAGGGGGTGATTTCCCGCCTGGAACCAAGAGTTGAGTCATGTAGTTCTCTGTCTGCAGGGGGGTGATTTCCCGCCTGTAACCAAGAGTTGAGTCATGTAGTTCTCTGTCTGCAGCTAGGGGGGTGATTTCCCGCTTGGAACCAAGAGTTGAGTCATGTAGTTCTCTGTCTGCAGGGGGGTGATTTCCCGCCTGGAACCATGTTGAGTCTGGTAGTTGTGACGTCACAGCGAATGGGGACCATATCAACACAAGCAAAATAATGTTGACGTCATCTGGTTATAGTTGTGACGTCACAGCGAATGGGGACCATATCAACACAAGCAAAATAATGTTGACGTCAACTGGTTATAGTTGTGACGTCACAGTGAATGAGGATCATATCAACATTAATAAAATAATGTTGGGGTCATCTGGTAGTTGTGACGTCACAGCGAATGGGGACCATATCAACATAAATAAAATAATGTTGGGGTCATCTGGTAGTTGTGACGTCACAGCGAATGAGAACCATGGCCAAGTTTACATATTATACTGGTGTGTTTATAGCGTAACCATCCAGAAATCTATACTCAAAATTGTGATGTTCATATCTATATAATACCAGAAATAAAGATAAAGTATGTGTGTGGCAGCGCATAAGTGGAGCTTGCTTGAAAAAATTCCTTTTTATCAAATGGCAAAGCTGTGTGATTTCTTGCCGAACTGTCTGAGAAGTATTTATGATAAATTATTGATTTAAAAAAACAATTAAAAAGGTTTTACTACAGAAAGAAATTTATTCTGTAAAAGATTTTCATAGTAATAAAATGCCTGCAAATGTCTTAAGTTCGTAGTAGCGATTCGAGTTATGAAAATTTGTAATTTTTTCTTGTTTTATTATCTGATGTTTTTGTATATTATTACAAATTGTTTGTCTCTAATGGTTGTTGTATTGTTTTGTTTGTTTTGCATTTTTTTTTTCATTGATGACGTGAACCATGTTATCCTGTGTAACCATGCAGTTGTTTGATAAATAAATAAATAAATAAATAAATAAATAAATAAATAAATAAATAAATAAATAAATAAATAAATAAATAAATAAATAAATAAATAAATAAATAAATAAATAAATATCAACGCAAGCAAAATAACGTTCACCTCATCTGGTAGTTGTGCACCCTCGTGACGTCATCGTACTTGTGGTAGCTCGCCTGGAAGAGCAGGTAGCTGTCTTCCCACTCGAGTTGCAGGCGGACCTGCGAGCGGTCGCTGAAGTACTCGCAGTCCGGTACCCGCATCTACGACATGAACTCATCTTAATACATTTAAACACGTCATAAATGTAATATGCATCGGTGAAGTCATCTCTGCACATTTAAACACGTCATAATTTGTCATAAATAATTAAATGTCACATCATATAATATACTGTGTATAATTATTTAATAATTTATTTTTATTTTATAGAGCGTGGCACAGTGCATTAACCGGTTCTCGTTAGATCACCGAAGTCAAGCTACGTCGAGCGTGGTTAGTACTTGGATGGGTGACCGTTTCAAGTAAAAATTACGCTGCTCCCTCCCTGGGGTAAATTCGTCTCGCTTTCCACCCAGTGCAGTGATGCACTTGTGTGTGGTTCCTCAGGCTTTGGACATCGCTTTGGTCCATTGATAAAAAGTAGAGGTGTCCTCCTGACTGAGGTTTTCCACGGTTCCCTCAGTCTCACCTCAGCGAATGCTGGGACGCGTAACATGCCGTGACCATCATCCGTTCCATACCGTATCCCTCCACTACCCCGCCGCGAGATGTAAGCTCTTAGGGGTGTATCCTTGTAAAAAAAAAAAGGATCTCTCAGACTCACCTCCTTGACAGGCACGTCCGTCTCCATCATGATTCCTTCGTCGCTCGAGTCCTGCGCGTAGTAGTGGCTGAACGGGGAGCCCTCGAGCAGCACGGGCTCGGGGACTGCGGGGTCGGCGGCGGGGAACCGCAGGATGTACGTGTTCCAACTGATGTACCTGACAAAACAACCTCACACACTTCAGCATGGGGGGCGCGCTCGTGGACTGCGGGGTCAGCGGCGGGGAACCGCAGGATGTATATACATGTTCCTACTAATGTACTGACTTGACAACACACACATTGTCACAAGAGGTCCTTTTCCAAGAGAATATGCAGGAATGCACCACACCACGTAAGGAAAGAGGTGGGGGGGGGGGGATAAAAATGATAAAAATCATATTGCCCCAAGGAGATGTGATTTTTTTGAAAAAGTGGGGAGTGGTATAATTTTTTTATGAAAATAAGTTGTGAATGGCCTCACTGAGGTGGTTTCTGGTATTAGAGGTAAATGGCCTCACCTGAGGTGGTTTCTGGTATTATAGAGGAAAATGGTCTCACCTGAGGCGGTTTCTGGTATTAGAGGTAAATGGTCTCACCTGAGGCGGTTTCTGGTATTAGAGGTAAATTTAATGGCCTCACTTGAGGTGGTTTCTGGTATTAGAGGAAAATGGCCTCATCTGAGGCGGTTTCTGGTATTAGAGGTAAATGGCCTCACTGAGGTTGTTTCTGGTATTAGAGGTAAATTTAATGGCCTCACTTGAGGTGGTTTCTGGTATTAGAGGTAAAGGGCCTCACCTTAGGTGGTTTCTGGGCACGTTGTGGATATCTTTGTAGACAATGTGGAAGCGGAGGACCTCCCCGTGGAGGTCAGAGGTCACCAGCCACGACTGCTTGTCGCGGTCAAAGCACTGTGCAGCGGGGGTTGCAGCCACCACCTAGGCACAAAGTCAATGCAAGCCAAACACTGAGTCGCACGTGATTTTTAATGGGAAAATAGTGCAGGGAGTGGAACCGGATCCGGTTGAGAACCGCTAAAAATTGACGGGATCCGGATCTAAATGGATCCGCTTTTTTGACAAGGGAATCTGGTTCGTGGATTTGCTTTTTTAAACAGGGGATCTGACGATGAGAACCGGTTCTCGAAACCGTTTTTAAAATAAAATTAAATTAGTGAAAAAAGATCGAGCGAAAAAACTCTAAAAAGTACTTAATTTATTTGAATATTTTAAACTCTTTCCTTGTTTTTTTTCTAGAGCCGGATCCGTTTTTTTTCCGGATTCGCTTGAGATCCCCTTTATTACACAAGGGGATCTGGACCCGGTTGTTCGGAACCACTTTTTAAAGAAAGGGGATCCGGAACCGGATCTCGGAACCACTTTTTAAACAAGGGGATCTGGAACCGGCTTTTTGGAACTGCTTTTTAAACAAGCTAATCCGGATCTCGGATCCGCTTAAAAAGCGACCGGTTCCACTTGCTGGAAAATACTGTAGCTGCCAATTTGGACATGACACAGGACGATGGTATGCTTACCTGCGAAGTGCCGACGCTGAGGGCAGGCGTGGACACCGCCACCTCGCTGAGCGTGTTGGCCCCCAACATCTCTAGATGTAGGTGCACCACGCCCTTGCGCATGACCTCGGCCAGCTTGATGCCCGGGTACCAGCCGGACACGCGGCCCTCCGAGTCGCTGATGTCGTCGATGAGGCCCGAGTCTACGCGCCGCTCGGCCTCGCCAAGCACCAGCAGGTAGCGCACGTGACAGCGGTGGTCAAAGCCGGTCAGTCTGTTCAGGTGAACACACAACTCGCGCTCTGACTCCGCCTTACCGTGCGGGTATATTGCAATGTTCCAGTCAAAACCACCAAAAGAAAAGTACTGAGTTTCATATTTATTATTATGTTTAGATGAATGTCGTCTGTGATGTTTAGTGTGATTGGATGAAGTCAATATTTGTCCTATTGGATTTTGAGATATTCTAACGTCAGAATCAAACACAGTTCGAATGTTTCCCATGGTAAGTTCAAGTTGGAACTCTCCGTTCTCGTCGGTGAAGTTTCGCGAGCGCAAGTCAGTCACGGGGATGTAGTTGCGGTTGCCCTGCGCGGGACAGTCGCACGTGAACTTGACCTGCTTGCCACTGAACGACTCGTTCACACTAAAGTGGTCGCGGTTCAGCAGCGTGAACGCGAAGTCTACGTACACGCGCATCCCCGTGTTGTGGCTCGCCTTGTTGGGCGCCCCGCCCGCCGCCCCTGCTCCCACTTTGCCGCCCCCGCTGGCCCCCGCAAGGCCACTGCGCCACACCAGGTACACTCCGAGAACCTGAGGAAATAAGTTTGTTGGGCTCACGAACACATTTTTATACCCAGCATTTAAAATCACTGTTCTAATTGACAGTCGTGAATGTCATATTTTTATTAGATCGATCGAAAGAAGATGTCGAGAAATACACATACGAATTTTATGCATTTTTTTTAGTGCTGCAACATACCTAAAATACAGTTTTAAAGAGGTCACGTGACCTGGAGGCTCCGTCCAAAACGCCTATGATGTCATTACTTTCTTTGGTTATATAACACTTGTAAACAATAACGTTGTTATGGAAACAAATAATAATTGTTAATACACGAGCAACAATGCATTAACTGTTTACAAGTGTTATATATGTAGTTGAACCAAATGATGTAATGACGTCATAGGCGTTGTTGAAGTCGCCTCCAGATCACGTGATTGCTTTAAATCCCTATTTTAGGTATGCTGCAGTAATAAAAAAAAAAAAAAAAAAAACGTATACAATTAATAAGTGTATTTTTCAACCCCCTCTTTCGATTGATCTATTAAAAAAATGATATGAACCAACTTAGCTGAACACAGCAACTAAATTTCTTCGACTTATTATAACACAGACATTAAATTGGTCAAAACAATGTCAGAAAGTTTGCTCTAAAATAAAATCTGCTGGCTGCTTATTTACAAAATATTACAAAAAATTGTAATATTGTAATTGTAATTCGAAATACTAAAGATGGTCTCTGTTTTGCTTATTCACATATACAACAATCAATTATGTTCTGGGGATCATCTCCACATACAAATTCTGTATTTACTGTTAAAAAAGAGCAGTTAAACTGCATAACTGTGAGAGACTAGTTTCTAAAATCAGACGACATACCACATGATACAGCATGCAGCAGCATTACAGTATACGTATTTACCATTTGGATCTTTATCATTGCAACTCTTTGAGAATATTCTTCCTACCATGTGTATTTATTTCTGAAGGTGTTAAATTTGCTAAATAATATGCAGAAAATTTTAAAACTATAATAATGCTAAATAAAATAAATAATACTGTACACTCATATAATACAAGGAGAGCAAACGATATTAAAATAGAAACAGCATGTCTCGCTCTTGCAATATAATAGGAGTCCATGTAATAATATTATAAGAAGTTGCTAATATATAGGCAAAGAGCTCCCCAATATATTACCAAGTAAAGTAATTAAAATTTAAGCAAACAAACTTTGCACAACATGTTTTAAATTGACAACCTTTTAGGGAGTTGCAAAACACAAAACCTTGCATTGAATTGCTGCTGCTGCTGTATTGAGAAAAACTTCTGTGTCAAGTGGCATGTCGTCTGATTTTAGAAATTGTTCATCTGCAATTTCATGCATTATTAATTGCAAGAGTTGTTATTGTAATTGTACCTTCAATTAAATAGTAATAATAAAAATATAGAAGTGCCCCTCAGTGTGACAAATTTATATTTTTGATACGAATGATATGATTTGAATAATAAAAAAAAATGTTTCAATAAAAAATACAATACACACACATAATATATAATAAATATGCTTTAAGCGCCCGATCTAGCCACGTAACACCTTACGTGGCTAGATCATGTTCATATTATGTAGACAGCCACGTGGTTTTCTCGCTCTAAAGGAAACACAGACTATCTTCACCACATTTTTTCATTTATATATTTGGAAAGAAAAGTCACAGTGTTGGGAAAAAAATTACTTTCACCTATTTTTTAACGAAAAATTCGTTTTTTATCGTACTAAACAATCAGATTGATACTTTTTTGACTCTGAAATATTAAAGAGTATAAATTTTATGTTCAAAACTATGTCATTGTTGAGATTTGCAGCGACCACTAAGCTGCTGGCATTGTTGTAGAGCACAATAGAGAGCTTCTGCACCTGCTGCTAGAAGAGTGGAAGATTCGGAAACCCATAAAATAAACCGCTGTCAATCATGTTAAGGGTGGGAGGGTAGGCTCAAACAAGACGTTTTGATAGTGTTCGTACATTTCAATTTTTTTCTTGGAAAGTTTTCATCTGATCGTTTTAAAACCAACTCCATACCTGCACTATATTATTAGCTATCTACTGTAAAAATCCGATTGAATTATAAACTCAAGTTTCTGAGATTAACTGTCCAGAACAACTCTGGAATTGAATTACAAAAATTGCTCAAAAGATGGCGCTTCAGAAATTTGTTGGCAGTTTTTCTGGGTTATAATTGAATGAAAATTATTAATTCTTTTTACATTGGTTAGCGGCTCTTTTACTCTAGGACCTCAGATGGTTTCATAATAATTACTGCAAAACAAACGGAAATAATTATTTACTTCCTAGACAATTCCAATAGATGGCAGTTACGGCCTCCCGCCCACCGTTAATAATTTTAATTTTTTTTTATTTACATTAAAAATTTAAAAAAAAAATATATATATATATATGCGATTATTACATAATATAAAAGTTTAGTAAAATTCACCGAATGTGTTGGTGTGTTAGTATTTTCTTGTAATATGAACAACATCTTTTTTACCACTTTTTAAAATTAAGTATTAATTAATTATTGATAGCAATGGATATTTTTGATTTCAGTAGAACCACACATAAAAATTGAACCCTACAGACTTGACAGGAAATGCTCTTTTTGCCTTATGGCTGCACCTACTAGATCGGACCCTTTTCTTGAAAAAAGTGATACAATGAAAATATTCTGAAATATTAATTTATTGTTTTATTATTTATTACTATAATATACGCTACAATTTCCAATTACTATACCATTTAACTTTGATCACTTCTAGAGATGATCATAACAGTGAGCAAAACCCGAAATAAAACTTTGCGCCGGACTTTGCTTTTATGGATTTCAGCACTTCAAGAAATGACCAATTAATTTGATTGAGCAAAGCTCAAAAAAAAAAAAAAAAATTTCTCGTCGGGCTTTGCTTTTTATGATTTGATCACTTCTAGAAATGATCAAATTTAAATTGGCAAAGCCCAAAATATTAGTTAAGTTCGGGTTCTGCTCATATAGCTAGGGGCACACCTAGGTGTGTGCATGTTTTTGGGCTTAGCCCGAATGCGGGCTTTGGTGCCAACATATACAATACGCATAAACTCGACCGGACATGCAGTGTAACGTACATTGTCGTTTTTACAGAACATATTGGGGGGCATTCACAAAGCTCTTTAACCCCCACTTTAGCCTCAATTTTTATCCCTGGTGATAAACATGGTGCTAAACTATGAGATTAACATAGTTATCCTCTGGTTTAGCACCATGTTTAGCACCAGGGATAAAAATTGAGGCTAAAGTGGGGGTTAAAGAGCTTTGTGAATGCCCCCCATCATGTGCTAAATGTTAGCAGTAAAGTACCTTGTCGTTCCTGGAGAACATAAAATGTGCTAAATGTTAGCAGTAAAGTACCTTGTCGTTCCTACAGAACATATAATGTGCTAAATGTTAGCAGTAAAGTACCTTGTCGTTCCTACAGAACATATAATGTGCTAAATGTTAGCAGTAAAGTACCTTGTCGTTCCTACAGAACATAAAATGTGCTAAATGTTAGCAGTAAAGTACCTTGTCGTTCCTGGAGAATATAAAATGTGTTAAATGTTAGCAGTAAAGTAATTTGTCGTTCCTACAGAACATATAATGTGCTAAATGTTAGCAGTAAAGTACCTTGTCGTTCCTACAGAACATAAAATGTGCTAAATGTTAGCAGTAAAGTACCTTGTCGTTCCTGGAGAATATAAAATGTGTTAAATGTTAGCAGTAAAAAGTACCTTGTCGTTCCTACAGAACATATAATGTGCTAAATGTTAGCAGTAAAGTACCTTGTCGTTCCTACAGAACATATAATGTGCTAAATGTTAGCAGTAAAGTACCTTGTCGTTCCTGGAGAAGGTGATGGCCCAGCGTTGGTAGCCGCATGAAAACTCGCGAGAAGTGACGTCACGCTCGAGGTCACGTGTCACGGAGCGCGTCACGATGAACGTGAACACGTGCGTGTTGGCGCGGTCCGGCAGCCGCGCGAACCGGTACAGCAGAGACATTGCGCCTGCAAAGTCAGGGGCGAAATCAGTACAGCAGAGACCTTGCGTCTGCAGTTACACACACACATAGCCTCTGATTAATTTATATCCTATATATATATATTATATATATATATATATATATATATATATATATATATATAATAAATATAAATATATGTGGGAGGTGTGGCGCAGTGCGCTTGACCGGGTCTCGTCAGATCACCGAAGTCAAGCAACGCCGCGCGTGGTTAGTAGTTGGATGGGTGACCATTTTCAACAAAAAACACGTTTCCCACCCAGGGGTAAAACGTTGCGCTTTTCCACTATGTGGTTCCCCTGGCTTTGGACCATTGCACTTCCCACTTCCGGTTCATTGACAAAAGCTGTAGCGTCCATCCTGGCTGAGGTTTCCACGTTTCCCTCAGCCGCAGGCGAATGACGGGATGGATTTGCAAGGCCGTGGCCGCCCCCGTTCCAGAAGAGCCCGCGAAACGCTCAAAAAGTTAGGGTTTCGGAAAGTTCGGGGTTTCAAAGTAGCATGTAATTAGTAAATAGAAGTACCCAATAGGGTTTGATTAAAAGAAAAAAATAATAAAAAATATAAAAAAAAATAAAAATATAACTTTAAACTTCTACCGTGTTTACCCGCCAAGACAAGAAAAGAAAATTTGTCAGAAAATTTAAAAGTCTTCCGAGGTGGGACTCGAACCCAGATCTCTCTGTGCAATCGCGGCGGCGAGCGCCTTATCCCCTTAGACCACTCGGTCGACCCTCAAATCCCTGACAAATTCTCTTTACTTATACTGCGTACTATATGTGTATTATAAGTATAAAAATAGGGGGGGGACTCAACCTGGGGTAGCATCATGGCTACATATACGGGTCTTTCACCATACGTCACAAAAAACAATGTGACGTCAAAATTTTGTAGGCAAAACATTGTCAGCGGCATAGCAGATACATGCTAAAGTTGGTCTTGAAATTAATTTCTACTGACGATTCGTATCATTTTTCATAGAATTTTCTTTCATAAATGGTAACAAGAAGAATTAATGCTAGTAAAAAAAATATTTGGCGATCAAAACTGTTATGAGAAAAGAGGTGGTGTGAGTTACGTTAATACTCACATGCAGCATAGAATTTTACTACTAGGGTTTTCTGCCTACATCTCGAAGCTCTTCGGGCGGCTTCGGGCATCTCCGTGCTACCCAAAATGTAAACATGAAATTCTCGTATATTGTTACGCTATTCTACTATGTGGTTCCCCTTATTGCATTTCCGGTCAAGCGCTGATTCCTATACACCCCTATGAGCTTGGAGCTCGAGGCGGGGTAATGGGTATGGATAAAGGAGGGAAAGGATGGTGCCATGACCACATGCGTCACACAGCATTTAATGAGGTGAGACTGAGGGAACTGTGGAAAACCTTAGTCAGGACGGATTTATATACTTTTTATCAATGTACCAAAGTGATGTCCCAAGCCTGGGAAACACCACATAATTAACCACTGGGTGGAAAAAGCAAACAAAGTTTTCTGCTCGTTGTTAGTAAACAAAGTATTGTTGTGTAATGTCTGTCGCGTGAAAGGAAAAACATGGGACGGTTGCTGATTTACATGTTAACTCAAGGTTGGTTTTATACAGGTTAAGCCACGTGCGTATTTCGTGCGTCATTTTTCCACTATTTCCAGGACCCATTGCACCGCGAAAATTCAAAAATAGCATTGCATCATGGGCGCATTCAAAGTTTCGCGGCACGATGGGTCCTGGAATACTTGAATCTGATTGGCTAAGCCCGTTAACATTGGTCAAATCGGAGGCTTAACCTGTATAAAGCCAACCTTGTGTTAACTCATGGAAAATGACAGTTAATTATGAAGTTGTAGCGGTTACCTAGCGCCAACAATGTCATTACGTTCTCTGCTCTGGTGGCAAAATTAGGCACTACGTTGTCCCATGTTTAACAATGAAAAAGGCTACATGCGACAGACATTATAAACAATGGTTTGTTACAACCATTGCGAGTAGAAGACTTTGGGAAAAAGAGATGCGTTTCCCCAGGAAGGGAACGTAATTTTACTCAGAATGGTCACCTATATCCAAGTAACGCTATTATAGACTACATATGAACTAATTAGCAGTATATAGAGCATAATGTATAATGATTTGATTTGTTTATTAATTGGATCCAATACAGAATACAGAAATGCCATATTATGGATACATGATATAGTACATCCCCAACAAAAAAAAAAATAATAATAATAAATAAATAACATATGTCAATTTTACAAAACACACTTAATATGATAGGCCTAAAGCATTTTAAATTTACATGTACATATTATACACTAAGTTTTATTGTTCATTAAAGCATTAACATATTAAATTACACTGTTATCGAATACTTGGATCAATAATTAATTATAATATATATTACTTAACAAACACATTTACAAATATTAGGATGTTAAGCATAAAATTGAAATTATATTAAATTGTATTTTAGAGGATAAAAATATCCGCAGTTTTGTTTAAATTATATTGTACTGTAGGGTATTAAATTACCGCGCTGTTGAAAATATAAACTCGCACATCATCACTTTTTCATAAAATGTGCTATATTATTTATTAAAAAAAAAAAATAGTGACCAAAAAAATGTGACTACATCACATATGTACAAAAAAAAATTTAAGATCAAATATGCTTCAACTTTCTGTTATAAAAAATTTTAAGTTATGGCCTTTTTTCGAAAATTTCGTTCCTCCGGCGTTGTTTTTACCCTTCGGGGCTCCCTCTCCCCCCCCCTTGGTGAAATCCTGCATACATTTCTGATAATGCGCAAGACATACATGGGATAAGAATATAGAATAGAATAGGTTTTTATTTAGTAAAAACAGCTACTTAAAACATTTCATACATGTATAAGACAAATCATGTGCATGGAATACTCTGCAGTGGAGAATAAATAAATAATAATAATAAATATTTGATAGTAGATATTTTTATTTTTTAGTGCATTAAGTTGGGGATTTAATTTGCTTTTTTGCAAGTGAGTTTATGTATTTAATTAAAAATGCCCAATTATCATTACATGAAATAGTATTGTATAAATTAATGTCTGATTAATATAATAATATATAGCATTCAGTTTGAGGTGGTCTTGTTGACATTAAGTTAAAAGAGACTCTTGCCTCAACATGTAGGTGATGCTGCGCAAGTCCCTACTGCCCCTGTCATGCAGGGGGTTGGGGGGGTAGGGGGGGGGAGGCTGCGCGCGGCAGATCAATACTCCTCTCTCGTATACTTGTGGCTCGGTTGCAAGCGACTCTCTACACCTGTACACAGCTGTGCTGTCCACATCGATCATATTGTTAGGCAGTTCGGGCAGAGTATTCATTTCTTGATCGAAAATACAAATGATTGAAATTTATTATTTTTAATATACTTATGAATTTATAAATATTTGAAATTAAAATTTTATTATTTTTAATTATTACACTAAATCGTGTTAGATATTTTTATAAAGCGTTATTCACATGCTTGACATCTGTCAACAGGAAAGAAAAAAAAATAATAGTATATTATTATTATAAGTTATTACATATTTTTGCTTTTTAATCATGTTACTTACTACCAAACAACCAATATTTTTTTTTAAATAATAAATAATAATTATGGTATCCCATTTTTCCCCATAGAAACACGATCCTTTTCTCTGAATCATAAAATGTTTTCACTTTTAAATTATTGATATATCAGGATGAAATTTAAAAAGACAAAGAAGACGATATTTTTTACAGTCAGAGGCAGGATATGCACACCAATATTTCAACCAATAACTTTTAAAATAATTTTTGTGTTTGTGCTAATCCTGTACGTTGGGCATTTTGGTGCACATAACACATTTTCACTGGTGCTGCTATCGAATAGTTTTAGTTAAAATAATTAAAAACCGAATAAATGTGATATATAATTATATGCTACTTGGCTAACTGTAGTTATTATATACTCTTATTAGTGTATTACATTTATATTTATTACATATTCTTTCTTATCGTTTAATTTGTCATGTGTTGCTATTATGACTGTATATGACTTGTTCTTTGCTATTTGTATAGCCAAATGAACTGAATAAATATATTAAACATTCAAAATTTACCTATTTCTGTGTTTTTTCTTGTGTGTGTCTTTTTTTTTATAAGCCATGATGCAAGTTTTCTGTTAAACAGCATTTTATTTTATTTTAAATCTCTTCATTTTCAAAACTTTATTGTTCTATTGTATATTGCTGTTCATTTTTATTTTTATTATTTTGTCTAAAAATGTACTTTGAAGTTTTCTTTATGTTTTTGTTTTTGTTTAATTGCATATAAAATATATAATTTTTATCTGTATGAAACTATTTCTTTAAAAAAAATACTAAATATATAAAATAATTCTGTTTTTCTATACTTTTCTTTTTCTGTGCAATATAATCTTAGAGGTTGCTATGTTCTTTTGTTTCTTTTGTATTATTTGAACTTGGAGAAAAATTTAAAATGTTCACTTTAATTAAATGAGCTTGAATTTACAAAATAAATGTATCTTTTGCACCAGCCGGCAAGCTTTTTTAAAGCATTGGCTGGACATTAAGGGTAAGATAACACAAAACATCGATTTTTGTAGTCCCATTTGATTAACATGTAAGCCTTAGCAACCTCATAATAATTCTGATTTCTTTTTGAGAAACAGTTCCTAGCACCAAAAAAATGTGGAAAAAATTTCAAAACAATCGGACGATCCAATTTTTTAAAATTATTTTATTAGTTTAGGTCTCCGTGGTAAAGCCCTCTATACTGAAAATTTAAAAAAATAATTTAAAAAAATTGGAGCGTCCAATTGTTTTGAAATATTTTCCTCATTTTTTTGGTGCTAAGAACTGTCTCTAAAATAAAATTCAGAATTATTATGAGGCTGCTAAGGTTTTCATGTTAATCAAATGGGACTACAACAATCGATGTTTCGCGTTATCTTACCCCTAACTTGCATGATTGAATGAGAGAATAATAAAAAAAAAAAAAAAATAGATTTTATGTATACATCGATCTCTGTTGTAGTTTTCTTCTACGGCAAAAAAATCAGTTTAAATTCAATTTAAATTTGAAGTTAAAAAATAAGCAAGAATCAACATACAGTTATCGCGCATGTATATCAATGCATATAATTATATTATTAATTGATCCCAAGCCCATGAGCATGATGTTTTCCTGGAAGTTCACCAACATACACTTCTTTGATATGAATCACGGATAAAATACCCTTTGATAAAATACCCCCGGATATAATACCCAGACAAAATACCCTAGGACAAAATACCCTTGGACAAAATACCCTCGGACAAATAACCCTTGGACAAAATACCCTTAGACAATTAACCCTTGGACAAAATACCCTTAGACAATTAACCCTTGGACAAAATACCCTCGGACAAAATACCCTGGGATAAAATACCCTTGGACAAAATACCCTTGGACAATTTACCCACAGATAAAATACCCTTGGACAAAATACCCTTAGACAAAATACCCTTGGACAAAATACCCTCAGACAAAATACCCTTGGACAAAATTCCCTTGGAAAAAATACCCTTAGACGAAATACCCTTGGACAAAATACCCTCGGATAAAATACCCATCACTTTGAGGTTGGGAAAAATTTCAGTTTCAATTCAGGGCGAGAAATTCACATTTTTGAAAATACTGGAATATTTCATTTGCAATACATTCATAAACTAGCTCATTCAAAGAATAATCATCGTTTTGAATAATATATAATAGATATATATGAATCTCAATTCCAAAACGCTTGGGTAAAAATGCATGTCCCCACTCGTGTTCAGTTCGTTCATATATAGCCGTCTCACTCAAATATCTTTTAATATACTATACACATCAATGCTCGTTTTTTCCTAACGGGGCCGGCTCCGTAGTCTGGTCTTTTTGTCAAAATTATATAACTTAAAGTTCGGTAAGAAAGAAGCATATGATTTTTTTCCCCGGTGTCTCAATATTTTTAAGTCACTAATATGCATTAAGAAGTTATAAAGGCTTTTTAACACAACTAAATACTTTTTAAGATAATTTTATTATGTACCATGTGTACATGTAATTCTATATCTTCAAAAATATAAAATTTCCTCTCATCATTAAAAATGTGAATTAAATATAATTTTTTCTGGTAAATAATGATTTTGTACAATAAAATAACAAATAAATAACTGAAATAGCAATACGTATTTTACTATCATGCTTTGTGCTGGTTGTTACCCGTGACAACATAAATTTTAAAACCATTATGAACATTTAATTTTATAGCTGGTTTCCATGAGTAAGTTTATAGAACATTCTACTGCAAAAAGCAATGTATCTCTTGTCGACCTTACAATGTAACATTATGTTAATACGTAAAAAATTGGGTGGGGAAGCAATGTTTTCTTCTATTCATGAGGTGACGATTTTTTATTCTTACTTTTTGTTTTGTTTTTGCTCTTTATTAAAAAATAATGAAAAAAATGCATTCATACATTCATTGTAAAATAATTATACCATAATAATTATGCGATGTTTTATTTAGTATCCCCTGTTCATTTACATTTACTTATTCCCCCCCCCCCCCCAAAGTCCTTTTTGCCTGGGTTGGCTCAAATTTATTGCACCTAAATTAACCTACATTAAGGGTAAGATAACACGAACAATCGATTGTTGTAGTCTCATATTTGATTAACATGTAAACCTTAGCAACCTCATAATGATTCTGAATGTTTTTTGAGAGACAGTTCTTGGCACCAAAAAAATACGGAAAATATTTCAAAACAATCGGACGATCCAATTTTTTTAAATTATTTTCTTAGTTTAGGTCTCCATGGGAAAGCCCTATACTAAAAATTTAAAAAATTCGTTTAAAAAATTGGATCGTCCGATTGTTTTGAAATTTTTTCCATATTTTTTTGGTGCCAAAAACTGTCTCTCAAAAAAAAATTCAGAGTTATTATGAGGTTGCTAAGATTTACATGTTAATCAAATGGGACTACAACAATCGATTCTTCGTGTTATCTTACCCTTAAAAAAATAACATGATAAATAATAAAATAATTAAAAGGTGCTAAATATTTAATTATTATACTCTACAACTAAACGTATAAAAAATAAATTATGCTGTGAAAGTATCATGCGCAGGATTCAGTGAAATTTATTTTACCTTTTTCATGGGCAATTCGCAATAACATATTATAAATTATAGAAATTATAATCATAAATTTATGATTATAATTATTGGTACTGTTGAAATCCGAAATATCATATATTTTTAATTTTGGTTGGTTGGTTGGTATTTTGGGGCAATTGACACATTATATTTTTAATTTTATTATATCAATAGGAAACTTTTTATGCAACATGAAAATTATTGTACTCTGTCCCTTTAATAATAATAATATTAATACTGTACTGTACAGTGTATATACAATACATGTGTGCAAAATGTTTGCATGATGTAGGTATAATTTTTATCATTCTACGAAATACCTAAGATGCTGTTATATATTATAATATATGGTAAATTGTCTGAGGGTATTCTGTCCAAGAGTGTTTCGTCTAAGGGTATTTTGTCCATGGGTATTTTGTCTGAGGGTATTTTGTCCAAGGGTATTTTGTCCTAGGGTATTTTGTCCAAGGGTATTTTGTCCAAGGGTATTTTGTCCAAGGGTATTTTGTCCTAGGGTAAATTATCCAAGGGTATTTTGTCCTAGGGTATTTTGTCCAAGGGTATTTTATCCCAGGGTATTTTGTCCAAGGGTATTTTGTCCTAGGGTTAATTGTCCAAGGGTATTTTGTCCTAGGGTAAATTATCCAAGGGTATTTTGTCCTAGGGTAAATTGTCTGAGGGTATTTTGTCCTAGGGTATTTTGTCTGGGTATTATATCTGAGGGTATTTTATCAAAGGGTATTTTCTCCGTTTACCCTTTGATATTAGGGCTTGTTGAAAAGTCAACAACATATTTCCTTGTAAAAATTCACTATAATTCTGAAGCAACCAGCATTTCGTGTTTTTATAACTATTATTATAACAGGCTTTTTAGATAGAAGCGCAGAATCATGGGAGGGGCCTTATTCACTCCTCTAAAATTTTGAATTTAACATAAGCAATATGGGCATTTCCCCCTCTCCAGTTTTTTAACAATAGCCCCACCTCCATCCCGAAATTTTGTTGTGGACCCGCGCCAGTTTAGATAAAATCAATGAAATTGAATCGTCTTGATTTCGTTACTCTTCCAAATTCGGCTCGTTTTTTAGATGTATGAAGAAATAGAAGAATAATATTGCAGTGGACATTCATCAATTCAAAATATTTTTTACATGCACTGTGAAAATAAATTGAAAATGTTAATTAAAAAGAAAAAAATGCTGCTTTTAGTAGTTTTCAGCATATTATCAGTTTCAATTTCATGTTCAGAAAGACTTATCAATAATAGATAAGTGCCTTTATTTCCTTTAATTAAAGTGAGTTCTTCTGGTTGGAAAATTATATTTTTCTTATGCAAAAATATATTAACATGGAACTTGAATGAGTTCATTGAACTGCATGCTAACAAATTTCAAATTCAACTGAAAAGTTGTGGTTGAATTCCAACTGTTTAGTTTTACCACATCGCAGTAAATTTAAATCTTATGAACAATTGAACATGATCGCTGTAGTATGTACGTAATCGTTATGTAAAATATATATATATATATATATATATATATCTAATAGAATTTGAATAGCATCAGGCCTTTTTTGGTGAAGTATTTTGCACTTTCTTCGGCTTTAAAAGAGTTATGGGACGTCTCGACCCCCCTGGGTTAAAATTGTTACAGAGCGTTAAAAAAAATAGTAACTCATACGAAGCATCCAAAATGAAAATGACGCGAGTAAAAAAATGTAAGTTTGTTTGTAAGTCTCCAAAGAAACTTAGCACTCGAGATCTCTTAATGAGCAGGCCCCAGGCGGAGCGTTAACCCGCCTGCATTACACTGTTCAAAGCGGCTTTAAGATGATAACCCTGCATTACACTGTTCAAAGCGGCTTTAAGATGATAACCCTGCATTACCTTGATCAAAGCGGCTATAAGAGCATCGCAACGTTTTTGCTGTGATGAGACACTTCGTGAATGGGATCTTTTTATTTAGTCACCCGCTCTTTCGAAAATATTATTTTAAAAAAATGTATTTTCTTTTTGTTGCTAATATCAGTTTGACGATGCTGTAAAATATTGAAATAAAAAAGTTGGCTGTGTCGCAACAAATTAATCAGCGATCGCCGCGGAGAACTACGCAATATCGTTCTAAACGAGGTTGGCTTTATACAGTACAGGCTAAGCCACCAAATTGACCAATGTTAAAGGGCTTATATAGCCAATCATGTTCAAGTATTTAGGCCCCATCGTATCACAAAAATTTGAATGCAATGCATATTTTTAAAATTTTGCGGTGCAATGGGGCCCAAAAAATTGACGCACGAAATGCTTGCTTTTCTTATCCTGCTTACATAATTTTTGTTTTTAAATAGGCTGTGTACGAAGTGATGGGATGCATGTTGATACATGTTGTTGTCTGATCGCACGTCGCTTCAACAGGTGCAGAATAAAGGACGGGAGCACAACAGGCGCTCGTGGCAGCGTGCCAAACCCCTACTTGTAGATCGTCTAATATGGCATTTATTAGCGTGGTGAATTTTTTGTAAGCATCTTCCTGAGTCACTAAATTTGTTCATATTTATCAAACCGCAATCGAGTACCACTTTTACTTATAATTACTCAAAAACAAGTGAAGAAAACCTTCCGAAGTCCTAACTCAATCGTTTTGCGGGCTCGTTTGGAAAGGGGACCTTGACATTTGACTGCAGCATGTGACTGTGAGAGAAACGTGGAAACCTCAAACAGGATAGTCAAAGAATTGGAAGCGCAATGGTCCAAATTAAGGAGAATCACATGATAAAAAAGCACAATGATGAGAAACGTGATTTTCATCAGAAAATGGTCACCCATCCAGCTAATAACCACGCTTAGCGTTGCTTGACTTTGCGGTGAGAGCCGGTATATATTGTTCGTTGTATTAAATTTAACTTTGCCGAGAACAGTCCATTATTTTTTTTTTAAATTATATTCAAAATTAAAATATATATCTATGTTTTATATGTTATAAAAATGTCGACATCAAAAATATAGCAAAAGAAAATGTTTTCACTTTTGTAAAATTTGTCAATACGACAACATTATTGTAAAAAAAAAAAAATTTGTTGTCTCTTATTATTTATTATAAAAAAGTACTAACTTTTTATCCGTTGGAAGCTAGCCCAGATATTCATTCAACGTTCGAGCAGTTAGATACACCAATCTCGAACAGGATTTTGAGCTATGAGTACTCTCCTGTAAAACTCCATAAAAATATCAGTTTTGCATGTTAATCTAATGGGTAGCGAAAGCTTGATTATCTCAAAATATTATTGCGCTACCTTGAATTTTATTTGATAATTCTAATTGGTCCAATAGCTGCTGGTAAAAATTTTAGATGTAGTTATCGAAGAAATTTGTAATGTTCCATCTACTTTAAAAAATGTTTTAGTAAGTCAAGAACTACATGGACAGTAATTTCAAATTATTTTCTATATTAAATGTAAATATTAACAAAACTATTTCCCTTCGGCCTACATTACCTATTAACCTCAACAGATATAATGTATATTATATAAATATATATTATGATGTATTGATTGCAAAAGAAATGGATTGAATAGAGAATTTTGAATTTTTATATTTTGAACAGAATTAAAAAAAAAAAAAAATGCCCCCACCCCTCTTCGCTGTAAAGAGGGCAAAATGACCGTCAAAACTCTTTCTAAAATGGTTGATAAAAATGTTGCATTGTCAAAGTATATTATAATTTGTACTAATGTATTTTCAAGATTTCTTCAGTTATTCATGCAACATTGTATGGATTTGTTAGTATAACTTCTTGTATACGGGAGTTTCATGTTAACGTTTTGAGTAGCACGGAGATGCCCGAAGCCGCCCGAAGATCTTAAGGGTGTAGGCAGAAGACACTAAAATCCTATGCTGTGCAGCTTACATATAACTCACAACAACTTTTTTGATTGATTGATTGATTGATTGATTGATTGATTGATTGATTGATTGATTGATTGATTGATTGGTACTTTGGGGCAAATGTGAACTCATTTCTAATAACAATTTTGGTCATCAAATGTTTTTCTTCAATATTGGTTTTTCTTGTCACCGTATTTTGAATTATGAAAGAAAATCCTAAGAAAAATGATGCAAATTAACCCACTTTAGCACGTATCTGCTATAATAATAATAATAAAATCGTCTTTATTATGGAGGCGGATTTAGGCCAAAATGGTCCACTCTTACATCCAGCCTCAATGCTATGCCGCTGACAATGATTCGCCTACAAAATTTTGACGTCGTATTCTTTTATGACGTATATACGCGGTTATATATTTTGAAAGACCTGGCACTTGACATTGCGCATCTGATTCGTCTTAAGATCAAATCCGACTCGACCAGATGATTGGCTACCACGTGCTGGACTTATTTGAAAGTGACACTCACCGTTCGTTGGCTCAATATTACCCCCATGAGAATAACACGTAGACTGAGGTTTCCCACCTAATCATTAAGTAGATTAAATTGTACCATTTTTGTGTGTACACCAGGTCTGATCTTTGACGTCACACGGCTGTCATTACACTCATTTTCACAAAAATGGGTCAACCTTGTATGACAAGACTGACCCATTTTTTGAAATGGGTATAATACACACACTGTGACGTCATGCAAATCATACCAGCTGGTTGTATAAAAAATTTGGTATTATTTGGTTCATTAGTGATGCAACAAGCATGCGAACTTAGTTTACATTCAAGCAAATATATTATTCTTATGGGAATTGTATTGTATTAACCATACGAAAGAAATCGTTAAAAAAAATGCCACACCATTAAAAAATGAGCCATCTTTGAAATTGTTTCACCTACAGTTGCCTAACAATATATTTATATTTTAGGAGCATTAACGAAATTTTAATTTTTTATGATTTTGGTTTATACCAGGATGAGCACTGGGTGAATATTATGACCCGCGATCAGGTACATCAAGCCTAGATAAATAGAAAACTAGACAGAGGAAATAAAAAGTTACTATTTCCACTATTATGGAGATCAAGTTGCAGTAATTAATCAAATCAATAAATAAAAAATGTAACTCTTAATCAATGACGGTTAACTTTCATTATTTTTTGTTATTGTGACAATTCGTCATACTATATTTCAATGTTCAATCATTAAAATTTGTCACTTGGGAGATATAATAATAATTAATTTCTTTCTAATTTCAATTATTACGTAATTACTACATAAAATGCATACCAACAGGTTGCAACTTTCATTTCGGACGTTGCAATGGCCGGTCATCACTAGGAAACGACAAGTTGTACAAAAATCCATGCATCAATTTTTTTCATTTCGACTCGAAATATTTTATGCAATATACAGAATATTTGTTTTGCCTTTAAAATTTTTCAGACTAATTCTTGGCTTACCGGACTAAAAATATTAGAAATTTCTCTAGTTTACTCACCTCTTAGAAAGGCAGCCACATATTGTGCGTACTGTAGCGCGCCCAGCTTACGACTGCGCAAAGCTTGCGGAAAACGCCGCTCAAATCAAGTAGCGCTTAAACGTTGCGACTGCGCGTGGCAAACAAACTACAATTTCACATGTATACTCGTTCAAACAAAATAAAAAAAAAAAAAAAAAAAAAAAACTAAGAAGAAAATTAACTTCATATATTTCTTGTTTCGCGCTGCTTCTTGTAGGTCCTCTTCAATTTCTTCCGATTGTCATTTCTTTATGATTGTTTGATTGAGTGACATAATCCAGAGTAATATCTTACAATTAGTTAAACGAATTTAGTCTTCCAAAATGGATAAAATTACATAACATATATATATTATTTGTGTAGAGTTATACTTTTTAACAAAGGAAAGCGGATTGTGGATAAAAAATAATGTTGGGGAAAAAAAAAAAAAAAAACATTTCTCGTGACAATCTATAAAAAAAAAACTCGTTCTTGTTGCATGAGTATTCAGTAAAAGCAGTCGGACTAGAATTCTGAACTTTATATCAAGCAGAAAGTTTATAAAATTTTCAGTGTGGCACGTACGATTGGTTAAGTGTCGGACTTGTAATGTGCATTGTCCCAAGAGCTTGGGTTCGCTCCCAAATGCCTGCCAGTTTGTGAGTGATCGGTAGGGATCGGCGATATTTTTCGATACTACTCGATACCCGATACTTTTCTGGCGAAATATCGATACTATCGAGTACTTTTCTAAGCCGATAATTATCGGTTATTCGATACTAAATTATGAGTATCGCGGCCGATACTATTTATCAAAAAATGCATGCAGAAGTCACTCGCGGTAATAAAAAACCAAGGCAAGACAAAAAAATATTTATTAATTAAATTCGTTTTCATCCATAAGTTCGATACTATGCGTTTTTAATTTTTTTTTCCAACACGAAAATCTACTCGTTTGATCAAAAATACGCGACTGGCCATTATTACAACAGTTAAGATGGCTTCCACTGCGTGGTACTCACTACCTCCGATAGTTTTACTTACTATTGGCTCGAGAGTACTTATGGCTTTGGCCAATTATAGTAGCCTAGATAGTGTATAGGAATAATTTATACTAAATACTTACACCGATATATCAGCAAAAGTATTACAAATTATCCATTTACAGTACAGGTTAGTATTTTCAAGATGGCGGAATACTGAAAACCTCTGTAGTGTATTTTTTGAATTTATTATAAAATATACACATAAAAAATAGCTGTTGAAATGTTGGTAATAATTACTATATTCGTAAGTGTTTTAAAAAATGTATTTTGCCCCCCCCCCCCCAGAAGCTCAAAAATATGCTGAATTTTAAACTTTAAAATTACCGCTGATATTTTCCGATATATCGAAATATCGATATATTTTGAGACAATAATATTGATGGGTGGCATGCGATGACCCGAAATTGCGTAGCGTCGAAAATCATATCGCCCGAAATAATCGATTGCTACAAGTAGCAGGATATTTTCCCTTTTAGACGTAGTTGCACTTCTTAACACTAGATGACAATTGCGTTCACTGGTTGATTTTTTTTTTATATATTTAAGTAAGCTAAATTATTTTGAAAGAGCCGATCAGTGTTCAGTGTTATGAGAACTTTCAGACAGGTTGTTAGTATAGTTCGACTGCCGACGAGTGATATATGAGATATGATTGATGACATTGATTTGCTCTTGCAGCCTCTTGCTATATTTTATTCGTGTTATAGTGCATGGATTTTGTGATTTTTAAATAATTAGAAAAATTTAGTACATATATACACGCAGTTTTCAATTCTTTTAATTTAAGTGCGTAAATTAATTAATTGTACGTGTTTCTGCATGCATGGCAAATTAATAATTAAATTAATTATCGTATAATTATTGAACGTGATAGAAGGAAAATATTTTCTTTAATTTTTCATATAAAATTAAAAATTAGTTCATTATATATTATTTATATTATAGATCTCGGTGCATGTTATAGCATAAATTTAAATTATGTATATAGGATGTATAATATGTATAGTAATAATAATAATAATAATAATAATTTTATTTCGATACTGGTTGTACATTACAACATTGATCACGTCACAAATAAACATATGAACCTTAAAATACACAATAAAATTCATTATCAACATAAGAAATGTCTTATATCACTATAAAATACTTGCACATTTTTTAACCATCTTGAAGACACTGTTCTGAGAGTTTATTTGCAAAAAACATTTTAACTGAATAGAATTCTTTCTTAATAAGTACATCTTTAAGCTTCGTTTTAAACAGAATATCACTCTCAATATTTCTTATACATGCTGGCAAAAAATCATAATTTTTTGCCGATTGGTAGAGTGGACTTTTTTCTAATAATGCAGATTTATGACTTACAATAACAGTTTTCTCCTTATTTCTAGTTTGGTATACATGGTTTTGATGTTCATACAATTCGAAATGTTTTCTTTTAAATAATGCACAGCTTAATACATACATACATGGTAATGTGAGCATATTATTATTTTTAAAATGAGTAACACATGAGTCTCTTTTTTTAAACCTTAACATTGTTCTCAGTGCTCGTTTTTGAGCTATAAATAGCCTTGAAATAGATTGCTCATTTGATCCATAAAAAATTAAGCCATATGATAGGTGCGAGTAAACGTACGCATAATAAATCGAAAATAATGCTTCTAATGATACATGCTCCCTTATTGAGTATAGAACAAAATTGCCTGAGTTTATTTTTTTTATTACATCTTCCATGTGGAATTTCCAATCCAAATTTTCGTGTATAGTAAAACCTAAAAATTTTGTTTTTACTGCTCTTTTAATGGCTTTATTTTTTATTTTAAGTAGATAACTATGACATTGAATATTTCTAGCTGTGTGAAATTGCATAAACACTGTCTTCTTATCATTTAATATTAATTCGTTGTGGTTACACCAATTTTTCATATCAATTAATGTTTTATTTGCTTTTTGTATTACATCATCCTCCGAATCACCAGTAATAATGGCTGTAGTGTCATCTGCATATTTTATTATTGTAGCATCGGGGATGCTTTTCGGCAATTCATTCGTCCCAATTCCAAACAAAGTCGGGGAAATTTTTCCACCCTGGGGAACCCCTACTGACAGCGTTAGGGTGTCTGATTTAACACTATGCTTTTGACCCTCTGACGTTTTATTTATTTCTACGTACTGTTGACGGGAAGACAGATAAGAATCTATTAATTTTACGCTTTTAGTGTCACAACCAATATTTTTAAGTTGACCAGTTACAATTTCTTTATTTAGTGTATCGAACGCTTTTGACAGATCAAAAAAAATTACCACACAAAACTTTTTTTTATCGATTGCTGAATAAATAGTGTTTAACAGATCAAAAGCTGCCGTTGTCGTGGACCTGTTTTTAACGAAACCATGTTCATTTTTAGATATAAGATTATTTTCTATTCTATACTCAGTCAATTGCTCATCCAGTATACTCTCAAACAATTTTGCAAAAACTGATGGTTTCGATATGCCCCTATAATTATCAATTACTTGTTTATCCCCCTCTTTTAAAAACGGGAGGACACAAGACAGTTTCAAAATACGAGGAAAGACACATTCTGCGATTGAATCGTTTATAAGAGATGTTAGCGGTACCGCAAGCAAATTCTTACAATACTTAACTACTGTATACGGCACTTCGTCCGGACCTGCAGCGTTTTTGTTGGGGAGTGCGTTTATATGTTCAATTAGTTTTAAATAATGAATTTTTTTAAATTGAAAATTAGCTACTACTTCTTTTTGGTCAACAATTTCATTTAATCCGTAATTTTCTTTTTTGTTAATACTATCAATATTACTGTTAATTAAATTTTCTATTGTTTTAACAAAAAAATTATTGTATATATTGCTTATTTCTATTGGGGACGATATTATATTCCCATTAAATTTTATGTCTGATATACACTTTGAATTTTTTGATGATGACATGTTACAACCACTTTTAATTATTTCCCAACTGGCTTTAATTTTATTGTCCGCATTTTTAATTTTAGCGCTATTATCATCAAGTTTGGCAACACAAATTTTCTGTTTATGAACTTTTAGTAAATTTTTATATTCTGGCAGCAACTCAGAATTTATATATTTAGCCTGAATAAAAAGTTCTTTCAATTCATGTCCTTCAGATATTAGCTGCGGATTTTTTGTTATCCAGCTGGGTTTTTTTATACTGTTCTTAATTTTCTTTTTAATTTTTGGGAATGCTTCTTTAAAATAAAAAATAAATATTTCAAAAAACAGTTCCCATTTTCTTTCTAAATCCACTCCAGGTATTAAAAGTGAGTCCCAGTTTTCTCTTATTAACATCCTAAATAAATATTCAAAATTCTCTTTACTAAACTGTCTTGATGAGAAAGTTAAAATATTATTCAATAGTGTATTGTTCTTTTTGTCTAGTTCAAACTTTACAATTGTATACTTATGATCTGACAAAATTGTGTCTTTACTGACACATAATGTCTTTAGATCAAAATTTTTTACTATTGTATGATCGATTAGAGTAGCAGTTTTATTATTGGATTTATTACAGGCCACTCTAGTTGGTTGTTGATTTAAAATATGCAGACCAAATGATTGCAATAAATCTGTGTAAGAAGTAACATTTTTATTTACTTTTAAAATATTAATATTTATATCACCAGCTAATAAAATTTTATCATTTGGTTTGCATAAATTTATAATTTTTATGCACATATTTTCAAAATTTTCTAAAAATTTATTTATACCTTTATCGTCTACATGATTCATATTCTTTTTATTAGTTGGAGACCTGTAAATTGACGCAAGAAAAATATTTTGCGACTGATTTACTTTAAATTTAGCAAGGCAGCATTCAAAATTTAATTCTATAGATGTCACATGAACTTTCACAATATTTAATAAATTTTTAGAAAATATTGCCACGCCCCCTTTTGCATGTTGAGTTCTACAAAAGGAAGCTGTTAATTTATAATTGGTAAATTTAATAGTATTTATCTCTTCCTCTTTAAGACCATGCTCACATATAATAGCAATATCTATATTTTCTAATTCCAGGAGAGACTCATATAAACTTAATTTTGACTTAAGACCTGGAATGTTTAATTGTAAAATAATGTATGAATTATTATTATTATTCAAGATTTTTTGAACTGCACCTTTGTTGTTTGAAAATTTTGTGACAAATTTCTCGGTCTCAGTTGTCTTGGACTAATTATAACATTTGAATCACATTTTAAATTGGTTTGAGGTTCATTCTGCTCGTATACGTTATCTTCCATTAAGGTTTCCTCACAAAATTTATTAAAACTATCTGACACAGATTCATTTAAATCCCCTGCTTTTACTACTTTTTCATACCTTTCAAGTTCACTAGCTTGCACTGCGGGAAATAAGCTGGGTGAGGCTGACACGACACTACTATTATCTTGGGTGAACTGGGAGAGCGTCGGAGCACTAGGGGCGGAATCTAGATTCACACCATGAAGTTGGTTATGTGGGGGAGCGTTGGGGGATGGAGAGTGCTCACCAGACGCCGGGGTGTCCGACTTCACTACTACTTCACCATCCGGCGACCCCGAGGTCGTGGGAGACACCAAACTGGTCGTCGACGACAATGAGGGGATGTCCATGGCAGCCTGCCTGCTCCTCTCTACCTCGCGCTCCATCGTACTGGTAGTGAGGACTATCGCATCCCGCCCGCTGTTTTTCTTGGCCTCCTCGTGCATCTCAGCGTCGGGAGAGCAGACCAAGAGAGCCCGCTTAGGGGTTACCGACGTGGTCCTCCCAGAGCGAGGAGGAGATGTGAGCCCTTGAGATACACTGCTTGGAGATCCATTTTGTTGTGGACCTGACGATGGGTTTGTCTGCCGAGTAGCTTGCGCAGCACGGGAGAATGATTTTACGTCACTTCTCGTGGCAGTGTAAATAGTGACGTCTATTCCAGTGTCACCAAAGATGGAGTTTATCTCCTGCAAAATACACTCCCATTTCATGTGATCTCTTCCGCATGCAATTTTTGGCAATGCAATCTTCTTAATTTTAAGAATGTGACAGCATTGCCGAAGCTCACAGAGGCTCGAAATTATGTCCTTCAACTCTGGCTTTTGTGTAGACATTTCTTTTGTGACAAGATGGAATATATATTTCCATTCATCACTGCTCCTTGTGTCCACCGCGACTTGGCCTGGTCGACGTAGCTGATTTATCATATTCTCTAAGTTGCCAAATAATTTTTTAAATTGTGTGGCAATGCCACTATTATTACAATGCCATAGTAATAATAGTATAGTACGTATTTAATTGAAATGAAACTTAAATTTATTTGCATGATTATATATATATAAGTATTTATATATATATATATATATACATATATATATATATATATATATATATATATATATATATATATATTATAGCTTTCGCTAATATTAATTAAGAATACAATACACATCGATCATGCATGAATATTTTTGTTTATATAAACATTCAAATAATATAAAATTACACATTTTTTATTTAATTTTGCTCCAATTAATGCTCGATCCAATTTAAAAATAATCATTAATTTTTATGAAAATTGCATTTAAATTATAAATTGTATAATAGATAACTTACATGAATTTATTTATTGCAAAAAGGGGTTATCAAATTATAACATTTTGAATTTTTTCAAATTTTTTTGATTTGCTGAACTATATATATATATTAATTTTAAATTAAATAATTATATATTAAGGTTCTGTTAGTTTGTCCGTTAAAATTCTGCCTGCAATGCAATGCAATATATATCATAATGGAGCTTGTATAGATAAAGTAATTAATTTTAAATAATGCATGTATATATTAAATTTATATAATATATATATATATATATATATATATATATATATATATATATATATATATATATATATATATATATATATATTATATGATAAAAATACATCATATACATATATTATATCGGATTTTATCTTTACAATATTACATACATATGTTATGTAAAATTTTATAATATATACTCTTCAGTAGCGACATGCAGATTAATTAATAGGCATTCGGTATTATTATATATGTATTATATATTATATATAATAGTTGATATATTGCATGATGGTTGATACTGTATACTTTGGGGACCATTTTGGTATTTTTGGTCATGTATGCCCCCATTTTTATATTATATATAGTATATAAATATTAAGCTGTATAGTATAAATATCATTGAGTGGGCAGTTAGGATAAAAAAATTTCATTGCAAAAGTGTATAGATGGTAAAAATCATGCTACTCTGTGATTTTTTTTGTTTTTTTTTTTACATTTTTCTGAGACCTGCAGGAATCAATTTAAATAATTAATAATTGAAAGCACTGGTCACGGCTAGTAATAAAAAGGATATAATGGCCATGCATAATGGGTATTAACCTAATACCTAATATACTTCTCCAGAAAGCGTGGCAAATCATTCAATAATAATTAATTATTTAAAAATATTTACCGGTTTCAGAAAAAAACTAAAAAAATTCAGAGTGCCGTAATTTTGTACCCTCTATTAATTTCTTGCAATAAAAATGTTTAATGCTAACTGTTCATTACGGAATTATAATATTATATAATATAATATTATAATTAAAGGCTGGATTAATTTCAACAATGGAGTATCGACCTCAATTTTTTTTATTGCAGAAATGGATAGAAGGTGCAAAGTTATGATACCCTGATTTTTTTCAGATTTTTTAGAGCTTGGGAACTACTTTTAAAAAAATTATTGAAAGTTCTTTTTGTGACGTCACGAGACGCTTTAAGAAAAAGATAGGACTTGCCGCCGCGTGACGTCACAAAAAGGACTTTCAATAATTTTTTAAAAATAGTTCCAGGGCTCTAAAAAATCTGAAAAAATCAGAGTATCATAACTTTTCACCCTCTATCCATTTCTGCAATAAAAATATTGAGGTCGATACTCCATATGAGAAATGAAAGTTTTTTAAATGCATTCAGCATGCTATATTTAAATTTAAAATTATGGATCCACGAACAGCTCTAGTGGGCTATAGTGGGTGCACGGGAGCGACAATTCCCCCTATAATAAAAGATCCCGAAATGCATGAAAATTATGTTTAAACACTTAGCTATATTAATACTGGCGGAAGGTGTCAAAAGCGACCTACAATTAACTCTTTTATAATTAGTGGGAAAAAGTGTAAAAGAGTGCTACAAAATACATCGTAAAAAAAAAAAAAAATCTCATGCTGTGCCACCATGCAGCAATGTATTTAATTCACGGACGAAATACCCCCGGACAAAATAACCCCTTTTTTGAATCGGAAGAAACCGGACAGCCAATTTTGTGGAAAGGGGGCTTTTATAATTAAATTAAAAATAACACGAAGTATATAGTCATAATCTCAAAATAAATAATATAGTTACTGCACTTATAAGCTAGGGGGTATTTCGTCCAGACGGGCCGGGGTATTTTGTCCGGAGGTATTTCGTCCGCTTACCATGTATTTAACACCCCAGAAAAAAAATAGCCGGAAAAATAAGTTATATATATATATATATATATATATTATACGGATTTAATTAATTTATGCATTATGCATATATGCATACTGTATGTATGAAAATCCATGGATGGTTTGATCCCTCACCTTCACTTGCAACAAATGCAACAACACAATCTTAATAATTAATTTCTTAGATTAGTCTCTGTTTTTAATTCACTCCCTGAATCCACCAAGGCACCAAGAGACGTAACCTTATTTCTAATATATATGCGCGCTGTTTAATATTCTTTAATTTAATTGTTACGATTTTGTGAGTATTCTGACGAAAGAGTATTTTCAATTGAAATATCTGCATGGTATTATTTTTTGTTTTTTTGGGTGACTGGACACTTCTTTGAATGAGATATCCTTTTTTACCTTTTGGGTTTTTGTACTTTTTACTTATTCTCAATAAACAACTGTCATTATTATTATTTAAAATATTTAATATTAGTTAGAGAGTGCGCGCATGAATTATTAGGACATTATAGGTAATGGAAAATCTGCATTAAAATTATTTTAATGACGTGTAATAATTAAAGCTTTCGCTGCATAAAAGTATTTTGTCTTATTTTTTTGTTCACCTTATATGATTGTGCTCGATCAGCATGTGACGTATTATAGTCATGCATCATGCAAGGTATTAATTTCCGAAAAAATCCGAAAAACAAAGTTTTATTTTATTTATTATTTTTTATATATAATCATAATTTAAATTATAAATAAAATCAATATAACTTATGTAGAACATATTAATTAATACTAATAATTATCAATTAATGTATATCACATTTTATGCTTATTTTGAACGTAAAAAAAATCTTTACTATACACGGTGTGGGTCGTTATTTGCTTGTTGTTGACTGTACAAAATTCTTTGCGAAGTAAAGGTGCGGAGAGAGCTGGGGGTGGAAGGGAAGGGGGCTAATATATTCCCGTTACATCCATTGACTGGGTGCAGTGAGCAGCATGAGTAAAGAGAGACAGAGAGGCTGACTCCTGAGTCTCTTCGGCGGAGTCCGCTGCCGCTGAGAGGGTAAGCGGACCTAATACCCCCGGACGAAATACCCCCGGACCAAATATCCCCGCCCGGACCGGACGAAATACCCCCGGACGAAATACTCCCGGACGAAATATCCCCGGACGAAATACTCCCGGACGAAATACCCCCGGACGAAATACCCCCTTGTAAGTGGAGAGGGGCGGGTGACCGACGCGGGAGGGGAAGTTGACTTTATTTATAAAGTATAAAGTCTGTTTTTTCTGTCGTTTGTCTGACGTCACGCGCGTCGTATTAAAGAAGGAAGTTAGCAACGTTAGGCCAATGCATTAATTTATCATATCATTCATATCAAATTAAAATTAATGTGTAATATATTTTGATACGATACATTTTATGCGTGTTAATTATTAGTGTTTATTGCATTTTTTTTAGATTTTTTTTTAAACTAAAATTTTTCAAAATCGTCCCTATATAACTTTTTAAATTAAAAAAAAAATAAGTAAATTTTTTAGTGTAATTTTTTAATTCTGATTCGATTGGTATAGGTCTAAAACTGCAATATTTTTTATTGTTTTTGGTCCCCCGGTACTATATTATAGGTGCCGTGAACACTTAACGTAGCATGTGTACCCCTCCTGAAGAAACTTAATTTACTTGTTCTATTTATTTCCTTATTTATTCCTTCCTTTTCTATTTATATATGTTGGCACCAAAGCCCGAATTCAATGCGCACATCTAAGTGTGCCCCTAGCGATTTGAGCATAGCCCGAAATTAACAAATATTTTGGGCTTTGCTCATATAAATTTGACCATTTCTAGAAGTGCTCAAATCGGAAAAAGCAAACCCCGACGAGAAGTTTCATTTCGGGGTTTGCTCATTTAAATTTGCTCATTGCTAGAAGTGCTCAACTCGAAAAATACAAACCCTGTATGACGAGAAGTTTTATTTCTGGCTTTGCTCACTGTTTTGATCATTTCTAGAAGTTCTCAACGTAAGTGAATAATAATAATTGTATAAATTGTGCCGTATTATAGTAATAATTTGTAATAAATAATTAAAACAATAAAATATTATGAATTTAATAATATTATAATTACATCACTTTTTTAATTAAGTACCAAAAATACAAATTTAGCATTAGCTTGTATATTATTTTTTTATTAAAATATTTCTTTCTGTTTTATTCAATTGATACTGAAAAATACGATTTTGTCACACCTTTTATATTAATATTGTATGTTAGTTAATTTAAATAAATTTTTTTCAGCTGATATATTACAAAATCATTTTAACTTTATTTACAGAACTTGCAAAGAAGCAAAGAGCTCCTCAAGATAGTATCAAAAGTACTAACTTAAAATAAATAAATAAATAAAAAAATAAATAAATAAATAAATAAATAAATAAATAAATAAATAAATAAATAAATAAATAAATAAATAAATAAATAAATAAATAAATAAATAAATAAATAAATAAATAAATAAATAAATATTATAACTGATTATTACCTGAACTTGACTTATTTTTGCAGGGATTATTTTCATGGTATTTTAAATTTCATCTAAATTTTTTCTTTGCACTGCATGTTTTAGATTTTGACAACCTTTCTTGTAGTTGCAAAACACAAAACCTTGCTTTGAATTTGCTAATGCTGCTGCTGATCTGAGACACTCTTTTCTTTGTCATGTGTGGTACGTCGTCTGAACTTAGAAATTGTTCATCTGCAACCTGGAATTTATTGCTAGATTATATAAATTGTAATCATACCCTTTAATTATAAAAAAATGATAGTAAAAAAATTAAAAGTGTCTCTCTCAGTGTGAAAAAATCGTATTTTTTCAATATGACTTGAATAATACAGAAAGAAATGTTTTAATAAAAAAAATACTATATACACGCTACTACTAATATTAAATTTGTATTTTTATCAATAAATTAAAAAGTAATATAGTTAAAATATTATTAAATTTACAATATTTTATTATTTATTGCTATAATACGGCACAATTTCCAATTATTATTTTTCATTTTGCTTTGAGCACTTCTAGAAATGATCAAAACAGTGAGCAAAGCCCGAAATAAAAATTCTTGTCGGTGTTGCTTTTTTTGAGTTGGGCACTTTCAGAAATGAGCAAATTTAAATGAGCAAACTCCGAAATAAAACTTCTTGTCGGGGTTCGCTTTTTTCGATTTGAGCACTTCTAGAAATGTTCAAATTTAAATGAGCAAATCCCGAAATATTTGTTAATTTCGGGCTTTGCTCAAATCGCTAGGGGCACACCTAGGTTTAAAAACCTAAAATCGTTTAAAAACCTTCAAAATCTTGCTGCAAAACGCTGAGACAATTTATAATTGCCGCACAATCAAAGTAAGCATAGCGTATACAAAAATCGTGTTTGCGGCACAATTTTGAGTATGTTTTGGTATAAAATTAAAGACGCAATTTGAGATCTTGATACGGCATTAACTATAAATATACTTTGAATATTATATGATATATATTTGTTGTGAAAAATGGCGTTACTAACTTCCTTCTTTAATACGACGCGCGTGACGTCAGACAAACGACAGAAAAACAGACTTTATAAATAAAGTCAACTTCCCCTCCCGTGTTGGTCGCCCGCCCCTCTACACTTACAAGGGGGTATTTCGTCCGGGGGTATTTCGTCCGGGGATATTTCGTCCGGGAGTATTTCGTCCGGGGGTATTTCGTGAGGCCCTCTGCTAGACCAGAATGATGGGAATCAAGTGCTAGCAATGTTGCCAAATTTCAGTTCTCAAAATTTAGCTGGAAAGTCTGAAAACAGCTGCGCGAAGCGCGAAGTGAGAAGTGGTGATGGTGATTATAAGTATAAGTATGTATGTATAATATATCATACTGTATATATATATATATATATATATATATATATATATATATATATATATATATATATATATATATATATATATATATATATATATATATATATATATATATATATATATATATATATATATATATATATATATATATATATATATATATATATAATATGTATATAAATACAGTATAATATTCTTATGCTGAAAATACGAGCTTTTTATTTTGCGCCTAAACAGAAGTCGCAACTCCAAAGTCGCAACTTTTCCAGGGTATGTAAGTGGAGGGGGTTTGGCGCAGTGACGTCACGGCCAATCAGAGAGGGCGTTACTGGTTTTGCGACTTCTAGAAAAAGCTCGTATTTTAGGTTTAATTACTGTACCATAGATCCATGCATGCTTTACCACAAGCACCTACAGTGCACAGCCCAGTTTTGGATTTTAGCCCTGTTTTGGTTCCGACCTGCTTTTAGACTCCTTATAAGCAAAAAAAGTAAGAAAAGAAAATTGTAACTGATGATTATGTAACCAAACCCTCCCTTCCGTGAAAATAACAACTGCAATACCTTGATAATTTTTTTACTGGTTCAAAAAAAATTGAAAACGAATAAAAACAGGGTTTTTAACAAAAAATTCGTTTTTATTTTTTCTTAACTAGTAAAAAAAATATCACGGTATTGCAGTTGTGATTTTTATGAAAAGGCTGATTTGGTTAATGGGTTACAATTTTATTTTTTTACTTTTTTTTGGCTATAAGGAGTCCAAAAGCAGGCCTGGACCAAAACCGGAACATTTTTTTTTTTTCATGTTCCTCCACACAAAAATTTTTTTTACTCAAAGAGAGGCTCTGCTATGGAACTGAAATTATGATAAACTCAATTGCTACATTCTATTGAATATGTTAATAATTTTTTGAAAAATTTAAGAACCATAAATATGGCAGATGCAAAATTTATAACTGCAATATGTTTTAAAAAAAATAGCTGATATTATATTATTATATAATCATTGTAAAATCATTGTTCAATGTTCACCTCTCTGATGCCCCGCCGCGTAGCTTCCTACCTTCTTGGTATGTATTCACCTGGCCAAGAAGTATCGTCGAGCTCCCTGGATAACCTTGAGGGCCTCTTGACGGTAGATAGCTTTGAACAGATCGGGCAAGAGGGTCAAACATATGCAGCACCCTCGCAAAGATCGACTTCAAGAACCTCATGTGACCTATAGTGACAACATGCTTTGGGGATGAGTCCGCCCTCTGCAGCCCAGCAGTGGTGGAGCTATGTCAGAAAGAACCAGCCACCCCAGAGTGCAATCATTTCCTCGTGCCTGCATGGTGAGAATTGACTCTGTAATAAAATTCTATAATCCATTTTCTGATTATTTATTTTTGCAGACATTTCAACTAACGGTAATGTGTAATGTGTAGATGTTCAGTTGAGCTAAAAATTTTCCAGTTCTGGCTGCTTTGAGGAATTAGCTAGCGATAAATTTATGACAAAAGCTATTTACTGTTTAAACTTTCAAACTGATACACGTACTGTACGAAGAAAAATATACTACTAGTTATTTTTCAATTAATCACATATGTGTTAGATATTTTTACTCGATTTTATGAAGTAATTTCTCAGTCCCGAACAGATATATAGGGAGATGCATGTTAAACTTTGAATTTACAAGAACTCGATTTTACGAATTTACGAAGTGCTTAATCCATGGTCCCTGTAGATTAATCTCGAATTTACAAAGATATTTGTCATAAAAATGACATCTAAAGCTTCTTTTTAATTGTAAAATATGTGCGCCGTGTAACTTAAAATTTGTGGTGGCGAGAAAAAAAAAAAAGAAGTAATGACATATTTTGAATGATCTCGAGTTAATCATTTCGGTGAGCAAATTAAGAAATCGTCCGTTCGCCGAGAGTTTGTTGTAATTTTTTTAAAGTAAAGTGAGCGATTTAATTTTTTTATATTTTATTTTCTAAAAATAGTTTGACTCGCCCTAAATTGAGAAATGAAAACCGAAAAATTCCATCTCAAATAGCTTCACTACAAAAAATTCCCAAATTTGGTGTTTCGGAAACCTTTAACATTGCAATGCATCCTTATGCCTTATGGATTATGGAACAGAAAACAGCTTTTTACTCCAACTTCGTCTGAACTTTGGTATGCATACCAATTAAAAAATACGTACATACGTAATCTATGATGAATTCTTTAATGGATTTTCAAAAATTTTTTTTTTTACCGAGCCATTTTTCTGGAAAAAATATTAAAAATCCTTATGGGAATTAACCCGCCAGAATTTCAATATTTTTTTTTTTCGGAAAACTGCTCCGTAAAAAAAAAAAAAAAAAACAAAAAAATTGAAAATCCATTAAAGAATTGATCATAGATTGCATATGTATTTTTTAATTAGTACAATAGTTCAGACGAAGTTGGAGTAAAAAGCTGTTTTCTGCTCCTTAAGGATGCATGTTAATTAAAGGCCTCCGAAACACCAACTTTGGGAATTTTTTGTGGTGAAGGTATTTGAGATGGAATTTTTTGGTTCTCATTTCTCAATAGAAGGCAGGTTGAACTATTTTTAGAAAATCAAATATTTACTCTACTTTAAGATTAAAAATAACAAAATGTTGCAGCCTGCGATAACGCTCGCTGCAAAAATGAAACAAAATTTGCAAAAGATTTTTTTGTCTGTTATATATCTTCAGTCGACGCTCGACACCTAGGGATTCATTATTAAATTAATAATGGCCTGGTACGAAATTTAAAAATGCTTAGTATTTCGTCCTACAAACACTTTCTGATTTTATGTATAATATCTGTTTTTATAGCGTCATCAACTGGCTTAATTTTTAACAGTCAAAACAGTGTAATGGGGAATTCTCCTACATTTATTTTAATTTTTTTTCAGATGCTCTATGCCTTGAAATTAAATGTTCCAAAACAAAAAAGTTTCAATCTTCAAAATTGGAGACAAGGGAATTTTTTAAAAATCTTCCTTCTTTTGAATTTAGCGCCAAAACGTGACGTAGAAACTGCCTAGCAGGCGAAATTTTCCTGCAATAAATTTATATTTTCGATTATCACTCTTAAAATAAACTGATATTGGAGACAAAACTATTGATACTAGGGTAGAAAAACCCGCTGATTTCGATCGTGTTACTAAAATTTATAGCCAATCACTCCTTGACGCTCAAATTATGATATCAGGCAGTAGTTGTTGTGTGTTAACTAGGGAGTTTCTACGTCACAATTTTCAGGTTTGCGCGCGGGTTGCATACTTTGCCCCTATACTAATAATCCCTTCAGAGTCCCCAAATTTGAGTTTAAAAAGTTGAAACTTAAGTCATACTTATTTTTAATATGTACCCTATCTTAATATAGTAGTTAAATTAAAATTTGAGTTGTAAGAGAATTCCCCATTATGATTGATGAAACATTTATTTCTATAGCAATTGCTTATAATACGATGTAAAAGTATTATCTAAAAAAATAAAGTGTTGAATCCTCGTCCATCGTCCAGATCGTACGACCCAAACGCATTGCCAGGCGTGGATCCAGCGAAAAATTTCGGAGGAAGCTGCCTCCATAAGGCCAATGTTAAGGGTAAGGTAACGCCGCCAATGTTAAAAAAAATCCCTCACACAAAAATTCTGAAAAAAATTTAAAATTTTCTCCTCTACACCCCCTATCAGTAGCTAAAATATCAGGTATACAAATACGAGCTAGTTTTTGAGTTATGAATTTTTAAAGTTGACTACTTTAACATGGAAGTTTCATTTCTCCATGTTAAAGTAGTCAACTTAAAAAATTTGTAACTCAAAAACTAGATCGTATTTGTATACCTGATATTTTAGCTACTGATAGGGGGTGTAGAGGAGAACATTTTAAATTTTTTTCAGAATTTTTGTGAGAGGGATTTTTTTTAACATTGGTGGCGTTACCTTACCCTTAAAAAAAAATTTGGGGTTGGGGAAGTGCCTATATTGCCCATGTTAAATCAAAATTTTCGGGGGGGGGGGGGGGGCTGGCTGCAGCCCCCTAGCCCCACCTCCTTGGATCCGCGCCTGCATACATACATATATATATATATATATATATATATATATATATATATATATATATATATATATATATATATGCATATATGGAGTACAGTATATTAAAAAACGTGATACTGTGATTTATACTCGCATATCATATAAATCGCAATCTTTTTTAACCCTGGCTATTTCATATTTTTCTACTGCTTTCATCTCTTTTACCACTCGAATAAATCAGGATGAATCTTAGAAATTAATTTTTATTACAATAACTTGTTAATTCATACGTTCCATATATTTTTTTTTTTCGATGATCTCAATTTTGTGAATTTACTAAGTCCCAGTTTTCGGTCCTTTTTTAACTTCGTAAAATGGAGGTTTTACTTTACTTCTAATTTTTCATCACAATATACAGATTTTTTTTTCTTTCAAAATCAACTTTTTTGTATTTTCTTGCTATTTTTAGTGTTAGATATTTTTATTTATTTTTTGAGTAGCTATATATATATATATATATATATATATATATATATATATATATATATATATATATATATATATATATATATATATATATATATATATATATATATATATATATATATATATATATATATATATTTATATATATATATATATTATTATATTTATCAGAAACAAAACAAATGATCATATAATATATATTTTTACTATCTCTTTCACGGGCACAAACATTGTTTACTTAAGAGAAAGCCTCTTTTTAATAAAAGTCCTGATTTATCCAAGTCCTGATTTTAAACACTGATCAATGATTAAAAATCAATCAATATGTTAATCATTGATCAGTGTTTAAAATCAGGACTTGGATAATTTTTTTTAAAGTATAATTTGTATGATACACACAAGACACAAGATAATAATGTATTTACTTCTCGCAGTATTCATTCCTGGTACTTCATCCCCTGCATATTGTTTCTTTATGACCTCCATGTCTTGGGACTCACTACCCCAATTTGTTGCAGGCTGTGCCGTTCTTTCAATCAGAGAGATGCCTAAGAGAATGTTCCATCAAGTTGACTCCATGATAACAGCGCTGAGCTTCCACTCCTATGCAGCTGAACAGAATACACCATAAATTATTATGTTATAATATATATAGATATATAGTTAATACTTTGACAAACTTCACAAGTGTAATAAAGCTCTGTTGCAATGTGTAATATATATTTTTTGTTTTTACTTTTGATCTATTGTTTCTATGTAAACATATATCATAGCTTTTTTAATGATTTGAAATTAAGGTTAATGCCGCATAGGGAATTTGTATAATATAGCTTAATTATAATTAATGTAATGTAATGTAATCTTTGGGTTTGTTTACTGTAAAGTAGAGTGTTTTAAGATTTTTGGACCACAAAAAAACTGACATTGTATTACATTATTTAAAAATACTAAAACCAGTGTCTTTAAAAAAAATCAGGGATCGGATGCACGCGTTTTTTTTTTCGTGCATCCAAGATGCGCATCCAGATGCAAATTAATTTTTCGTGCATCCAGATGCATTCATTTTTCCTCGTGCATCTGGGATGCACAAATGCGGATGCAAGCCCATTTTTATGCATCTTGCATCTGCCATGCATCCGATCCCTGAAAAAATACATCTTGCCATTAATTCATGGCTTCTAACTTCTAAACAATTTAAACACAAAAATCCCATTGTCCGATTGAACCCATTGGCGCCTTATCAATCACTACTATGATTTTTTCGCTTCAGAATTTCAATAGCCCAATTTTTTTAAAAGAAAATTTTCGAAAATAATGAAAATATATAATATTCTATGTTATATAATATAATTTAGTTAAAGAATTAATCTTCATTTTTAATTTATTTATTCATGATTCATTCTGAAAACCAAAAAGATTCATCTAAAAAAATCAAATTTGCTATAAATTGTAGAGCCAAGAATTTTTAATTTTTTAAATTTCCATTGAACTCTGGAGGCAAAAAGTATTGTAGTTATCCTAGTAAAACCCTATATGTTAAATTACACGTTAACTTGGACTTTATTTTTTTTATTTTTTTTTCTGTGAAAATTCTAGTTAAAAGAAGTTAATTAAATGACCCAGAATCAACTGCGCTTGAGCTCTTAAAACTTCATTTCATATTTTAAAAATAGTTATATATTTTGAGAATAAATTCATTAAATCCTTTATTTAAGCAGTTAGCAGATACGTCTCTCAATCTCAATTAAAGTGGAGAGAGCGATTTCATTTTTCGGAATATTTTATTTCCTAAAAATTGTTTAACCTGCCTTATAATTCTATTGAGAAATGGAAACCAAAAAATTCCATCTCATAAATATAGCTGTATCACAAAAAATTCCCAAAGTTGGTGTTTAGGAGGCCTTTAAACTCCAACTTCGTCTGAACTATATGGTTTACCAAATACCAATTAAAAAATACGTACGTAAATCTTTTTTTTTTTTTTTTTTTTTTTTTTTTTTTATTGTTTATTTATAATACAATAGCTTCCAGCCAGGATAAATCCCATTGGCCGGTTAGCAATACATCATAATCTATGATGAATTCTTTTTTGGATTCTCAAATAAAAAAAATTACGGAGCCGTTTCCCCGAAAAAAAAATATTGAAATTTTTGCGGGTTCATTCCCATAAGGATTTTCACAATTTTTTTCCGGAAAAACGGCTCCTTAATTTTTTTTTTTTTTTTTGAAAATCCATTGAAAAATTCATCATACGGTAGATTACGTACGTATTTTTTAATTGGTACGAATAGTTCAAACGAAGTTGGAGTAAAGTTAGGCTGTTTTCTGTTCCATAAGGATGATGCATAATATATGTTAAAGGTCGAATCTCCGAAACACCATGCAGCTCTGGGAATTTTTTATGGTGAAGCTATTTGAGATGGAATTTTATGGTTTTCATTTCTCAATAGAGGGTGATTTAAACTATTTTTAGAAAATAAAATATTAAAAAAAAAATGAAATCGCTCACTAAACTTTAAATATAGAGTGCGTACGTATATAATATATACATATAATGATCGACGTGAATTACGATTATAATTATAAATTTATTATATTTATTATTAATACTAAATCATAACTAAAATAACAGTATAATTTCCTGCAAGTATATATGGCATACATTATATATAGAAAATCTTCATAAAATATTTTCAAATCTCATATTCCGTGTTTCTTCATTAATTTAGGGGAATTGGCCAGTTTGGACATGAAATTCATACATTTTCTAAATTTAGCGCTCTTTTAACACTCATTTTTAGATTACATGGTTGCCGTACAATTTCCATTTGCTTACGAAAAATCGGCACTTTTTTCCCATCATTCTGGGCTAGCAGTCAGATTAACAACTCTCTGCCTGAGGATTCTAAATTTCCTCTTCCTATTACTGTTTTGCCCGCCTAATTTAAAGGTTGTAAAATGTTATACTTCTTATTATTGTATTAATATATATATATATATATATATATATATATATATATATATATATATATATATATATATATATATATATATATATATATCGGTAGTCTTCTGGCAAAACCGGTCAACTGGCTTTTTAGAAACTTTACAGGAGAGCCAAAAATCACTTTTTTGAGCGTTTAAAAATTCATAAAATATTTGTTTTTTTACTGATTTTTATGATTTTTTTTTGTGGTATCACTTAATTACGAATGTAGCTTGTAGTGAAATTAGAAATTCAATACAATTAATAATTAATTCAGGAAAAAATAAAATGTCCCAAAATTAGCCAGATAGCCGATTTTGCCAGACTCAGATTCAGGAATTTGTAGCCACTTGGCCGGTTTTGCCAGACTGCTATTAGCTTTTTTTCCACCAGTTATCCACTTTTGCCAGACTCAAATTCAGGATTTTTTTAAATTTAACATTATAAAATAAGTTAACAATTAAATTACTATTTTATTATATTGAGCAACTGGATTTTAATCTACATAAAAAATAATATTATACAAAATAATAATTGCGTATAATAATCATCACTTGAAATTGAAGCTTAATTGTTGTGCTTCTTAACGGTAGCATTATAATTTATAACAATTATGCTTTGTAAGATAATAAATTACTAGCGCTTTTGAACATTATTATGCAATATAATTCTTTATATACCAATGTACAACATGCACTTCAATTATAAATTAAAATAATATACTCATTAAGTGGGTATTGTAGGTTCAAAAAAAGTTTATCTACACAAAAATAACAAGTTTGACTATGTGGGAGGTACGATGCAGTGCGCTTGACCAGGTCTCGTCAGATCACTGAAGTCAAGCAACGCCGAGCGTGGTTAGCAGTTGGATGAGTGACCATTTTCAACAAAAAATGCATTAATCCACCCAGGGGTAAATCATTGCGCTTTTCCACTATGTGGTTCCCCTGGCTTTGGATCATTGCACTTCCGATTCATTGACAAAAGCTCTAACGACCATCCTGTCTGAGGTTTCAACGTTTCCCTCAGTTACAGGTAAATTCCGGGAAGAATTGCAATTAAAGTAAAGTGCGCGCCAGAAAAAAACGTTGAGTTAGTATTTTCTAAAAATAGTTCCAGTAGTTCTCCATATCAAACCAAAATTCAAAAAATTCTATCTCAAATAGGTTTGCCAGAAAAAAATTCCAAAGTCAGAGTGAACGCGTTGCTTAACATGGGGCCTTACCTGACAAAAACCCTCGAATATCTCTAAAAAATACACCGTTAGATGGTATGAAAAAAATATAGTAATGTTCTATGACCCAAGCTTTAACCAAAAACCGATTAAAAAAAATTCTCTCGAATCCATTTTTCCGTAAAAAAATAATAAAATATCTTATGGGAATTAACATGATAGATTTTCTTGATTTTTTTACGGAAAAATGGATACGAGAGAATTTTTTTAATTGGTTTTTCGTTAAAGCTTGGGTTTGATTTTTTTTTGATTTTTGATTTTTGATTTTTGATTTGTTTTCAGAATTATTTATAAGCCTTGTGTTTTTTTTCTTACTAGCTAGTCTAATTAATTTATTATAAATATACTTATATTTTTTTACATATTCATCAGTCCATATAGTAGGATATAATTTATTTAATTTTTTTAAATTTCTTAATTTTTCCCTTGATATTTTTAAACCAGTAGTCAAAAAATCAATTTTTGCTTTACTTTTATTATTTTTTGCATTTTTTTCTTCCTGGATTTGTATTAGTGGAAAAGCTTTTTCAAAATATTGTCACGATAGTCTATTTTATATTTATATAAATTAGACTACCTCTATTTTACAACCCGCCTTGCGTCTTAGTATTTTTAGTATTTGGGAGATACTGGATCAATAGTACTCGTTTACTAGGAATCATATGAGAAAATACAGATGTTTTGTGTACTTACCCCATCCCGGGAGGAAGATCCTGGATTAACCCCTACCAGTCTCTACCCCTGTCGGTCCTCTGCCCGATTAGCTGTCTACCCGAGAGCGGGGGTATTTTCTATGTATTACTGTGTACTATATAAAGGCAATGCACAGAGGGAACATTCAGACAGACGGAGAGAGACGCTGTTCGATTCCAGAACACTCACATACGCACCATCATGGTGTTTGCAGTTATCGGTACTTAGTTTTTCTTACTGACTGTTCCACTCTGAGCATCCTTCATTCTTCTGTATTTAAAATGTAAGTATTATTTCAACTGTACTTCTATTATTTCTATTAATAAATATATATGTTAAGATCAATGCTAGTTTTATAATTTAAAGATCTCACAGTCATAAGATAGGTTTACGCAAGTAGGCTTGGGTTTACGATCCTGGTGTCATGGGGTAAGATCATAGAAAAATATGAATGATCATAAGACGCCCTAGTTAAAGACAGAAATCCCCGTGACAATTTGGTGGAGGCGCCCGTGTTTAAAGCGACCGTGTTTAAAATCAACCGTGTTTTAAGGCGATCTGCTCGTTTTTAATTTAATATTTTAAATTGCCGTTTGCTGCGTTATTATGACAATATGGTTAGACTAACGTTTTTACCCGTGAACTTGATGCTAAATATAACTTAAATTATTAAGTCTTTCGAATTATATAATAATAAAAAAATAATTAAATAAAAATAAATTCTACCAAAAAAAAAAAATAAATTTTCAATGCACTTATGTTTTTACAAAACTGTTAAAAAAAAATATTTAATATAATAATTGTGTATTATTTATTCTAAATTTACAAGTGAGATCAAGTCTTTTTACTTTTTATCCACGATCTATAAATCGTATTAAAATTTTAAAACTAGCAAACTAAAATAAATAAGCAAAAAGAAGAAGAACCCTGTTTAAATTTCAGTTTTTCTTGCAAAAGTGTGTTATACTCCGATGATAAAAATATCAAATGTAAATCAATGAAGTCTGTTGTATACAAAAGGCACTTTAAAAAAAAAAAAAAAAAGAATTTTCATAAAATTTATATTTATTAATTAACAATAATTTTTTTAAAAACTTATATAAGCGGATATTTAAATTTTATTGAAAAGCATAAATGAAATGTATTAAAAAGGAAACGAAAAAAACTAAAAAGTTTATTAGACAAAAAAAAAGTCAGCTCAGTAATAAAAATGTCAGAATTTAAAATAATCAAAAAATTTTAATGCTTTTATTTTATTGAAACATTAAGGCATGGATTTGAATTAAAGTTATATTAAACTAAAAAAAAAAAAAAAAAAAAAAAAAAATGCAGGCCTGGACGCAAACTTTTAATGCAAAAATTTAAATTAAAATCCTACTTATCAAATAAAAAAAAAAGTAAATAAATAAATAATAAAATCATATTTTTAATAAGAGAACATGCAGTAAAATATGAAGAAAGAAAAGGGAGTAAATCGATTTCTATTTCATATCGTCATGGTTAAATTAAATGTACTTATACAAAAAAAAAAAAAAAAAAAGTGAAAAAAACCCACCCACCCTCCCTTCGTTAAAAATATCTAAATTTACTTAAAAAAATAATAAGTTATTTTTTTTTGTAATTTTGCATATACTATATTACACATCATTTGTTTTAAATTATAACCAACTAAATTTAACAACAAGATCATAAAGAATTTTCAACTCGGCTGTGTAATACGATTTTGATATAATATAAACTACAACATGTTCTAAACTAAACACTGAAAAAAATAATTTTATTCTACGTTTTTAAAACTTTAAACTCAAGTATGCGGACTATTAAATAATTCGGAAAATTAGTATTTAACTACAGATATTTCATGTAATCATGGATTTCAGTTATTTCGATGCAAAAGAATAACTATTTCTTTTAAAAAAAAAAATTCAATAGAGAAATCAGAGTAAATAAATAAATCAAGTAATCAATCATCATATTTATAAATATAAAATTATCAAAAACGTTAAAAACGCTTATGGTTTGAGCAAATTCGATCTGGCAGTCCATTTTCATTTTTCATCTAACTAACAAATGTTAAATTTCAAACTCAATTTTCACAAAATGATTAACGCCTAACTTCGAAATTTTTATGATGCCTATTGAAGGCAGTTTTATATTTCCCTACAAGTCTTGCTGCAAACAGATTTCAATAAACTGAGATTATCTTTTTAATTAATAAAGCAAAAATAAAATTTGAAATAGTGAAATAAAAATTTTGCATAGTCAATATTTAAAATAAAAACATTAATCAATATTTATTGACCGTTTAAAAAGAAAAAGTATGAGTATATATCATGAAAATGTTTTGATCAATCAAGTTTACATACTTCAAATTAAGTACATGAAAAAACTATAAGAAAAAAAAATAGGTTTAGCAGAAAATAAATTACATTTAATGTTTAAAATTTGTTGAAAAGGTTATAACATAAAAGAGTATAACACACCATTAAAAAAAAAAAAAAAAAAAAAAAAAGGATAATTTTGCGTCAAATTGTGCCACTAATTTAGTTCACTAAATTGTACTAACCAGTGTACAATACAACATAAAATGTAACATTTTCCCACACATTGAGGAAACAAAAAAAACATATTTTTTTTCCATATTTTAGTAAAATATAACATAATTATAAAAATATTGGTTATCATTGTTATCAAACAGAGAGAGTGAAACTTTGTATCTTTTTATTAAGTGAAAAAAAACGAGAGGATAAATTCCAATTTTAAGCCAAATTGAGGTTAATTAAGTTTTATAGTATTACGTTGTTATTAAGTTTTACATGGTAAATTGTAAAACCTATTTTAAAATAATACAGTGCTATTTTTGACATGTTAATAAAATGTTTTTGTGTGTAGTAGGTTGCAAAATGTGACATCATGCAACCACAGCATCACAAGGTAATGTATAAGTAAGCATAAAAATCTATAGGCGTTACACGGAGAAAAATAAAAAGCAACATTTTTAAGTTTATACTTTTCCATAAAAAAAAAGAATTTCAAATTTACTACAGGGATAAAATTTTAAATGAAACACTTTGCTCCATTCATTAATTTGCGAATATTTAATCTTCTAAAACTAGTATAAATAGCATTTACAAAAGAAAGGAATACGATGTTTTCATAGTTATGCAGAATGTGATGATGCAATATAAAAGTAAATAAGAAAATTAATATTGAATTATCCTAAAACAATTAAGATTTTAGAAATACAGAATTAATTTATTGAAACAAATGAAGGCTAAAACATTTGTTTAAACTTTGAATAAGGAATCATGCACATGAAAGTCGGTGCTTATAGTGCAATTATATGACTTACTATTTTGTGAAAGTATATAATATATGAAATAAGAAATTGAAAACATTTATGAATTAATCCAGAATTCTAAAGTTTTATCCTAAATCTAGTAAAAATCATATTTATTAAAAATAGAAACATGATGTTTTCATAAATATGCAAAATGTAACGTTACAATATAAAAGTAAATAGGACAATTGATATTGAATTACACTTAAACAATTATAAATTAAAGAATTAAGAATTAATATATTAAAACAAATGAAGGCTAAAACATTTGTTTAAACTTCGAATAAGTAATCATGCTGATGGAAGTTGGTGCTTACAGTGCACTTATTGAGTTACTATTGTGAAAGTATATGATATATAAAAAAAAAAAGGTAACATTAGAAATAATAAAAAATTTAAAGAGTATTAAAGACAAATATATTATAAAGTTAAGAGAAAAAAAATGGTACCATTTTAAGAAAAATGTTGAGAAATGAAAATTTGAGAATACAGGACAAAATATTGATCTATGAATACCACAGAGCTCTAATTGTTTAGAATCCGGAAGTAAAAGAAAAATGCATCAAAATGTAATTAAAAAATAATGGTATATTTTAAACAGTTTATAAATAATAGTCAGCTAAATATAAATAAATTGAACCTGCAATAAGAAATAGTAATATCGCAGAAAAATAGTCTTTTAAAATAAAGCAGCATTGATAAAGATAATAATAAAATGAAAAATGTTGTTCCTAAAAATGAAATCATTCCTAAGTAGCTCTAAAGATGTTGAAGATTGCTAAAAATAAAAAGGATTTATCTAGAAAGACTTATATTGATAATTAAAGTAAACTAAAGATAATAAATAATATAAAACAAGTAAATAAAGTATATAAAAATGCTCACAAAAAAAATAGACGGCATTTTAAATGTTAAGCTAGCTTACGAAATATTACGTTGATCTGGACGCAGGGAGTAATATTTAAGTCCAAATAACTATTAAACTCAATTCTGTGGCCAAAGGATTGTTTTCATATAGTTAAACTTGGCAAGTTATATGATTTTAATTAATAAAAATGCGAAAAAAGAAAGAAAAATATTTATGAGTATAAAAGATAAAATGATAATATTAATAGACATTGAAATTGTAATGACAAGAAAAATAAAATAAAAAATAAAATAGTTAAGCAGGTAATAAGAAATGCAAATTCAAAATAAGGCAATCAAAAGTAATATTGTTACATAGAGTATTCAAATGACTTGTAAGATAATATTCATCTAACAAATGCAAAAAGTATATACTGTTTTCAATTAAAAAGTTTCAAAAAAATAGTGAAAAATAATTAAATTAAATCAAAATGGAGCAAAGTAAAATTTGAAAAAAAAATAAAGCACATAATTAATTATATTAAAAAAAAATAATAATAAATAAATAAACGAATTTATTGTTTGGTCACTCCGTGTATTCGTAATCAGTGTAATCACATATATATACGTAATAAAATTCAGAAAAAGACGTAAATTAAGATTTCATATTGAAGTAGTAAATTAATTAATTAAAAATACAATTTCTCTAATTGAACTATCGAGGAAAAATTAAAAAAAAAAAAAAAAAAATAAAACATTATGTAATAATTTACCAAATAGAAAAATTATAATAAAGTGTTTGAAACAAGTAATTGTTTAAGATACGTTAACATTTAATTATTTCCTGTTATCACAGCTCAGTGTCGACATGTGTAAGTAAAAATACTATTAGGTTAAAGGATTCTTAGGAAAAAAAATAACATAAATGTGTATTTGATATTTGCAGAGTTTTCATTTTACTACATAGCATGATTTTGTGCCGGGTCGCATATAAATTGAAAAAAAAAATGGAAATTAAAATGCTGTTTGCCTTTTTTTTTAATTCAAGCGTGTTAAATTAATCATTGTAAAAACAGTTAAATTAAATGGAACTCAAGAACTTACGTGCACATAAACAAATTGTTTTAAAATTAATATGAATGTTAGAAATTGTAACAAGTATTATTATTAAATAAAACAAAATTTGATAGCAATTCAAAGTAAAAGAAACAAAAATTGCAACTAAAGAGTAAATAAATACACAAAGAGACAAAAAAATGATTAAAAGATATTGAATAAAATTCTACTTATAAGTTTATAGTCGTAAAAATAATTCATTAAGAAAAGAATATTTTATAAAACGTTCAGGACTTGCAAAGATTTAAAGTTTTGTATTATGAATTAAACAAATAAGATTTAAAATATTTATGATCCAATTACCTATGCAGTAAGTAATTAAAATTTGACAAATACATCGGAAAAAAATTGAAACCATATATACAACAATTAACCAAAATATTTATTTTGGTTATAAATTAATACTAATCAGTAAAAATATATCCATAGTCAAAACAGAAAGTAGATATACATTAATATTTGATAATTTCAATTTCAAATTTAAAAAAAAATAAAAATCAAAACAATTTCTATCAATAATTTAGTTAATTAACGCCTATTCTTGGATACACAGAAATTTTTGTCATTTGTCTAATTCAAAAACGTTATTTATAATAATCCAATACGATATAAAAGGAAAAAAAATAATAACATTTTTAAAATCTTGAAAAAATTTGTATGTTTCAAAAGTCGTAAACAATATAATACAAAAATGAACCTTAGATATTTCTCTTAATTAATTTTAAATATAAATATGTTTAAAAGTGTAATGATGTAATGATCCATATTAAGTATCACTCATGGAACATTATAATAAAATCAATTTGCATTGTAATTCTTTTATAAAGAAAATAAATTTTACTAAATCTAATTCATATAATATGATTTTCAATTAAAAATATTAAAAATAAATTAGATATATTATGTTTTAATATCTCTTTTTAATGCGAAACATATTGTAATGCAATTCAAGTAACTAATAACAAAATTATTCATAATTTGATCAAGTTACTTTTCTGATATAAACTATTTTAAATACGTGATTATAAGAGTCCAAGAATTGACAAAAATTTAAGTTGTAATGTCTTTCGTGCATTACATTTATTATTATAAATGATTTTTCTCCTGAAAAATTTTAATTCCGATTTTAATATCACCGTATCCTTATAAAAGTTTCTAACTTAATTGCGCGATTTTAATACAAAATTCAAGTTTTAAAAATTATTATAAATAATTGCATCCGAGCTTAAGTAGCTTAACAATACTTTAATGCGTTTGTGTCTTAAAAAGTTTAATTCCATACAAGATTTAAAAAAAAAATTATGTAAAAACAATATGTTACATTTATAGTATTTGTTTACTATTATAAAAATGCTAGTTATATTATTGAATACAATACAAAGATTAATGAAATGAAAAATTTGTACGTATTTTATTCATAAAAATTATAATTAATTTGCAGATTTAAATTATATAAGCTTTCGTAAATAAATGTTTAAGTCATATTACATTTCTATATATTCCATATAATATATAAATAATAATAAAAAAAAAAAATATAAATATATAAAATATAAATAATATAAATATAAGTCAAAAAAGTAAAACACTTAAAATATGCAGAAACATCTTCTTTAACACCAGTAATTAACTTCACATAAACTTGAAAATAATTAGTTTACATACTATAAGTGTGTCAATATTAATAACTAATAATAACTAAAATATATGTAATTTATGAACATTTTCTTACAAAATATACAGCATGGACAATAATAAAAGTAAACTATAAGAAATGATTTAAAATTAAAAATTAAATTATTCCTATAAAAAAAATGTATTGTTCTTAAATTAAAATAATTTAATAATAATTTCTACTTAAATTAAATTTGTTTATAATAATTTGGTCATGAAATTCTTACAAATTTGCAAAATGAAGAAATTTTTCCGCAGAGCAAAATATATTTAAATCACATTCAAAATTAAAATAATTTTCATGTCTTCAATTAAAAAAAAAAAAAAAAAAAAATGAAATAAAGAAATTAATAAAATTAAAATATTATTGTGGAATTTCAAGTTACTATTCCATAAGAACATACTGAGCATGCTATTCTATTAATGTATTATTTGTTGGTTTTGTACTATTGCTGACAGTAAAAAATAACAAATTCTTACTTAAAGTAGAGAAAAAAAAAGCTAATTAGTCTAAACATTTCTTGAAAATAATAAATAATTTTTTTTTTATCTTTACACATAAATACATACTATTCATTAAGTAAATGATAACAAAACTTTTGGAAAAAGAAACAAATTAAATATCCATATGAATTCAATTATAAAATTTTATTACAGTCAGCATTAGTTAAAATATATGTGTATAAACCTATATCTGTACTTTATTTGTTATAAATGTTAGAATTGTGTAATAATGTAATGTGTTATTATTGTATATTCTATTTAAAAGTATTCAAATTATTTAACATTCTCAATATTCAAAATATAAAATTGTTGAAAAAAGTATTTATTATTGAAACTATATAAATAAAATTGTTAAAAATTTCAATATATTACATAATCAGTTGGATTGTTATATTCAAATTACAACATCATCAAGTAATTCAAAATTATCAATAATGGATAAGTGTTATTTATTTTGTGTAATGGTAAACCTAAAAGAATTACTTTCAATATTAAAATTTCTATAATCATAATTATTTAATTATGCTATTATAAGAAACTGAAAAATTATTTTATAAATTTAATTGTTCTATTATGTAAATTTAAAATTTAAAAAAAAAGTGTAATTTTCCAAATTAAAAAAATAAGATGAAAATAAAATTAAATGATTTTTTTGTGGAAATTTTAAAAAGATTTATATGCATGTAACATAAACCAATTTGGTTCAATTGAAATTTTAGAAAATAAAGGTATTTTAATAAGCTAAAAAAAATACATATATTTGATAATTACATGTTGTATAAATGAAATTAAATATTTATAAGATGGGAAAAAAAAAAGTGAAATATTTGTGACATCTTTATCCTTCATATTTCATTACATTTTTCACTAACAATTCTATGTTTTTGCACTTCATTACTTATCTCAGCGTAATTGTTTAAAAAAAAAAAAAAACTACTCAGTTTCACTAGAGGACAATATCAACACATGGTTCCATGTCTTCAAAAAGTTAAGTTTATAATTCAAAAGTATAGCTACAAATTTCTTCTGTGCATATATTCACAAACCTATATATTGATTAATCTCATTTAAATTATACTGCAGCTGTTTTTATATATTATAACAAATGAGAAAGAACTGATATTTCAGCACCATTTAAAACTTGATCCTACATCAATACATCGAAATATTTAAGTGTGTGTTGTAGAAATATCTTAAATTGTTATCCAGTGGCAATACACACTATTGCTGCTACTAAACAAAAACTATGCATTATGTAAAAATCCCACAGCAGCAGCAGCAGCAGCAGCAGCAGCAGTATTTGGATCTACTATATATCTGTATATGCCACCAATTTTTGCCCTCGCATATCTTCTTCGACAAGTGCATATATAATTTTTCCACAGTGATTTTCCACTTCGGCTGGTCTGTGAACTTGAGTTGAACTTTGCCCATCTATAACGTTTTCCCTATGCATCAACTATAAGACTTTACCCAAAATTTGTCCTATATTTCCCCACATCAAACCAGCAGTGCAACACAACAACAAACTTTGCATCTAACAACAAGTGACAAGTTTAAAAGTGAAGTGCTAAAAATTATTTAAATAGTAACATTTTGTGTGTTTCCCATCAATATTTCATTACAATTACATTAACTTCTTAATTATTTTCATGAATATAGAATTGAATATTTAAAAAAAAAAAATACAATAATGGTTTTAAATTTTTTTTAAAAAAATACGATTGTAAAATGTTATTAATTTAAAAGAACTTAATAATACTGAACCCAAAATTTGTATACCTGTTGCATGCATACTAGTAAAAAAAATATATAAAACATGACCATCTTATTTGTAATATACATTTTTGTCTAAACTTCTATAAAAATTTAAATATTTAAAAAAAAAAAAAGGAATGTCTATTAAAAAAAATTAATAGATATTTTTTTTACCTTTGCATGACAATTCTCAATGTTTCTTTGTAATTTGAAAATAATTTAAATTTAAAATGTTTCTAACTCTATTCTTTGAAAAAAAACAAAGTTAAACAACTATAATAGTTCTATGTATTTTATAATAAACCTACTACTTAAAAATCATTGCTACATGTATTCCCAAGAAATTTGTGTCCAAAATTTTTAGTCAATAAATTTGAGGACAAATTTCATATAAGTCATGGAGAAGTTTTGTAATAAATAACAATAAATAAAAGTAAGCTAAAATAAGACGACTTAAACTAAATTAAGTCAATTTGAATTAAATTATAACAAAACTAAGTTAAATAAACTAAATTAAATTGAAGTAAATTAACTGCACCGTTTGGATAAAATATCAAATAAAACTTAGAAAAACAACTGTTAATTTTGGAGATAATTACGTAGTTATTTAAATAAAACTTGGAATTATATGCAATTAATATGCATGTTAATTTTTGTATTCCTTCTTATCAATTAGCATTATAAGCAGTAGTGCAGTAGCTAAAAATTTCAAGGGTTTACCAATTATAAATAAATATATCTTTCTTTGCTCGTAAAATTTTAAATATGAGTTTCAATCTATTTTATTATAATGATTAAAAAAAAAATTGTGAGAACTAAATGTAACTTGTACGATTTAAGGGAAAATTGGTAACTAAAAATATTATTGTTCTTTAACTAACTTATATATAAAATTCAAAAGGAAAAATAGAAATTAAAAGAAAAGGAAATATTTATGCTAATTGCCAATTCTTCGTTAAATTATTTAATTATGATAAATGATCATTTGTTGCTTCATTTGTTAAAAAAAAAAAAAAAATGTATGTTAATAGCATTATGTATGACAAAACGAGTTCTCTTGACCAGATAATTTTTTTTTGCTATAAATAATTGAGTAAATTCTAAATACAATTTAATAAAATATTTTTGGAAGTCAGGAGCCTTCCACTTTAAAGCGGGGAGTGTCACGATAGTCTATTTTATATTTATATAAATTAGACTACCTCTATTTTACAACCCGCCTTGCGTCTTAGTATTTTTAGTATTTGGGAGATACTGGATCAATAGTACTCGTTTACTAGGAATCATATGAGAAAATACAGATGTTTTGTGTACTTACCCCATCCCGGGAGGAAGATCCTGGATTAACCCCTACCAGTCTCTACCCCTGTCGGTCCTCTGCCCGATTAGCTGTCTACCCGAGAGCGGGGGTATTTTCTATGTATTACTGTGTACTATATAAAGGCAATGCACAGAGGGAACATTCAGACAGACGGAGAGAGACGCTGTTCGATTCCAGAACACTCACATACGCACCATCATGGTGTTTGCAGTTATCGGTACTTAGTTTTTCTTACTGACTGTTCCACTCTGAGCATCCTTCATTCTTCTGTATTTAAAATGTAAGTATTATTTCAACTGTACTTCTATTATTTCTATTAATAAATATATATGTTAAGATCAATGCTAGTTTTATAATTTAAAGATCTCACAGTCATAAGATAGGTTTACGCAAGTAGGCTTGGGTTTACGATCCTGGTGTCATGGGGTAAGATCATAGAAAAATATGAATGATCATAAGACGCCCTAGTTAAAGACAGAAATCCCCGTGACAATATTTTAAAAATAATTTATGAAATTCATTAAACATTTCATCAATATCATTTTTTTCATAAACAGTGGACCATGATTCATGCTTCAAATAATTTTTAAATATTTTAATGTTTTTCTTTGAAAAATATATTTTTTGTTGATTTATATTATTATCAGAAATATTCCCATTTGACTTGTTATTAAAGAAAGATATTAATTGTGACTCATGATCAGAGAATTAAAAAGGTAAAACTTTTATTTCAGAAACATCAAATGAAAAAGTTTTAGGGATAAAAATATTATCTATCAGAGTTTCTGTTGTTTTGCATATCCTGGTTGGCGTGAAAATTACAGGATTAAGATTACACATATTTAATATAGAATTAAATTCTTTGCTAGTAGAATTATTATTTAATAAATTTATATTAACGTCCCCACATAAGATTTTTGCCCTTAAATATTAAAAAAAAAATAGTTGCATTGTTCAGATGACAAAATGCTTCTAGAATATCATAGGATTCAATGGAATGTACAGCACTATGCAAAAAAACGCATATCGAAAATTTCGCCACTTGACCGGTTTTGCCAGATGACTACCGATATATATATATATATGTTTTTTTATTATTGTATATATTTGTATTGACGAAGTAGCTATTTCTGACATGTTGGTGGTTGATCACATTGTGAATGGGCATTTGCCTTTTTCAATCCACCATTTGGGTTATTTATTCCTTTTTTTCTTGTCTTTCCCTTCCATTTTATATATTTCCAGAGGGCTACAGAGGCTATGTACGACAAGAAGGGGGCGGGAGGAGGTTCCCCCGATTCGCGGGAGATTCTCGTCGTATCAGCGGCTGCTGCTGGAGCGCACCAACTTGAATCAACCAACGGTCATCAAACTCACTTTTCAAACTAAATAATTAATTGTAAAATATCTAGGCACCGTACGAAAATATTGAGACACATGGATATCAGAATAATTCTTAGCTGCCCGAACATGTAAAAAAAGTATTCACTTTGGTACCCCTTTAAGAAAAAGATAGGACTTGCCGCCGCGTGACGTCGTCACAAAAAGGACTTTCAATAATACTTCCCGGGCTCTTAAAAAACTAAAAAAAATCAGGGTAACATAACATTTCACCATCTATCCATTTCTGTAATAAAAAATTTTGAGGTCGATACTCCATTGCACCTTTCTCCTTCCTAGAACTTGCTACATTCCATGCATGACCGATCGTTCGCTGAAGAGATTAACCCTTCGACCTGCGAGAGAAAGACTCCTCGTCGGTCAGAGACCCCACGTCACCACGATCCGGCCTGCAAGGATCACATGTGTCTTCTCCAGGTACCTAAGGTTCATATTTAACTTGTGTTTCGTCGGAAAAAATCGGGTGTCCTTCGGCTCGGCCAGTAAAATTCTTCGTTACAGACAATGCACCAATGACATAAGACGTTACAAACGCGACGAAAACCAAATTAAATGTGAACCAGAGTACAGTACACTTCTGGCCAGGCCGAACGTTTACTCATGCTCTTAGCATGCAATACGGTCTTCCGCCTTCTATGTAAAATTTAAATGGCATGTTAAATGGAAAGTTAAAGTTCTTTTTTCACTTTTTTTTTTTTTTTTTTTTTTTTTGCATCAATAAATTGTTGGTTGGCTGACTAAGAATTACAAATTTTTTCAGAATTTTTGGAGCAGTATTTTGCACTTTTTCCGTTTAAAAGAGTTACGGGTTGTTAATATTAACGGTGCAAAGTCAATCTTATATAGTCCCATCCTGCAACCTGTGACAATTTAACAGTTGCCAATTTTACAGATATCTCTCGTTATGACGTCACATCATACACCTCTCGACATCCCGAACGTTTTACGTCTGCTCTCATTACATCACTCTGTCATGTCGATTGTAAACCTTGTTTGTGAACAAACATTTATCATGTAATGTTTTAACTGCAGTTTAAGATTGCCTTTCGACTTATGGGCACGAAAGAAAGCAATTGGGGAATGTCAAGCAGAATTAAGCTATAGAAAGAAAAACGTATTTTTTATTATAGTATACAAATTGATAAAATATCTCCTGATAATTATGTAAATAACATTATTCAGGCTAGCTCCTTATATTTGATATATACTCTAACACCGGGTTCCTATTATCATAAGGCTTATTATTTATTATTATTATATCATTATAATAGTTTCGAATCACTGTTGTATCGTTGTATAATTTACACCAAGGGGGTCGCACACTACCTTCGTATCGTATGGAATCGTATATTATGACTTTGTATGATAAAAATTTAGAAACGAGAGGGAAAAGAGAAAAAAAAAACATATGATACCATATGCGATATGATACGAAGCTGTGCGCCCGTACACCTGATCGCATAGGATCTCAATTTTTAATCATTAAATCCTGCAAAATCCTGCGATCTGTGTGAGTCATCCCTTAATCAAAAGGATGTACTTTACAGGATTAATTATGACGTCACAGCATTTTTCTTCTTGATTTTAAGTGTGTTAAAAGATATCACAGCAAGAGGTCGAATGTGGCGCAGTGCATTGATCGGTTCTCGTTAGATCACCGAAGTCAGGCTACTTCGAGCGTGGTTAATACTTGGATGGGTGACCGATTCAAGTTAAAATTACGTTGCTCCCTCCCTGGGGTTAATTCGTCTCGTTATCCACCCAGTGCAGTGATGCACTTGTGTGTGGTTCCCCAGGCTTTGGACATCGCTTTGGTCCATTGAGAGAAAGTAGAGGTGTCCGTCCTGACTGAGGTTTTCCACGGTTCCCTCAGTCTCACCTCAGCGAATGCTGGGACGCGTAACAGGCCGTGGCCACTATGTACTATCCGTTCCCTACCTTATCTCTACCCTATACCCGGCCGCGAGCTGTAAGCTCTTAGGGGTGTATATCCTTGTAAAAAAAAAAAAATGTGAAGTAACGTATTTGCAACGCTCTTACAAAAATCTCTGACAGTACATTTGTCATATAAAAATACAGTTAAATGAATTTAAAAAAATGAGTTTGGAGCAAGTTTTATTTTACCCTCGATCAGGCGCGGATCCATGGAGGGGGCTGAGGAGGCTGCAGCCCCTCCCCCTCTGAAATTTTTGATTTAACATGGGCAATATAGGCACTTCCTCCACTCCCAATTTTTTTAACATTGGCCTTATGGAGGCAGCTCCCCCCCCCCCTCAGAATATTTCAGCTGCCTCCGAATTTTTTCCTGGATCCGCGCCTGCCCCTCGATGATATTTATATCCTCAATTTTTGTGTTTTACTTTTCTCCTGGTCTCACCTTGTTGGATCAGCTTTGTCGTAACATTTGGGCAGTCTGAATGTCACCAATGGTAGCATTTTGGGTCACTCACCTTGTTTGAATGTTCCATTTTGGGGCATGTCCAGATTATATAAATTTTATATATGTGCGGTAAATGCTGTTTTTTTTTTAAATTTAATATATAGCAATGTTAATACATTTAAATGTATTTCTTTTATATATATATATATATATATATATATATATATATATATATATATATATATATATATTATATATATTATTTATAATTATATTTGGGGTATATATTAATTTCTGCAGTTAAAAAAAATAAATATATATTTGATTGAAAGGTGCATATATTTTTTTATGCATCTTGCAATCAAAATATTTTTTTATAGAAATTATATCATGACAGCAACAATGACACCACAAATTTAATAAAACTTAAAATTACTATGCCTTTTTGTGATACTGGTCGTCAAATTTCTCAACTTTTTTGGTCACTTGAAAAAAAGTATACATTGAAGTTACACATGACATAATATGCCATCCTATACATGGTTTTGAAACACGTATGCGAGAGGGACTATTATTTTGATTATCACAAATTTTCAAGCAGAAATCGATAATAAATTTTTATACTCTCACGAGCATGCATTACACTTAAAAAATAATAATGAGTCAGGGGAACAGGAAGATTGTGGATCACTAGTACCGGGACTGATGTTGGTGCGTTTCCACTTTCCACGATACTCTTCGAGTGCATTGCGGTCCATGGTAAAAGTTTCAGCTTGTTTCAAGTCAAGTCCAAAATTTCAGTTGGCCGCAAAGAGTAGAATGGACATTGAAACTGCAACAAAGGGACAAAAAAATGTAATAACAATTACAAATAATCAAATATACTTTCCCTAGCTGTTATTAATAACTGCAGAAAATAATAATTACCTGCAGTAATGTAGACATTATTGGCTCCATTTGAACGTTTGCAGTTCGTAGCAATCATGCCGAGGGGTTAGAACATCTACAAACAATACAGCTAAATTTAATAACAATAACAATCATAATAACTAGTTTTTTAATTAATTGAAGAACAGTAAATTTTCAAATACACATACCTTTAAAATTTTCATAACCTTATATACGAAGTGAACGCAAGTAAGGTACAATCCAGCTCAGGTATCCAAGAGCGACGCACAATTACATCAGCATCCATTTTCTTCTGGCTTAAAAATGGCATTTTTCAGAAACGTCTTGAAACCATGACATATTTTCTTTGTTCTCTAGCACAAGAAATCTAGTGCGGTAAAAATTTAGCTATGCTATACAGCACAACCATGTATGTAAGTCTCTAAGCTGCGCTATTTAGAGTTAGAGTTGTGATTTTTAACAACTAGCTATGCGATAGCATACAGCCATTTACGTTAAGTCATACAGCTAATACGGTATTTTGTAAGAGATTGTGTATATTTTTAAAAACTTGACTATGTTGTACTACACAGTTTCCATCTACACACCTCATAAATTAGTTATATACAGCTCAATATGTTATAAGCTATAACTTTTTGTCTCGTATTATACTTCTCTATGTTAAATAAATAAATTTCTGTATTACAGTGTATAATTATGGTATGAAAACTAATAATTCTACTTCAACACAGCCAAACTATGTTAAAATCTTATAATTATTTCTGTGAGTGTATATATATATATATATATATATATATATATATATATATATATATATATATATATATATATATATATATATATATATATATATATATATATATATACGAATCAAAGACTAATAGACCTGCCGTGCTTTATGCTCAGAAATTGGACCAACTTTTTCAGAGCTTCGCGGGGTTTGATCGTGGTGCCGCTAGTGTACATAGCGCGAGCACACACACACACATATATACATAATATATTATATATATACATAAAAATAATCTCTCGTCCGGAATAATGAGCCATATCTGCCTACCACAAATCTCGTTTCAATAATGAGCTATCTGCTATTTCAGGTGAGCGCAACAATGAACTTTGTACTAATTTACAGCTCTTAAAATTGCTTACCAGGAAACCCATCAGTCAATCAGAGTGCTTAATTGTTGTGACGTCAGAGTAATGAAGCCCTGATTGGCTAAAAATTGAAACAATTTACAAAAGAAATTCGAAAGTAAGCGATCGTGGCACTACCGTAGCAGAGACCTAGCTCCGTGTCTTATGGCCAGAAATTTGACCAGCTTGGCCGAGCTTCATTGTAACTGAGAGTGGCGTCGCCACTGAATCGCAGCGGCACTGCCACTCTCAGTTCCAGCGTAACTCTGATGAAATCCCTAGTCATAAGACACAGAGGTCTCTGTAGGGTCTCTGCTACCATAAAATATCATGATATATCTATGATAAAATATAGCTACCTTGATTGTTTATGAGCTACACTAGCGCAAACCACGCTCAAACCCCACAAAAATCTGAAAATGTTTGTAAAAATTCTGGCTATTAAGAATTAAATAGCAGAGGTCTCTAATATATATGGTGTCTACGAATAATTGAACAACAGTGAAATTAAAGTCTTTCGCTTTATTAATTAGCAATACATTTTGCTATTGAAATGTCAGTTTTTGAAATTATTAGAAAATGTTACTTAAACTGTCCTAAAATATTATAAAACATAATTAATCGTTCACTACTGCCAAATTAATTAATTATTTCCTTCTCCTAGCAATCGTCTGCCCACCCTCACGATCACTCGAGAGGCCGCCCCACCAGACGCGCGGTGGACAATTTACGAAGCCCCCCAGCAAAGACTCCTCGTCGGTCAGAGACCCCACGTCACCACGATCGTTCGTCCGGCCTGCAAGGATCACACGTGTCTTCTCCAGGTGGGAATATTGTACACTTCTGGGCAGGCTGAATGTAAACACATGCTCTTCGTGCGCATTAAAGAGCCCAGTGTGCATTAATTACACGGACGTGTTGTACAAGATAGTATTAATATATAGTATGTAAATTTATTGTGACTAGAGATGTATGTCTTACGTTAACGAGTTTTAACAAAACTTACACCAGGACTAGAAGGTGTTTGGAGTGTGATAATTGTTTGAACCTTTGATATAATATAACGGTAATATATATTATAAGTCCAACGAGGTAGTGTCTAATTTTGTAGTAATATCGTTTCTAAACAGGATAAACATTGTCAATTAGTGAATTTTTTTAAAAAAGTTAAATTGAAAATTGCAACATTTAATTTTTTACAAAAATCTTGCACCAATTAAAATATGTATATAGCGTCTTCTTATGAATAAGAGTAACCAGAATTTAAATCTTTCTATGGTTATATAGCCGAAATAAATAATAACTGCATTTAACGTGAATAAAGAGAGGGCTGATAATTATTCGTGAAAGTTCCAACGTACGTAGAGTTCCGATTCCCTTCAGCCTGTAACTTATACAACCTGCGATACTTCAGTGCTTAAATAGTTGCCTACATAACAGTAAAAATTATCTCTCGTTACAAAAAAAGACCGCTATGAGTTAAAAGGATGAAGCAGGAATAATGTTAATTAAGGATAAGGTAACACAGATCAGCTGTTTTTTAGTATCATTAGATTAGCATGTAAGCCTTGGCAAATTCACAAAAAATTCTGAATTTTTTTAAGAGACATATTTTAGTACTTTAAAAGTCACAGAAAAAAATTTCAAAACAATTATTCGAGGCAATTTTTTTTTTTTTAATTTTTTAATTTTTCTTTCTATGGGATGCTGAAAATTATAATAAAAAAAATCATAATCAAATAACGCTTTCCCACCTCGTCAACTTTCTTCATTATTTGCATGATCATATTTTAATTTTTAATCACAGTACGTATATAATTATGTAACAAGGGGTTAAAGAATTGAAAAATTATTATAAGTATTAATTGCTAATTAGTGTTTAAAAAATCTTCTTTCCGTATATGCAAAACCTAGAACATAATTCATACAATGACTATATAGGCAAATTTACATGATATTTCCTCCGGAAGTAGCCGGAAGTGTAATGTTTCTGGCAGGGGCGGATACAGACCGCGGCTCTGGGGAGGGGGGGAAGGGTCATCCCCCATCCCGAAATGTTCCAATTTATTTGGGGTTGGCCTGGTAGGAGGGGGTTGATGGGTGGTACTTATTTCTACGTCATTTCTATTTCTTTACTCTGTAAAGTTTCAAAGTTGAATTATACATATATAATATATATACAAACAGAAGAACTGCAAACTTCACACTCCGGAAGGAATATAAAATTTAATGTTGTCTGTATGTTGCAGGAAGACTGCAGCCGAGATCGAGGGGGAACGTCGACAATTATTTTGTTAACATTTTCTGTACGCATTTTGTAAAAAAGAGAAAAAGAAAAAAAAAAAAAACAGTTTTGGACCATCACGTCATTCTCGTCCTGCAGCAACTGCTGTAAAGTTGCTGTTGTGTTTTTTTGCTTCCCAAACATTTCATATCCTTGAAATTTGAACTTTTTAGATAAAAAAGTTAAAATTTAAGGCATATATGACTGTAAAGGTAAAAATTGCCATAAAAATTGCAAATTAAATTGAAATCATGAGCAGTATAATAATTTCTTATAAAAATTTATAACTGATATAATGCATTGCGGGCTAAAAAGGTGGATTCACATGGTGATTTTTATCATGCGAAGCGAAGCGAATAATGCGCATTTGCTGTAACATCCATTGGCGGCCATATTTGGCGATTAAAAAAAGAGCATCATAATTTAACGCACTCGATCGATATTCGCCGCCGTAACCGCGAATTTGCTCGCAGCATATTTATATATATATTATATATCACAGCTTTCGCATCAAATTCGCGTCGCATCGCTGTTGTCTTGCCATCTGAATCCGCCTTAAGGTAGAGATAACGTCGAACAGCTGATCGACGTAATGCCCTTTGATTAACATGTAAACCTTAGCAAATTGACAAAAATTCTGAAATTATTTTGAGAGGCAGATATTAGTGCCTTAAAGTCATAGAAAAAGTTTCAAAAACATTTAACGAGACGATTTTTTAAAATTAATTTTTTAGTTTGGCTCTCCATGGGAAAGCCCTATGCTGAAAATTAAAAAATAAATTAAAAAAATCGGCTCGTTAAATTGTTTTGAAATTTTTTCTATGGCTTTTAGGCACTAATATCTGCCTCTCAAAAAAATTTCAGGATTTTTGTCAATTTGCTAAGGTTTACATGTTAATCAAAGGGCATAACGTCGATCAGCTGTTCGGCGTTATCTCTACCTTAAATACAGTAAAATCTTTAAGATTACTGATATAATTTGGTAATTGTGGCAAGAATTCATATAATATTTAATAATATTTAATATTTAAATATTAATAATAATATTTAATATTTAAATATTAATAATAATATTTAATTACTGTTGATAAAAAGGAATGAAATACTAACTTCAGAAATCCGAACATATTTTATACAATTCGACGTTCAATTGTTTAATTGTCACTGCCCACTCCACCAAGGCCTGCACGAACTGCAAAGCGCGAGAATAAAAATAGTAGCCCACCCCATTTGCAATAGCATTGTAAAATTCAATAGAAGTAAATTTTTTCTTGATATTTTCACACCCGCCCAGGCATAATTTGTAAACCCCATATCTTGCCACCTGTTAAGTTTCAAAATTTTAGAACCACTCCTTTCATGAAAATTTCGGTGTCAAAGTTGCATATAACTCGATGTAAAATTGAGAATGTAAGACTACTATTTCAAAAAACAATCGAGATCGATATTATAGTGCGCAGGTCTTGGAGTGGTTGTGTAATTAATGGGTGAGGGATTTTTAGCTAGAGAGAGCCGATAAATTTATAAGCAGAAACTTTAAGGTAGAGATAATACGGATCAGCTGGTCCAATGCTAAAAAAATCCCATTCATAAAAATTATGAAAACAATTTAAAGTGTTCTCCTCTACATCCCCTATCAGTAGGTATAAAATATCAGGTATACAAAATTAACGAGCAAGTTTTCGATCGAGTTATTAATTTTTAAAGTTGACCAATTTAACATGGAAGTTCTATTTCTCCATGTTAAATTAGAGAACTTTAAAAATTAATAACTCAAAATCTGGCTCGTTTTTGTATACCTGATATTTTACCTACTGATAGGGGATATAGAGGAGAACACTTTAAATTTTTTTCATAATTTTGATGACTGGGACTTTTTTAGCATTGGGCCAGCTGATCCGTATTATCTCTACCTTAAATTAAAATTTTTACGACTTTGCTTTTGCTGTGAAACAAAGTTTTTTATCTTCATTGTTGTGAAGACAGATAATTTTTCATAATCATGAACAAGGTACAAAACCATATCCTCTCTATATATAACTGCAGCTAAAACTTGAACGTTTTCAGAGTAGAGCTATAAAATGTAACGTACTTATATTATATATATATATATATATATATATATATATATATATATATATATATATATATATATATATATATATATATATATATATAAATATATATATATATAGGTTAATCATTTTGATGATAGTGAGTTAGAGGTTATATTATAGTTGATGAGGCACTGTACATACATAATATAATTAATGATGGTAATCATTGATGATGGATATAATTTATATCGGAAGAAGATATAACATAAGAACTTGCATGTGAGCTCTCGAGTGACCAGCACTATAATACACGACCGTGTAATGTGCCAACACTGCCATGCTTGCGTGCGAGGAGTGGAAGCAAACACAAAACAGTAGAAATTTTAAGGGGAACAATACCTTACATCCCCTGCGCTCTCTGTCATAGCTATACTATATATATATATAATAGAGGCTTCAAGTCATGCACTCTCGCTGCGCAAAAGGTCCATCTTGCACTTGAAAATGAAGCAAAGTGTCGTTGTTTTGTCTTTTCTCGGTTATAAATCAAGTTAAAAATCTAAATATTGAATTAATTATCTACTTTATTTTTCAGTTTGGACCAAAGTTCCGTAAAGGAATTTTCCCTAAAAAATATTCTTAGTGAAAAAACAAATTCACGTTTTTTTTAAATTTGGTATAGCGGGTGGGAACACCGAGAAATCAGTGACTTTAAGCCTCTATTAAGGTTCAGATATAACTTGGTTTTAATTTTCATCGGAAACTCTCGGGTCTCCTTCGGCTCGGCTCAGCCAGTACAGTTCTTCGTTACAAATAAAGCACCAATTTTAATGACTGAAGACGTTACAAACACGAGGAAAACCAAAAGTTAAATGTGAACCACAGCTAGAGTATATCATACACTTTTATAATACGGAGGTCGAGCGTGGCGCAGTGCATTGACCGGTTCTCGTTAGATCAACGAAGTCAGGCTACGTCGAGCGTGGTTAGTACTTGGATGGGTGACCGTTTCAAGTAAAAAATACGCTGCTCCCTCCCTGGGGTAAATCTGTCTCGCTTTCCACCCAGTGCAGTGATGCACTTGTGTGTGATTCCCCAGGCTTTGGACATCGCTTTGGTCCATTGAGAAAAAGTAGAGGTGTCCGTCCTGACTAAGGTTTTCCACGGTTAATTTCTTCAGTCTCACGATCTCAGCGAATGCTGGAACGCGTAAGCATGCAGGCCGTGGCCACTATCTGTTCCCTACCCAATACCCCGCCGCGAGCTCTAAGCTCTTAGGGGTGTATCCTTGTAATAATAATAAAAAAAGAAAACTTGTAATAATAATAAAAAAAAAATACACGTAATTCGCAGTGTTACCGCCCTTGAATTACACTGCGTGACCTCGATCGTATATATTATATAGCGTTTGCCTGGCTTTGTTGTTGTTTACATTCAGTAGTAGGTACTGAGAGGGAACTGGAATCACTTGATTTATTCCTCTTAATTTAACATATTTTTAATTTTTTTTAACAATAATATATACGTAAGAAATTAATATACATAACTTGAACATATACATTTTTTTTATTTTACCTGGTTTCTTTATGATAATTTTTTGTTGTGCCGTTTCCCCCTCGCATTCAAAAGTCCGCGGGGAAAGCAATGGTCGGTGATTGGCTGAATTTTTTTAAGAATCTTAGGGTCAATATCAGTGCATAAGTGTCGTAAAATGGTCATTATTGACGTGAAATTTGGAGCCGATTTACATTTTAATTAATGATTTATTGTATTTTCCACAGATATCATTGGCAAATACTGTATTTTTTTCCATTTACTTGACATTTCAATCTATCAAATAAAATAATTGTCAAAGGTACCACAATTGTCATATCGCAGAAAATAAATAGTTTTTGGTATGCTACTACCATGTTAAATAGGTGCTTTTTGCCTACATTCACGTGACGTCATGTTTTTGTGACGTATGGTGAAAGACCCGTATAGTGGCAGAGGCGCGGATCCAGTAAAAAATTTCAGGGGGGGGGGGGGGGGGGGCTGCCTCCATATAAGGCCAATGTTAAAAAAAATGTTTGAGTGGGGGAAATGCCTATATTGCCCATGTTAAAGCCAAAATTTCGGGGGGGGGGGGCCCTGGATCCACGCCTGTATAGTGGTCACTCGAGCTCATTTTCACATACAATGACATTAATATACACTGGAAGGACATCTAACGGATGCCGCAAGTCAATGAAAAAGGTGCAACGTACGTTGCCATTTTGGATTTTGGTGACACAGATGGAGCTGATGAACATGCAATAGCGGCGCTGCACTATGTGGCATCGTTTGTTTGATTTTAAGCTACTCCATAGAAGCTGGTGGCACTCAGGTTTGATGAGATAGCTATTTTTGGATGAACTCTCTTGCAGTTTCAGTAAGAAATTTAGATTGACAGGACGACCTCTCTAAAATTGTTGTGTCTTTGATTTAATTACATATATATTGCTTTGTTAAAACTTGCATGTAAAAGAGACTTTTAATTAATTTGTTGTTAATATTCACAACATTTTATTATTATATATTTTAAATATTGATATTTATTTCCCTTTGGTTCAGATTTGTAAATAAAAATCCTTTCTCTATTGTCCATGTAATTTACATCATCACTAATTGACATGAAAGAATAGCGCTAAAATGTGGAAAATAACGTTAAAAATGTTGCAATATTATTCAGAATATATATGTTAATTAATACAATCATTTATTTATTTATTCTCTTGTGGCTGTACGTAATACAACATAAAGACAAAAAAACATAGAAAATACCTTAGAAACTAAATAAACCTTGGTTTGCAAATTGATAATTCCTTGTCATGGAAGCCAAGATGTGCTTGACTGTTTGATGGAACAAACTTCTACTCACCTCGCTGGACGTCTCCCTGGCTCTCCTCCGAGCTGAGTGGCGATGCACAAATGTGTTGCCTGTACCTCCACTGTGCTGTCCCTCCAGCAATGACAATCCAGATGTTCTCTGTTCCTGATAACAACGATACAACTTGTTTAATGTATAACCTGAGAATTTGTCTGTCAAGGTCACATAAAAAGAGGCGTGGCTACATTGGCAACACTGTTGCACTAGTAATGCAAATAATCTGGCAGGAGGGGGAGGTGACTACAGTCCCTGAGAGTGTTGCTAAGTTTCTTAGGGCATATGAAAAAAAATCAACGCAGCAGTTCGAAATATATGAAAACATTCATGAAAATAGTCCAAAAAATTAGCTTTTAATATACCCTGACTCAAAGGCACAGTTGGGCACATTTAGCTACCCACTTCAATATTCATGTCTTTTTCCAATGTTATTTGAATTTTACAGCCTAGTTCATAATCCCCTTGTGGCTGGTCTCATTTGGGACGTACAGTTGAACCAAGTTGAATTAACATGTGAATTTTGAGAGTGAACTGTAACTAAATGGGAGTCCCATTTAGTCCAACTGTGAAGGGCAACTGTGCCCAACTGCGCCCTACTGTGCCTTTTAGACAGGGTATATAAAATTGAAAAAATATCTCGAGCCATTTTTGTGTAATATTGATTGAAAAATTTAACATTGAAAGGATACAAAATACACATTTGAATAAATTAATTATAATTAAACCAAGGATTAAAAAAATCTAAAAAAAAATCAGCAGTATTTGGACAATTGTTGTAAGTCTACCAAATTAATTTGAAGAACATCAAATCTGTCGATACGACTTTTTTCGTTCGAATATCTCACAGGTTAAGCCTTTTAACAACAATATATATCAACAATATAACATTCTAGCTGTAGCTAAAATAATCCTCAACCAAGAGGCTTTTTAAGATATTTTTCTGTAAAGCAAAATTTAGATCTTTAAGGATTATTGTAAATATGGTAATTACTTTTTTTATGGTAAAAAAATATAAAATTTTTAGATCAAAACATAGAAAACAAAATGACTGTTCCCTTTCTGGAGTAAAAAACATATTTATTCAGTCCAGTTTTTGAGATATTATTAATTTTTAGTTGAAAAATATGCTGATTTGACTTGATTTAACTTATGACCGCCAGATTTCTAATGATATTCTCACTATTTATATACAAAAACTAGATTGATTATTGCTTCATTTTTTTGACAATATTACTTAAGATCTTCTTTCCAAATATATATGAGGTATTTTTCATTAAAAATAATCTTATTTATCATTTTTACATTAAAGAATTTTTATGTTCCGATACAGTATAACAAATCTTAGTTTACCTCCAGACAGTTCAGTGGACTAGACGGCACCAGATATATCAGGCAATGAAAAGGTGGCCAGCTGTCATTCCAGTCTTTTGATTGGCTGATATATCTGGCGCCATCTAGTCTACTGAAGTGTCTAGAGGTAAGATCTGTTATACCGTATGTCATCCTGCTTTCTCACCAGTCCCTCTGATCCACCAGACTCCGAGGACTCCACAAAAGCAGTATCATGGACCGGAAGATCATGAGACGAGCTAGAACTCTCACTGCCTGCATAGCCACGACTGTGTCTTAAAAGGTCCAACGAAGAACGCTCAAACTCCGCACACTGCAAAAACCATTTAAATCAGACGGGATATTACAAAAACTTTAAAATCATTAAAAAATAATTGGAGTAAAAAATAATATACGCAGGGGCTGCTGTTTATTGCAAGTTGTTTCAAAAGAGTCTGTCTCAACAAGCAAACATGGCAGCAACTTTGACGGAGAAGTACATGCAATAGAAATAACCTTAATCAATGGTAAAAATGAATAAAAAAAAAAAGTCAAACTCTCAAACTCAATTGCTGCAATACAATCAATAGCATCCCCAGATTCTCAAGACTAAAGAGTAATTGAATGTAAAAAACAAATCTAAGAACATCAAAATAACAACATAAAAATAGTTCTACAGTGGTTATACCAGCTCATGGTATTGAGCAAGCAAACTATCTAGCCAAGATGCATGGGCAGCAATATGAAACAGCCAGTATCAAACATATCCATTCACTCAATTAAAGCTCATATTAAAAGTGCAGTGAATCAAAAAGTTAACTTAACCTGGAAAGAACAAACAAGTACTAAAGCATGGGGAGATCTCATATTAAAATCAGCCAGAACTCATTCTTAAAATAGACTTATGGACACTGCAAAATTTAGTTTAGGCACAGGCCACATCGACTATCTTGGATGCTGTCAGAAGAAGTTTAAAATACAGGATAGTGATATTTGTAAATTATGTAAAAATGAACCTCAAAACAGAGAGCATCTATTTAGATGCTCTCTGCAAAAATACAGAACCTGACTTGTTGCCACGCAACATGAAGAGAGAAGAGAAATAATCTCTTCTCTATTGTCTTGCTAGAAGTAAAATGGTTTAATAAGTTTAATAGCCAATATGTGGGCATATATAAGAAAAGAAGATTAATTGGAAGCCAACATGTTATGTTATTATGTTTTTTTACGTATATTATTTTTGTTTATATATTGAAGTATATGTTGACGTGAACCATGTTGTCTTGTACAACCAGTTGCTTTTAATAAAAAATTAATAAAATAAAATGTATTCTTTTTCTTTTCTTTTGCCCACGTATTGGTTATTAAAGTTATTAAACCATCGTACTTCTAGCAAGCCAACAGAGAAAAGACTTTTTCTCTTCTCGCCTCATGGAAGCCAAGATGTTCTTGACTGTTTGATGGATCTCACCTCCTCCATGGCCATCTCCCTGGCTCTTTGTCTGGTAAAGTAGTGGTGTGCTACCACTACTTTACCCCCTGTCAGACCATGACTGACCTCCTGCCCCTCTTGCTCCGGCATTCCCTAAAAACAACAATACAACATTTTAAACAACAATATCAATAATTTAAGATTCTAGCTGTAGCTAAAATAACTCTCAACTAAGAAACTTTTCAAGATATTTTTCTGTAAAGCAAAATTTAGATCTTTAAGGATTATTGTAAATATGCTAATATAATAAAAAGGAAACGAACCATTACAGTTGGATGTTTTTAGGCAAAAGAAAATTGATTATAGGTATAGCGAAGAATTACTTGATGTTTAAAGCCGAAAATAGCAAAAAACGAGTTTCACGCAATGTGGAATAGTGACAAACAAAAAGTTTAGATTTTTTGGCTCTTTTATGAGTGAAATTAACACATATGTTATATTTCATCTCTGGCCACATAAAGAAGGAGAGGTATGGGAATATGAGTATGTTATTATAAATAACAGGCAACGTTCTCTAACCCTGGACAGCTGTTTTGAACTTACTGGGTCTCATCAGCAGAGAGAAGCCAGTCCATCTAGTGACCCGAAGTATCTAGCAGACTGACTGACAGTGCTAACTCGCTTTTTATTCATGCAGGAGTGGCTCCTGCGCTACACGCTCAACTATTGTAATTATTTTTTTATAACAAGAAAATATAAAATTTAGATCAGAACATAGAAAACCTATGACTGTTCACTTTCTGAAGTAAAAAAAGGAGAAAAGGTTTTTTTTTTTTTTTTTTTTTATATAGTATGTTTGCATAGGACACCACAAAATCAGCTGACTTGAGGCCTCTATTGTATCATAAGAGATGACATGAACCCATCAAGGCCCTTTCCGATGATTTAATATTGTAAAATCAAATAAATGCTTAGACAGCATCAGTCACAGCTTAATTTAAAGAATTGGCAACACCATAAATAGTTGTCCCATACTTTCAGACAAGTATTAAAACATATGTTAATTTCATAACTGATTAAAATAAAAATTTGTTCTTGTGATTCTCTCAAAGCTATTAGGTATTGCAAGGTCTTTTATGTCCTTAATTGGTGAAAAAATATCTAATGTAAAATAATAATAATATAAATTTTGATTCAGCAGAAAATCAAAATACATAGTACATATCTTTATGCAAAATGTATAAAAACTCCAGTGGCTGTAAAAGGACATCCCATTCACAAAGTGTTCTGCCACCCAACTAACTATTATCAGACATTTCAAAGAAATTAAACTACTTCTTCAAAAAAAAAAAAAAAAAAAAAATACATGTATTAAATATTTAAAGTAATATAGTAACAAAAACTGCCTTGTTTTTTAATGGTTAAGTTGTGTCATTTTACTAAAACTACATCATTTAAAAGAATGCTATTTGAAATACAAGTCACGATGATCAGTTCACTAGAATATGACACCGACAATAATAATATTCGAGGAAGGAGCATGTCAATAAATAAAGTATTTTGTCTCACCCTCATCCTTTTCCTGTTGATATGGGAGCTGCCGTCACGAGGACGCTTGCAGGACTTGGTTCCTCGTGAGCGTGACAACAGCCGCCGGGACGAGGTGGAGCATGGAGTGACAGGAGAAGTAGTTTGCTGCCGACTGGACGAGGCGGTGCCTGGTGTCATTAAAGACCATCATCCAGAGAGTGTGCAGCCACTTCTGGCACGGAATGCTCAACCTATTGAGATAAATTTAATTAAAATTTGTTAAACGTAACATTAAGTCTGTTTGTAAACCCTGCCCTGAGTACACCAACTACACCAGTGGTGAAAGCAGTGCAAATGATGTCACGGTTTTTGTTACTCAGAGTACTTCAAGCAGAGTTTACGAACAGGCCAGGCTCTCACAGCTTCTTATCAGTACATTAAATATTAAATATAACAATAGAGTATTAAAAAAACAGCATTGATAGAACATATAATTATAAGTACACTAGGGTCAAGCTAAAGGTAGCATCTAAATGTTGGCACGAAACAATTAATAAGATAAATAGATGCAACATTGACATTTAGGTGGCATAATTGGAGTCGAACAATAGCAAGCACTATTTGAAAAAGTCACTTGCTTTTACGCTACTGGCTGATGGCACTCATGTTTGATTTTTATCCTGCCCCTCCCCCTTCCACCCATTGTACAATATTATGAAATATTTTTCTACGTCTGATAATAAATTTAAAAATAATTGATGATCATTTTAATGACATCAAGAAAAAATAAAAATCAAAATACATTGTAATAAAAAAATTGTAAAATTTTACAAGTTGAAATGGACTATTGACCTCAATTTTTTTTATTGCAGAAATTGATACAGGGTGCAAAGTTATGCTAACCTAATTTTTTTTTCGATTTTTTTAGAGCCCGGTAATTATTTTTAAAAAATTATTGAAAGTATTTTTTGTGACGTCACGTGGCAGCAAGTCCTATCTTTTTCTTAAGGAGCGGCGTCTCGTTATGTCACAAAAAGGACTTTCCATAATTTTTTAAAAATATCAGTTACAGTGCTCTAAATAATCTGAAAGAAAATCAGGAAATATAGCAAAATTTTGCACCCTCTATCCGTTTCTTGCAATAAAAAATTTGAGGTGGATACTCCGTTGTTGAAAGGTAGTTTCTCACCTCGTGCTGACTAGCCTGAGAAGGGTGGACGTTCTCTGCTGGCACTCGCACGCGGCTCCAGCCCTCCTGCAGGGGCGGAGGCATGTCAGTGGATGACATGTGGTCCTGTCAAAAACACAAATACGTACTTGTCAACATTTTTATGAAATATTTTCATGCGACCTGAATATTTTATCAGTAACTGACATGTAAATTTCTGAAATTTTATGTAAAAGTAGCATTAATTATTTATTTTTAGCCCAGTCGAAAGAGGAGTTCAAAAAACTCACCTGTGATTTTTTTTAGATTTTTATTTTTACTGCATCATGCCTAAAATAGAGATGTAAAGAGGTAACGTGACCTAGAGGCGGCAACAGTGTAGTCATTGAACTGTCCGGTCAAACAAATGATCGACAATATAAAGCTCGTCAAGAATAAATTAATTGTTGCTTGTTTCCATAGCAACGTGTTTGTTTACAAGCCTTATTAAGTCCACCGTTTGTTTGAACGGACAGTTTAATGACCTCACAGGTGCCACGTCCAGGTCACTTGACCTCTTTACATCTCTATTTTAGGCATGATGCAGTAAAAATAAAAATCATAAAAAATTCACAGGTGTACTTTTCTAACTCCTCTTTCAACTGAGCTAATAAAAAAAATTGATTCTACTTGTCCATTATTAGATTACTGAGAGTTTATCTAGAGCATTGAATATTTGGCAAGGTCGACGACCCACAGTACCACAGTATAGAGTATCAAGTCATTGAGCTCTATACTCTCTGCTTGTATAGAGCTCAATGGATCAATTTTACATTACAAATATGAGATATCACTTACAACAAGGAATAGATTGTAATCATGTTCTTCATTGCTTATCACTTCCTTGACAAATGTTTAATATCAGTTTTAAAAGGTGCAAGGCGAGTTTGTGATAACCAGGTCTGCTGAAGGTCATCTGCAAAAATTAATAAATAAATAAATTTGCACGATACTAATTTTTTTTTAATGTAGAGAAATTGTTAAATTAGTAATGCATTGTAAATAATATATAAAAAAAATAAGGACAAAAAATTAATTGTTTAAAAATATAATAATGATATATTTCATTTCTATTAACTTTAAATGTTAATCTTGTGTGTGAATTTGTGTCAATAAAACTATTCCCATCTAAATATGAAAAGTCAGTCCAACCCGGCTGTAATTTTTTTTAAGGTAGAGATAACACGAAGCATCTGAACCAATGCTAAAAAAATCCCATTCATGAAAAGTATGAAAAAATTTAAAATGTTCTCCTATACATCCCCTATCAGTAGCTAAAATATTAGGTACACAAAAACAAACCAGGTTTTGAGTTATTAATTTTTAAAGTTGACTGATTAATAACTCAAAAATTAGCTCATTTTTGTATACCTGATATTTTAGCTACTGATAGGGGATGTACAGTAGTGGTGAACATTTCAAATTTTTTTAGCACTGGGTCCAGCTGATCCGTGTTATCTCTACCTTAAAGGGACAAGGGACCATAAAAATAAGTATGTTTTTTATTTAAAGGTTACCCACTAAATGAGTATGAATACATGCCGCACGGTGGCGAGTGCCTCAGGGACCCTCAGGGTAAACGCCCACCGAGTAACTATAGTGTGGATTGCTGACGTCAGCAATCACGAAAGGCAACATAGCTGCCACTTTTCCATGGAACTCACTCCCCCCTCCTCCCGCCAGGCCGTACTCAGTGCGATGTTGCCTATGCAATTGCCCTGCGGCTGTCTATATTTACTTAATTTTTATAATTTCGGGGGATGGTCCGAAAACGGAAATTTACTCATTACTTGCATTAACATATCTTACTTAAAATTTTTATGTATTCATGATTGCATTGTCTCATGTCCCTTTTAGATTATGCACTAGATAAGCACACACCTCGCATTACTTAGGTATATAATTTTTTATAAGTGGTAGTATACAACAAACCAATAGGGGCTACAAGTCAGCTGATTTTGCGGTGTTCCCACTGCCTATCTAAACCTATGTAAAAAAAAAACTCGAAATTGCTTTTTTGGCATTAAATTAATATTTTAGAGGAAAATGAGTTTTTGATTCATTATCAGAAGACCCCTAAATGGGGGGGGGGGGTCAAATTTCAAACTAATAGTTTGAGAAATATAAAAACAGATATACTGCATTTAAAAATCGCAGTTGAAACGGAATTTAATTCGAAAGGAGTTTCATTCTGTTAAAGCCTTTTTTAGTGCAAAATTACCTGAAAATATAATCATGAGCACTTTTAAGCTAACACGAACAACCGATTGTTGTAGTCCCATTTGATTAATGTGTAAGAGCTTAGCAATGATTCTGAATTTTTTTTGAGAGACAGTTCTTGGCACCAAAAAAATATGGAAAAAATTTCAAAACAATTGAATCTGACGATCCAATTTTGTTAAATGAATTTTTTAATTTTTCAGTATAGGGCTTTCCCATGGAGACCTTAACTGAGAAATTAATTTAAAAAAATTGGATCGTCCGATTGTTTTGAATATTTCTCCATATTTTTTTAAAGCTAAGAACTTTCTCTCAAAAAAAATCAGAATTATTATGAGGTTGCTAAGGTTTACATGTTAATCAAATGGGACTATCAACAATCGATTGTTCGTGTTATCTTACCCTTAATGCTGCAGCTACAACAAATATAGTCCTGTCAACCGGGGTAACTATGAAAGTCCGGGGTAACTTTGGAAATGAGGAAAATAAGGATTTGTAATTTTTATAGACCAATCTGTTGAACACTGATGAAGTTATTCTCACTATATGGTAGGAACATGTTATTAGCTAAAAGAGGAATATAGATTTAAGTTATATATGCAGCTGAAAAATTGGAGATAAATATTATTATTATTATTTTTTTACTGAAGAATGAAAAAAGTGACCAAAATAAGAAGCCTGGAAATAATTAAGCTATCCACAAGGTAATTACTTATTAATTAATTAATTAATTAATTTGCTTAAGCAAGTACAAGTTGGAACTTGTTATGCTATTCAGTGGTATATTTCAACCCTTGTTGACACATGTACCAAAGGATTTTAAATTTTTCATCCAACTGTTTTTTTTTTACGGATTTTTACTTTCAATGGGGTAACTTTGAAGGGCTCGGCGGGGTATCTTTGAAGGGCTTTAGAGAACATCACTACAGTAACAACTTGTTATTACGTCAAGTCAAGGGACCCAGGAAATTGGGTTTACTTTATATCGAGTATACCTTATATCAAGTTAGTTTTTCCTATACCTGCACTACTAATTAATTGCTACGGGACCTTTACTCCGTTACTCAATATTGAGTTTTTTGTTTTTACCTTACAACAAGTGACGTAATAACAAGTTTTTACTGTATTTCAGGGATCGGATGCAGAAGCACAAGGATGCGCAAAAATGGACTTGCATCCACATCCGTGCATCCCAGATGCACGGGAAAAAATTAATGCATCTGGATGCGCATCAGCATGAAAAATAAATTTGCATCTGGATGCACTTCCCAGATGCATGCAAAAAATAAATTTGCATCTGGATGCGCATCTATGGATGCACGAAAAATTTATTTGCGTCTGGATGCGCATCCTGGATGCACAAAAAAACGCGTGCATCCGGTCCCTGCTGTATTTTCTTGAATGAAGCTTTAGAAAGAATCTGATATAAAAATTAGTGCCTAAATCATACTGTAAATCATTGCATCATAAATTTCAATAAATTTTGAACTACTTTTTTCTTTTTTAAGTACACCGCAATGATTTTTAGCACTCTATTCTGGTCCGGTACTCCGTGACGGAGCCAGAAAAAAGTTCCAAAAAAGGTCTTCCATCTTTCAGAATGTTTTTTCCATTACAAGTGAGTAGGGGAAAGTGAACCTACCCATTGCCCATGTTTTTTTCTATGTACCACACCACAACACCAATTTATGGGGAGGGGGGGGGGAGTTGTCTATGCCTTTTCCAGTAATTACCAGTACTATTGTTTGACATTAGAACTACAGGGTGTCCACAGAAATTCGCACAAATTGGCAGTCAAATGAAAGTATGAAGCAGGATGGTAACATGAACATGATATACATCAAATTAAAGCTTAACAATCAACATTTTCAAAATTATAAGCAAAGAAGCATTGTGTGGACTTGTTTTCTTTTGAAACGGAAAATGAACAAAAAAAAATCCATTTATTAGCTCTTAACTCCGCAGAATCAGCTGTCATCTCAAAGAGATTGTCCCTATTTAATTATTCGCTTGAATATAAATTCACCCACACAATTTACCATAAGGCATCTCCGCATGAGCACCGTACCATTGGTAAACCCGGCACACGCCCGGACGGGCCTCCAGTTCTCGCCACACGTTGCCAGAATTGCCGGCGTGATTAATCGGATTGTTGTGGTGATGAGAACTGGAGGCCCGTCCGGACGTTTGCCGGGGTACCAACGATGCTCAAGTGGAGAAGCCTTGTGGTAAATTGTGTGGGTAAATTTTTATTCAAGCGAATAATATTAAATAGGGACAATCTCTTAGAGATGACAGCTGATTCTGCGGAGTTTGGAGCTCAGAAACGGCCATTTTTGTTCCATTTTCGTTTCAAAAGCAAAGAAGTCCAAACAATGCTTTTTTGCTTACAATTTTGAAAATGTTGATAGTTGAGCTTTAATTTGATGTATAACATGTTCATGTTACCATCCTGCTTCATACTCTTGTAATAGGCCCTTCCTATTACTTTATATGTTCGATGGGTTGCTGGAGTAATTATCACAATTAATAATTCGGTGTACGTGTATGGGTTTTATGGTTTTTATTTATAAACACAAGATTATAATAAAGTAAACCCCTTTATAAAATATGAGAATGTGTATTAGTAATTATGAATATTATTGTGCTCTAGTATAAGATGCTGTGTGGAGAGCAGGCTACAGCTCAGACTGCCCAACCACGAATGCCTCTCTCGCGGGCAGGCGGGAGCGCGCGGCACAGCTCGCTCTTCTCGCTCCCCCTGCTGAGGTTGCATTTCCCACATGCAGCTAGCTGCCAGTAGTTTTCCACTGCCTGGCTGGCGTCTGCACGTCGGTAATAGGAGACTTGAATGCTCCGGTTGTGCGATACTCGCACTCATGTTGTCTGAGAGACAAAGTTCTACCAAGCATAGAACTAGCATCTTACACGTCCCCCTTCAGAAAAAATAGACCGTCCCGTGTCTATATAAATGTAAGGGTTAGTTTACAGACATAGTTATAAAATAATATCTTTGATTTTTTTTTTTTTTCTTGTATTTAAAAATTGAAATTTATTCTATTTTTTATTTATTGATATAATTGTATAAATTATATTGATTGAATAATTGCTATTTCAAAGATATTATTTGTCACATTGCTTACAGTTGTATAAAATTAGATATTATGATAAAAAATTTAAATTTTTTTATAATTATTGCTTATAATACGATCAACATTTTTTGCATCTATTATTAGATGAACATAGGCATTTCTTGGATTGCATAAACATATTTTGATTTGAAAATTTTTGTTGATGTATTATAGCCTTCATTTGACATTTTATGAAAAATTAATATAGAAATGAATAAAAAATATAAAATTTATAAGACAATAATGGTATGAAACTAAGATTTCTATTTATTACATGCTCACATATGGATTAACTGTTGCTATAATTCCTCAGATTATTGGAACATTTACACGTGGATTGTAACGCAGAGCCAATTTCTGCATGCACTCATTTTCTGGGCATGAGATCTTGTTGATCTCGAACTCCCAACATTCTGTGAGCTCGTAATTGTCACGGAGAAATTCAAGCATTGATTTTATCCCCTGTTTAAAATTGAGAAGGGGATTCTCCTCCTCTGCATTTGCACTAACATGCATGAGTTTACTGTAACACTCATCAGTGCTGCAGTTGGCATCTTGGCCTAGGAGGGATGATTCAAGGAGGAATTTAAGAAGTGATTTCATTCCGTTTTTATATTTAACCAGAGTTTCATTTTCATCAATATTTGAATGCATGAGTTTACGATAGTACGTGTTTAGCTCGAGTTGATTTTTATCACCCATTGTGAAATATATGTTAAAAATTAAATATGAAAAGAAAATAATTTTTTAATAATAAAAATTAATAAAGTGTCTTATATGCACCAACTCTTTTTATTGTTTATAGAAACCTTTCACTCGTCTCGCAGTTGTTTGTCGCAGGTTGTCGCGGGCTGTAGGCGCGCGGAGAGGGGGTGGGGCGGGGGCGGCTGGCTTGCTGGATGCTTGTGCGGGCAAGGTCGCGGCCGGCTGGGAGTCGGTCACAGCTGTGCTGGGTCGATGAACTCTCTCTCCTCTCTCTTGCGAGTCACTGCTTGCAGGCTGCTCGCGCTTGTTGTCTCGGCTAGCTGGGTGGGCGGGCTGTAAAGAAAGAGACTTTTCTGAGGTTGTTGCCTGCCGATTTTGTTTACAAGGGCGTAGCCGATTAGCGTGCACTGAGATTTTTTTATCTGGCAACTCTATTTCAATTGAGTATGGCTTATTAATTTTAGTGACCTGATATGGTCCTTTATTATTTGCCCTCAATTTCTTACTTTTTCCCTGTTCAATAACCGGGTTATTTAACCAAACAAAATCCCCAATTTTGAAGCTATGCTCATGTGCTTTTTTATTACATTGTTTCGCTTGCTGAATGAATGACTCGTGATTAGATAACTTTACATTGTCCCATATATCTCTGAGTTTTGTAGCGAGTTGCTGAGCATATACAGTATGTAATTTTGGGATTTTTGCTGGGTTTTTAACTGCGCTAAATGCGGAGTTCATTTTTGTGCCATATACTATCTCATACGGGCTAAGACAAGTGCTTGTGTGGGGTTTCGAGTTGTATGCAGAAAGCACGTAAGGCAGCAATGTGTGCCAATTGTTTTGCTGGAAGTTTACATAATAAGACAACATTTCTTTAATAGTTTTGTGTACTCTCTCAGTACGGCCATTTTGAAAACTAGAATATGGCAAAATTTTGAGTTTTTTAAAGCGCATAAGTTTACATATGTCTTGCATAAGAAATGAGACTAGATTCTGTCCATTATCGGATATAATGGCTTTTGGAACACCAAATGGTAAGAAGCAATTTTTTACAAGAGCAGCTGCAATTTCCTCTGTGGTCTGGGTTTTTAGGGGTACCATAATAAGATAGCGGGAAAAATGATCTAAAATTGTTAAGATATATTTGTGATTTTCAGTGGTACTAGGCAATTGTGTAATATCAATGCCAATTCTTTCCCATGGGCAGGTAGTTTCAGGTAGCTCATGTATTTTCATTTTAATTTTTCCTGTCTCTCTCCTCTTATCGCATGCCTTACATGTACTGACATAATAATCTACATGTTTTTTCCTGCCTTTCCACCAATATTCTGCTGCTATTTTCCTATTCATTGCATTTTTTCCTATATGACCTGACAATATTGAATCATGGTTTTGCTGTAATACTGTCTCTATGAGTGACTGAGGTAAAACTATTCTGTTCCCCAAAGGTGTTTTTTTATATAAAATTCCATTTTCAGTAACAAAATTTTCCTGTGTACTTAGTTCTCTACATTTCAAATCTTCCTCCTGCCTGCGCTGCAATTCACCTGGGGTAAATGTGTTTATTACATTTATTAATCTTGAACAACCATCGGCATTTCCGTGGAGGTACCCAGGTCGGTGCTTTATTTCGAACCTATAGTCCTGTAATCGGAGAATCCAGCGCATAATTCTAGCGCACGGATCGCGCATATTATATATATATTGAAGCGCTGCGTGGTCAGTGAGTAGGAGGAAGTCTTCTTGGTACTGCAAATAATACCTAAAGTGATGACAGCTCCATACTATAGACAAGAACTCCCTTTCTGTTGTGCTCATCCGCTGCTCTCGGGGGTTTAATTTGCGGGACGCATACCCAATCACCCTTTCTCTACCCTCGTCGTCCGTGAAACTTAATACGGAGCCTATAGCATATGCGCTCGCGTCACATGCCAGCGTCATTCGCTTACTGAAATCGGGGTACATTAATATGGGTGCTGTGATGAGCTTTTCTTTCAGTGTATCTAGGGCTTTTTGGCATTCTTCTGTAAATTCAAATTTTACTTTTGGGCCTTTTGTCTTTAGCAAATCTGTAAGTGGTTTGGCTATCCTGGAATGTCCCTCAATCCACCTCCTGTAGTAATTAATTATTCCTAATATTGATTGCAGTTCTTTGACGTTTGTAGGGGTGGGAAAATTTTTTATTTTAGCTATGAGAGCTTCATCAGGCTCTACGCCCTGACTGCTTATTGTATGGCCTAAATACTTCGTTTTTTGTGTGGCAAAGGAGCATTTTTGTAACTTACATGTTAAATTTGCATTTTTTAGCCTGGTAAATACTTCTCTCTGTCTCTCCATCAGCTGTTCAAATGAGGCCCCGTGTATTAAAATGTCGTCTAAGAAAACGCAGACCTGTGTGGGTTTGAGTCCAAAAAGCAGACCGTCCATAAACCGCTGGAAGGTCGTGGAAGCGTTCCTGAGGCCCATGCCCATGTAATTATATTCATAACTTCCTGCGTATTTTCCTGAATCTACTACAAAGGCTGTTTTGTGCCTATGTTCTGGTGCTATGGGGATCTGATGGAATGCATCACGTAGATCTAATAGAGTGAAAAAGCAACTTTTACCCAAATTATCCACTGTAAATTGAATATTCGGTAGGGGGTATGTTTCGGGGACTGTTTTTTTATTCAAACCACGCCAGTCCACGCAAAACCTATACGTTATGTTAGCAGAGCCATCTGTGGCTTTTTTTTGAACTAACACTATACCTGCACCGAAAGCGCTGAAACTAGGCGAAATGATTTTTCGCTGCAGGTGATCCTCGATAGTGTTATCTAAGTGAGCTTGTAAGCCTTGTGGTGTTCTGTAGCCCTTCCTCCTAACTGGAATTTCATCATAAGTATCTATCCTATGTTGGACAATGTTAGGAGCAGTTGGCTTGTGTTCCTCACTGAAAAGAGTTTTAAATTCCTGTAATAATTTCCTCATTTCTGTTGCTTGTTCACTCGTATGGTGGCTGAGCTTTGTTGATAAGATCTCCTCATTGAGCTGAAAATCTTTACTACTTACTGTGGGAGGACGTGAATCAGCTGTCCTGCTGACGTCATGTGCGGTTTGCGTTACATTAATATTTTTGCTATGAAGCGAGTTTTGGGGTGTGGCATTATCATTTAAATTAATCTCAGATGTCTCACGAATAACAGCGTCGCTCGTTGTGCTAATCAGAGCGATGGGCGTCCCCTTGTATAGCTGTACTTTTATATTGCTCATATTGGCAAGTGTGACTGGTATGTACTGTACCTCATTTTTCATTATTACATGGCCTATGCTCCGAGCTACATAACATCTTTGCTCGTCTAAAGCATTATTTACTTCTATTGGCTCAACTAAGTACAAGTCACTGGGAGCTAACGATTTGGGAATCTGCATAAGGATTGTTTTGGCGGTCCCTGGCGGGACTGTCTCAGGTTGTCGAAGACGTAAAGTAGATTGTATGAGTCTATCAGCATCAGAGGGCCCGGGCGTTCCCTTATTGATTGCATTCACACGTTTCTGTACCTCGTGAGAGCAGAGGATGAGCGGAGTTTTGATGCCCCCTATCTCTATCTGTCTGCCCCCCACGTCTATAATAGCCTGATTTTTCACCATCATGTCTAAGCCTAGTATTCCATCGTAAAGCTTGTGGAAATTATCCACCACGTGAGTTTCAATTACATATTTCTTATTATTTATTTTTATAGGAAGATCTGAGTAGCCATAACATTGAACTTTGTTACCCCCTAAGCCTTGAACATCGTATTTTTTCGATGTCAGATTCTTGGTACCGCAAGTATTTTTCCACATTACAGTAATTTGAGCAGCTGTGTCTACAAGAAATTTGTAGTTCCTCCCCTTATATTTGAAATCTAAGAGGAGACCATCAGCTTGCTCAGCACCTTGCACCTCACTTACTGGGATCTGGCGTGTGGGGAGCTCTGCCTCGCGGTTTGCCGAGCCCCCTGGCCGTTTGGGGATGCCGTGATTTGGCGGGTTTTCTCTACAGCGCTCTCGCGCTCCTGGTGACTGTTGGCACGTGTTGGCCCAGATTTATGCTGGAACCTGGGTACGTAGCTTCTCCTAGCGTCTTGCTGACGGTACTGGTCACTTTGATAGCGCTGATTATACCCCCCCTTGCTTGTGCGACTGTCATAGTACATGCGCCTAGGCTGTTGCATATTGCCAGCACCTTGCCTGGCTTGGTAACCTCCCTGATGAGGTTTTGACCTACAAAGAGATGCAGGATGATTTTCCCTGAAGCATTTGGTGCAAAACATAGCTCTATAGCATGGTGTGCTGTTGGTATCTTGGTGTCCTGCACGATTGCAGCGTGTGCATCTTCCTACCTCTAACGCTTCTGCCGTAAAAATACTCTTTGTGGTAGGGGCCTCTTTAGTTTTGCATCTACTCATAATCTCAACAATACTGACAGCAGCAGACACCGCGGCCTGGAAGCTCTCAGGCTTGCTGAGCCTCGTTTTCTCCTCTAGGGTGGGGTCACTGTTGAGCCCTCTTAAAAATGCATCTAAAGCTCGGTGGTCTGCCTCGGCCTTGATTGCAATGTTCATATCAGTGTTTTCCCCTAGTGTATATGTTTTCGCATTCACTTTCTTAACCCTGTCAGCATACACCTCAACTGTTTCATCGGCCTTCTTTGTAATGGATGACAGCTGTTCGCGATAATAACTTGTCGTGTTTTTATCAGAGTATCTCTCAAATAGTAAATTTTTGAAAACTGCATAAGTTTCAGCTACTTTACACTTGTCATCACTCATGACAAACTCCATCGCACCCCCATCTAATTTCTGCCTTGCTATTATTAGCAAATCCGCATCTGCCCATACCCCCAGCTGCGCTGCTTGCTCAAGTTTTGTAAAATATGACACAATACTCTCTGAGCTAGTACCACTGAAGTTTGGAACTGAAGTCATAACTGCGTAATTCTTTTTACTTTGAGGGACTCCCGACATCAGAGAATTTTGATTTAACTCTTGTTTCGCAGCGTCTAGTTCTATTTTTACTCTACGTTCTACTGCTTGATCAAAATTTGCCATTCTCTCCTTCAATTGGCCATTCTCAGTTTGTACGGCTGCTAAGGATCTAGTTAATGTATCTATAGCTTCCTGCAGCGTCACTGATCTACCCGCCACTATACACTTTTCCACCATTTTGTAGCTTTGTAACAGACTTCACTACTTCATGCACATCCATGCACTCTAACATGCATCATTATTTAAAAGGTTTTGGGGAGAATTTAAAAAAAACATAAAATCGGCATACCTCGTCTCTTTAACTTCCTTGGAGTTTGCCCTTCCAACAGCCGATGGCAGCAAATGGTCCTTGAAGGCCTGGTAGTGGTCAGCGTGGGCCTGGTAATGGTCAACGATGTCCTGGTAGCAGCAGCGATGTGGCTGGTCAGCGGCAGCTCTCGTTGAAGATGCTCGTTGATTGCAAGGCGTGTAGACGATGAGGTTAGACGAGCGGCGAGTTGAAGTATTAAAATATAGTTATAACCAACTATATATTTTTTTATTATTATTAATTATTGTCACTTCACTGGTCTCTTCCCGGCGTAGTCCGTTTTTTTTTCTGACACCACTTGTAATAGGCCCTTCCTATTACTTTATATGTTCGATGGGTTGCTGGAGTAATTATCACAATTAATAATTCGGTGTACGTGTATGGGTTTTATGGTTTTTATTTATAAACACAAGATTATAATAAAGTAAACCCCTTTATAAAATATGAGAATGTGTATTAGTAATTATGAATATTATTGTGCTCTAGTATAAGATGCTGTGTGGAGAGCAGGCTACAGCTCAGACTGCCCAACCACGAATGCCTCTCTCGCGGGCAGGCGGGAGCGCGCGGCACAGCTCGCTCTTCTCGCTCCCCCTGCTGAGGTTGCATTTCCCACATGCAGCTAGCTGCCAGTAGTTTTCCACTGCCTGGCTGGCGTCTGCACGGCGGTAATAGGAGACTTGAATGCTCCGGTTGTGCGATACTCGCACTCATGTTGTCTGAGAGACAAAGTTCTACCAAGCATAGAACTAGCATCTTACACTCTAATTTGCCTTTCAATTCGTGCGAATTTCTGTGGACAACCTGTATATATTTGTCTCATTTTATGCCTGAACATTTTTAAGACTCAGTTACTGTTAAATTAATTTATTAATTTTATGATAAATTTTAGAACAGAACTACAATAGAAACTATAAATCATACTAATTATATTTTAATTTCAGATTCATTAAGAAATCTCTTACGGACTACCGGTAGGCCTGATTCGAGTACAGAAGAGGTCAACAAATACAAAGAAAGAGTGTAGACAAACAATACTGCACTCATGAAAATTTAGACCTACCAGTAGGTCACTAAGCCATCATCCCCTTCCTACCTCTAAGGAGCCCCTTTTGCCTTTAAGTAGAACCAGGCAACCAAGCCACTGCCTCAAGTTATATTGTTCCTTGTCGGAGTATGAAAGTCAGAGCGAGTCCACTCCACTAAGTCTTAGGATGGAGGGGTACAGGGTTTAGAAGGAGCAGTGGGTGGGAGATTTTTGACTTAAGAACTGCTCTAGAGTAGACCTAAACAATGGGCTCCCCACCCTCACCTTCCTTCCTGTCTACAAGTGGTATCAGGTAAAAGTGTGTCTCCAGCACATTTCTCCAGGTCTGAAGTCAGAGTGAGTCAGCTGGGGTTATGGAAGATGGAGGTGCAATGTGTGCATGGTATATTTAGTTAACATGAATGAACCCAACCATGCATGACCCCTCTCCTCCCTTGCCAATTGATGGCACTAGGTAAGAGTGAAGAGTGTCGACATTCCTCGTCTGTTGCAAAGTCAAGAGTAAGTGATCAGATTGTGAATGACAAAAAGAGCTCAAACAATGGTGACAAAAAATTACAAAAGGGAATAACGCAGATTATAGTGAAAAAAAAACATGACCCTGTCTACAACTGAGCTCGTCACTGGGATTAGCGACAGATCTGAGGCTTCACCTCTGGAACTTATCTGCTGGTCAAGTTAAAGAAGGATGTATTGTGATATTCAAAATGGTTCAACAATATGTTTAATATTGAACACCCAACTGACCAAGGACTTCAAGTTTTCTGTTATTAACCATTCCGGAAGTGATGCCAGTTCAAGCCTGAACACGAAGACATGAAGAGTACAAATTTCTTAAAAGTTAAAACTTCATTTTTTAAATTCTTCTGTATTCTTATAAAATTATTAATGCTTGCAAACATGACACAATATTTTCACAGAGAAAAATAAAATAAAATGAATGTTTAAAATATTTGAAGGATTTTTATTAATTACTGTAATTAAAAATTTAACTAATTATCTTTAATTAACTGCAAATTATGGTTTAATATGCTACTAAGTTACAGAAAAATATGTCCACAACAGTAAATTACATGGTAGGACACATTAATACAAAAATTACACTTTTAAGTTGCTTGAACATAGTGTCGGCAAGGCCCTTCAAAGTTACCCCATTGCCGGGGTAACTTTGAAGGGCCTGTTTTAATTTTTTTTTTTTTCAAGTTAATAATTCGGGCAAAAAAATTTTGCCAACACTTTTAGACACTTCTAGCTAATTAAGTTACACAACTGGTAATTTTTTTATTTGCCAGATTTTTTTTTTCTTTTTAAGTTATGATCAAAAATGTAGTTAAAACCCTAATGTTACCCCGGTTGACTGTAACATTATATCACAATAGTGTTTTTTTTTTACACTGATTTAAATTATATAAGGCAGTGTTCATGTTTCGTTAGTTTGTTTGTATTTTACACCATGTATTGATTTTTGTTTTCTTCTATTTATTTTTTTTTTACATATTATATAGTTAGAAAATGCAGTGAAGTTTTTGAATTTAAAAGTATATTTGGGCTGTATAATGACAAACGTACACTCGTAAATGCTGCAGCGCCACATTCTGACATCGCTCCGTAAGGTTTGTTAGGAGAAAAATCTTATTTATTTTTTCATTCAAATTCTATGTTGCACAAAATCTCGAATATTTTTTATGTCGTGTAAAATGATCTTACCCGTGTGGCTCATATGAATTATTAATCTCTCCCTTCTTAAGAACCGGTGGAAAAAAATTAAAACCAGGTACCTCTGGATTAAAGGATAGGGAGCCTGATAGAACATGTCGTCGCGCGCAAGTCGCGCGCTGGATTTTTATTGGCTAAGAAAATTGTGTCTTCAATGTTGAAGCTTCTCATTGTTCTGTTAGCTATGATTTTTTTTGTTTCAATTCTTTTTTAACATGAAGAAAATCTACTTCTCCCCCACGAACATTTAAACCATCTATAAAGCTAAATTATACTCATGGTGAATGCCCTCATGTACATCCCCAGCTGGCACCACCTAAAGCCTTCTTCACAGTCTACCAGCTCAGTTTGTTTCCTTAATTCAAAGTGGTTGATGATTGTTGTAAAAAACTCATAGATATGTTCTGGCTGCACCCTAAACAAAGAGCAAATTTGTTATTAATTACTGGCCCTTCAAGTAATAATCTTTGTGCTAGTAAAACTTTTATACCTTACTGGTATGTAGTACATTTTTTTTAAATTTATTATTCGTCACTAACCTTGCTGCCTTTTGTCCTTAGCTCCAGGTTGTTGTCATTCAGCATCGTGATCTCGTAATTGTTGTCAACTTCGTTGTGTTGAACAATCACAGATGTAAAAGCACAAGATAATTATTAATCAATTGGAACACAAATCCAGCGAACATAACTTTTTAAATAAATTTAATTAAATGTTTATTATGGATAATTTAATATTTTTAAATTAAGTTAGTATAATTAAAAGAAAAAGTTTAATTTAAGTGATTTTTTTTTGTTATTTTAATTTTATTATTCTTCAATATTTGCACCTAAAAAAAATATGAGCGACTGTTGACTTTGAACAGGGTCGGACTGGGGTCAAAAGGCCAACTGAGCAATGAAAGGTGGAAAGGTGGAAGTCCACACACAATCGGGGGGGGGGGGGGGGATAGAGCCTCCCAAGCAGCCCGCCGCAGTCAGGATTTTTTTCAAAAATGGGCGTGGCTTGCTTATCTTTTCTTTTTTTAATACAAAAATGTCTAAACAACGCGAGATTTTATATTATTTTTTATGAAATTTTGGATTTGAAAAAAAAAAATTTTTTTTTTGATGATAACGCGATTCATATTTAAGAATCTGTCTATAATACTTTTTCTTTCACCTATAAGATTATGTTTGTTTTTTATCGAGGAGTTTTGCAAGTATTAAGGTCCAATGTTAAACGAATACAACCTTAAAACATTTTTCTGTGTGACTTTGGATCAAGAAATCTGGATCCGAGGTAATTTTGGTCCATGACCCCCCCCCCCCCCTCCAGTAGCTCACCGCAGGCATTTTTTTTTTTTAAAAGGACGGGGAAGTTGATGTTTCTTTTTTACAATTAAATTACGTATTTGAAACAATTAAATCATGAAATGACAGTTTAAAAAATGATAAATATCTGCAGCTTAGAAATGTTATGTATTGATGTTTTATGCGCATGCAACCATGTCTCGTCGATTGGAAACTATAAATTAAGTGGGTGCGATTCGTGCCATGAAGCAATTAGCCAGGTTTCTAACCACATTTAGCTTAACCACGTTAAGGTGGTTTAACACGTAAAACACGTATAGTTAAACGTGGTTAAGCTAAACGTGGTTAGAAACCTGGCTAACTGCTTCGTGAATCGCACCCAGCATTAACAAGTAGTAGATATATAAAATTTGAAAGCTATATACCTGCATGATAATTTTTTTTTCTCATTGCACTGCATATAATACTTGAATCGAAGACCTCGAGTGAATTTTGCATTGTAATGTAAAATCCATTCAGTTTGTCACGAAAGAGAAACTTCTGCGTTCCGCCCAATTTTTTTTTACCGGAACGGCCGGACCGTTCCGCCACACTTTTATCACTGCGGGCGGGGCCGTGGGGGCCTACTTTTAACATTTTGGGGGCCTCCGATCTGGGGGACCTATTGAGCGATCGCTCACCAACTGATATTGCCAGTCCGAGACCTTGTAGTCCAGGAAAGTTATGAAAATTATTTAAGGGACGTGGAAAAATTAGTTACCATCTGAAACTGCGTACACAGGTAACTGTCACCTATATAAACCCACTGTAAAAAGTCCCCTCGATTTTTCCCGGGACGATCGCCGGAATCCGGGTTTGTCCCGGAGAACTATCTAACAAATTTTAATAAATAAGATGTCAAATTGAAGCTGACATAGCACAGGATACGGGAAAAAATATTTTGGGTATGAAAAATTATTCTAACCTAGCAAAAAACAATAAATAATTAAATTATGCATAAATTATGTACTTTTAATTAGAGATTGCACTGAAAGTATTACACATATCGATTTTGAGTTTATTTTCAATCATTTGCACAATTATACCAAGAATTTATTACTTATTGCACGAAGAGTCAATCTTCAATAACAAATAAGTTAAAACCGATATTGTAAAAGAAAGCGGGTGAAGTTTTAGTTAGAGGGAGAGACGGAACAGCGGCTATATATAAGCGTGTGAAACACATTGAAAAGCCTCGTTGTAGCGGCTGTTTTGATGCAACAAAGGAACAAGTAGTGATTATATCTGTATACGGTCACATTCTTAAAAATATTATTTGCATTTTATTACCCGTAATAATTTCAGTTTTCACCTTCATTTATTGTAACCCATAAAAATAATATTCTGTGGGTAAGTTTGTAGGTTAATTAATTAATGTTTAATAAATAAATATCATGCTTACATACCAATATCACATGTATAAATTTTAAAGTTGATCTGCAGTTTGTTTTATAATTGCAAAACATATTAGCATAATACTCCTATGTGACATAAGTATATAATATATAATTCAATGTTAACTGCAGTTGATGTAAGATGTACAGTACTGTATCAATAATATCATGCACACATATATGACAATTGAAATAAAATTGAGGATGATAATATTAAAGTGATTTATTTCTTTCAAATTGGAAATTCATATAGTAATTTTATTGTGGTCATGTTAAACGCTTTCATTATCATATTTATTTATTTATTTCTCATGTGGCTGTACATAATACAACATAGAGACAAAAATACTTAAAATACCTTAAAACCAAATTTCACGAAAATCGCGCTATTGGTGATACCGGTCTGAAATTTTCTGTACTTGCTAATAACATCATTTGCATCAACGTTTTTGGCGAATTTCACAAAAAAGTTTAATACGGTGACCTTGAGTGACCTTTGAACTTTGACCTCCGATTGATTTAAGTTTGACTTTTTTACAAGGAATCTAAGGCAGATATGAAAAAAATTGTCATAAGCAAATATGTTTGTAATAACACGGAGAGTAATTAGCAATTTTTGGAAATGACCTAAGTCAATAAAAAACAAAATGGTGGCCGACGAAACTTTTAATGACGTCTTTTTCGGCAGCTTTCTTGCTTATTTTAACTAAACTAGCAAATTTTTTAGTGTAAAATAGCAACTATCAATTGCCTACTATTATTACGATTAAAAAAAATCACAATGCTTGTTGATAAGAGAAAAAGAACTCGAGATATTGTAATATCTACCGTAAAACGAGCACTTATTCCCTATGCTCTATTATAATACGTTTTTTTACTAAAATCCATACTTTTTGTGACAAAAACATTAAACATACAGACATGAATAATTGCATCATAAGAACCTTAAAAAATACTGTACTCTAAAATTTTGGACCACCCTTTGACCCCTGGTGGCCTTTCAAAATGGCGGATGTGGAGAACAGGAAAGTATTATTTTCTGGCAAAAAAAAGGTCGGGGTAAAGATATATATTCCGCAGAAAAGATGCTTAGATGGTTGCAATTATTTAAAAAGGGTCCCAAAATGCAATGTTGCCAAATATAGCATCCTCAAAACCTAAATTTTATTTTCCTTTTTTCAATTAAAAGCGTATATTATAATCCATTCTTTCTGAAAGTGGAGGTTCTAATTTTCAAGCATGATTAATTAATTGGGGTCACGAGACCCCCCCCCCAAATCACATCCTCACCCTCCCCCCCAAATTGAAACATTTTACGCCTTCTGCCCAGGGTTCTTTAATCCATGATTGACTCGGGAAATTATAATTATATTGTTTTAGGCTATAGTCAGTGCATTGAAGTACTTGCAGTACGTATTTATACTAAATTTAGTATTTAGTATGTAATTATACTCAATAAAAATTAAAACAAAGAGTAATTTTAAGAAAGAGTGTCCCTAAATTAAAAAAGAAAAAAATGCTGCGTATCCAGCATTTCCCTGGATTAATCTTCCTAAAATCTGATTAATCACTTCGCTGGATCACCGTTCTTGCATTAGCAAGACAACATAATTGAAACTTTTTATTGCAGATATATAGAGGGTACCAAATTATGCTGCTCTGAATTTTTTCAGATTTTTTTGAAACCCAGAACTATTTATAAATAATTGTTGGAAGTGCGGCCAAGCCCCCTGGAGGCGTCAATAGGCATCTCGGTCCTATCCTTTTAATTAAGGATTCAGTGGTGCCAACTTAATTTACAGAAATTTCAATAATTATTTAAAAATAGTTCCGGGTTTCAAAAAAATCTGAACAAAATCAGAGTACTTGGCATAACTTGGTGCCCTCTATTCATTTCTGCAATAAAAAATTTTCACGTATGTTGTCCATTGTATGCTATCAAGGTTACACTGTATACGAATATATAATCAATGACAATAATAAAACTAAATGAACTCTTCAATATACAGTGTCTTTTAGCATACGACATGATTTATATATTGATTTAATATGTTTTTATATCTAAATAATCATCAAGCACTAAGAATAATGGTACAATGTAATAATATAATGATATAAAATATCATGAGCCATACCTCTGTATTTCTCCATTTAATTTGAAACAGAAAATATTTTAACATTATTCCTCGCGCTAATGAAACATTAAAAAATGTAAAAAATGTTTTGGTGCATTGTGAGCATGCACGAACACGTTCTTTTTCCATTTCAGAACTCCGCTGTCTTTTCGATCGTACATATTTATATTATACAGATTGTACATTGTTTAAAGCAACGGTTAAGAGCATTATCATAAAATTAAGAGAACATTACTTCAATACAGTATTTTTATCATATAAATTTTGCAACTTAATTTATGAGTGACTTTCGGGAGTGGAACGGAGGTATATACATAATCCGGCCCCCTTTACACGTTTAAGTCGACTCAGCAAGGGCAATATCGATCAGCCGTGAATTCAGAAAAAAAAATAAAATAATGGGGGGAGGGGGGAGAGCTTCCTCCGTAAGGCAAATGGGATCGGAAAAAAAATGGGTGTGGCAAATTTCTATATGGCCCTTGTTATATAAAATATATCGGGGGGGGGGTGCAACCCACCCCCTGGATCCGTGCCTTAATTGTTTAAAATTAATCAGATTTTAGGAAGACTTGGATACGCAGCATTTTTTTCTTTTTTAAATTAGGGACACTCTTTCTTAAAATTACTCATTGTTTTAATTTTTTTTTAGTATAAATACGTACTATACTAACTGGCAATTACTTCAAACTTCAATGCACTGACTATAGCCTAGAACAATATAATTATAATAATTATAATTCCCCGAGTCAATCATGGATTAAAGTACCCTGGGCAGAAGGCGTAAAATGTTTCAATTTGGGGGGGGAGGGGGGAAGGGGAGGTGATTTTTTAAGTGGGGGGGGGGGAAGTTCTCGTGACCCCAATTAATGAATCATGCTTGAAAATTAGAACCTCCACTTTCAGAAAGAATAGATTATAATATACGCTTTTAATTGAAAAAAGGAAAATAAAATTTAGGTTTTGGGGGTGCTATATTTGGCAACATTGCATTTTGGGACCTTTTTTAAATAATTGCAACCATCTAAGCATCTTTTCTGCGGAATATATCTTTATCCCGACCTTTGGTTTGCCAGAAAATAATACTTTCCTGTTCTCCACATCCGTTATTTTAAAATGTCACCAGGGGTCAAAGGGTGGTCCAAAATTTTAGGGTACAGTATTTTTTAAAGTTCTTATGATGTAATTAATCATTTCAGTATGTTTAATGTCTTTGTCACAAAAAGTATGGATTTTAGTAAAAAAACGTATTATACTAGCATAGGGAGTAAGTGCTCGTTTGACGGTAGAAATTACAATATCTCGAGTTATTATTCTCTTATCAACAAGCATTATGATTCTTTTATTCGTAATGATAGTAGACAATTGATAGTTGCTATTTTACACTAAAAAGTTTGCTAGTTTGGTTAAAATAAGCAAGAAAGCTGCCGAAAAAGACGTCATTAAAAGTTTCGTCGGCCGCCATTTTGTTTTTTATGGACTTAGGTCATTTCGAAAAATTGTTAATTACTCTCCGTTGTTTTACAAACATATTTGCCTATGACAATTTTTTTCACATCTGCCTTAGATTCCTTGTAAAAAAATCAAACGTAAATCAATCGGAGGTCAAAGTTCAAAGGTCACTCAAGGTCACCGTATTACACTTTTTTATGAGATCCGCCAAAAAAGTTGATGCAAATGATGTTATTAGCAATTACGGAAATTTTCAGCCTAGTATCACCAATAATAATAATATTAACGCGGCAAATGTGGCAATGCCACGGTGGCCCGCGAATGCAATAGCGCGATTTTTGCCATTAATTCCCTAACTATAAAAAATTTACATGAAACAGTATTAAATGCACTTAGAATTATCAATAAAAATTAAAACAGACATTAAATAAACATTTATACACATATATAAATCATGATAATACATCATAGTAGCATTGATCCACTATGTTAAATTCTTAAGACTGATATATTTTTTACTGAATATATATAATATAATATATATAATGAATATATAAGTTGAGTAATACATATATTTGTCATATAAGGGTGATTTGCAGCATTCAACTCCTCGGCAGGTATAGTAGCGCACATTGGATTATAGTGGGGTGACCATGATGCATATACATATTTGTTGGATATTATATGCATTACATTTTGTAGCCTCAACTTATCAAATGGATTCGAGAGAGCCCACACTAAGGGAATGTGTATTCTATATTTTAGTTTCTCCTTGTATTGCATATTCCCAAGCTGTTGGTGAGTTGGTGTGATATTAGAGAGATACCAAATAATCCAGGCGTGTACTTATAATGTATGGTACACGTGGTGGTAGAAATATAATTACTGACGCAAAAGGCTGAGGAGAAGACAGCTCATGGCGATAATACTGAAGTGACTGAGGGAACCATGGAAAACCTTAGTCAGGATGGATACCTTTAATTTTTTTTCTTTTCATTAATAAAAAAATCAATATTTGCAAAAGCAAAAGTACACATAATTAAATGTAGTTGGATGGATAACCGTTTTAAGAAATAATTTCATTGCTCTCTTCATCATTCATCTAACATTCCAGTATATATGATGATACACTTGTACACTTGTGTGAGTTTTTCTAGGTTTTGCACATTTTAAGTTTTTCGATACAACAATAATTTATTTATTTACAAGTTTATAACAATTTATTGTTGAACGATTAATCTAAGTTACTTGGTTATAGTCAAAGAATATTACCCTGCAAACGAATCGAATGAAATAATTTTTAAAAAATTGAGAATGTTCTAAAACTTAATCGCTAGCTTATGGTTTGAGCAAAATAAATTCAATCTTGCAGTTTAAAACAGCTCTATTTCCAGTTTCCGTCCACAAGGCTAATGTTAAACTTCTACCTCAGTTTTACAAAAATGAAATAAGGCAGATTCGCTTCAAAATTTGTATGCCACCTATTTGTGGTGAGTTCTAAGTCCCCTGTAAGTCTTGTTGCATTCAAGCGGTACGATTGCGAGGTATCAATCTACTTAGATTCATCCTTGAATTTGATTTTATTTTTCATTGCACCTTGCAACGTGACGTTATAAAATATGACTGTGTTTAAATATTTATAACAAGTATAATAACAATTAAAACTAAGTAAGTATATTATAACTACATACTAAAATTTTTCAAAAACATCAAAACAAAGGGATAACAAAAGTAAATGACGTGTCAAAATGATATTTATTATATATTTATTATGTACATTATAACAATCAATTAAGGGAGGTCGCACACAGACTTTTATTTCTACGATCGTACGTATCTCATTTAGATTAGGTTCTAAATTTTTTATCATACGAAAGCAAACGATACGAAGTTGTGTGCGCGCACACCTGATCGCACATGTTCTTATTTCATCATACGCTGCGAGAACATGAATGCGTGATTCCTGTCTGCGACATCTAAAAGTTTATGCTTGTCGCAGTCTGCAACAAGCATAAACTTTTAGATGCTGAATTGGTTTGAGTACTGTAATTAGGTCAGTACAAAATTTTTCCAATTTCGTCTTACATCCAGCACTTTTGATTTAGTATAAAACACTTAATCCAAGTACAAATTTGGTACTGCTGAAAAAAGAGTCAAATAAAGTACCAAAAATTGACTGTCTTTTTTCAGTACCAAATTTGGATTAAGTGTTTTATAGGTCAAAATTTGTGGATGTAAGACGAAATTGGAAAAATTGTGTACTAAAAGTTTAGTATGTATAACTCGCAAGAGATACACGTATTTCGAGGTTTCCGTATTACGTGTTTTAATATTAAGTAATTGATTGTATCATTCAGGGAGATCATCACAGTGAACCTTCGCAAGTCATACGTCAAGTCAAGTACCTGGGACCCTTAGGGTGGCTATCACTTCCCCAGGAGCAAGGACGAGTTCCCCTACCGCACCGGCACCTGGGTGAACCCAACCAGGGGCCTAGCAGTGGTGCTCAGTTTGCCGTCCGAGGACCTTCAGAAGGCTTGCAGTGGAGGAAACCAGGAAACTTTCAGGGTAGGAACGGAGGAATAGTTTTTTACTGTATGAAGGGTTGAGATAAAACGAAATAGTAGTCCCATATGATTAATATGTAAACCTTAGCAACCTCATAATTAATAATTCTGTTTTTTTTTTTGGTTGTATTTTTTATTTTTTTTTACAGACAGTTTTTAGCATCAAAAAAATGTAGAAATATTAATTGGAAAACGATCGGAAGAGCTTTTTTTTTAAATTAATTTATTTGTTTAGGTCTGGACGTATATCTAAAAATTTAAAAAAATTATTTAAAAAAATCGGCTGGTGCAATTGTTTTGAAATTGTTTCTACTTTTTTTGGTTCTAAGGACTGTCTTTAAAAAAAAATCAGTATTAATTTGAGGTTGCTAAGGTTTACATTTTAATCAAATGGGACTACTACAATTAATGTTTCGTGTTATCTTATATTTATATCCTAAATTAAACAACTGTATATAATATATGTCTAATTCTCTACATAATATATAGTAATCAGTTATCTTAAAAAATAGACAACCTGCACGAAATTTCATAATTTTCTTTTATGTAATTTGATAGAGGACCTCATGGACATATATGGATAAAAAAAAATCTGTTATTTTACCGACTAAATTACAACACAAACTTAAAATTGAAGAGAAAACACTATTCATCCAACCGTTTTTAACGTGCAAACATATATATATATATATATATATATATATATATATATATATATATATATATATATATATATATATATATATATATATATATATATAATAAAGACGCTGGCATGATTATAAAGTGACAGCGTTTGTATCTGGATTTTTTTAGGGTTAATAAAATTCAAATAAGTAAAATGAAATTTACCAACCACTATTTTAAAATCAAAGGTTTTAAGCTCATATATATTATTATATATAATATTTAATATTATATATAATATAATATTTAATTTTTTTATTGATAAAAACAAGAATATATGCATTCTATTAAGCAAGGCCAGAAGCTGTTTTACAATTATTATATCTTAAATTTTGAAGAGCTCAGCAGAAAGCAAAAAAATAATAATAATAATAATAAAGGGCACCTGGCTGTTCTTGACTCATGCTAAACACTGTGTGGGGAAAGTTCAGTATGCGACGCGTGGGACCGCGCCCTTGGGGCTCCACCTGAGGGTTGTTTAATTACAGCCCTCAGTCCATAGCCACTAACCGGTTATGGAGCCTGAGCTCTCCCTGCTGCCGCGGAGCTCAGAGTACCTAGGCAGCAAAATCTCGGCAATGCTGGGGACTCTGGGGACATAGTTTAACAGCAGACTATGGGAGGATAAATGTAACGGTCCCTAGCGCAATTGTCGGAGGTTGCGTGAAGCAGTCCCCGGATGGCCGGCGTGATCAGTTTGCTGGCTGCACCTAGTGGCGGGGAGGTCCGCGGGATCGGCCACCTTACCATCAGGGTGGTTTTATTGGAGGTGGGTGCTCCACTCTGTGGGTGGATGGTTATTGGTGCACCAGAAACCTGCAGAGTGGGAGCGGCAGGCTGACGGAACGGTGGCTTACTTGACGCAAGTCAGGAGCAGCCGTGTCAGCGTAGGGTGGGGTTTTTGTGGGTGGGGGGTGGGCGCGAGCGCTATGTGGTGTATTCACTGTGTGGGGGGAACTATGTTTCGTGTATGGTGACCAGCCGGCCGGCTCAGGGAGATGTGGTGCCAATATATCGTAGTGGCCCGTGCAGTCAGGAAGTAGTCCCCTAAGTCTGACACTTGTATGACGAACGCTCCTCATGGATATTTTCGGTGAGGAAGCGGTCTGAAGGTGAGGCTCTCCAAACGGGTGGGTGAAGCAAAGATAATATCCGAACACAACAGTGAACGGCGCTCGCGGACGGGGATTGTGGGTCGGGGGAGAGGGTGTAAAGCTCGGTCGCGGTAGGGCTGATGGTCACTGCGGTGACACTATTCGTACGTCATGCTCGGGGTAATAGACCCGGGTCCTACGGGTGTGATTCCGTGGAGGCTGGGTAACACCGTGGCCGAAAGTCTGGCACTCCAAAGGGGCATTGTTGGGGAAAAAACGAGGCACAGCTGGGTCTGTCCTATGAACAGGGCAATCTAGTGGTGTCTCACAAAAAAAAAAAAAAAAAAAAAAAAAAATAATAATAATAATCCGAGCACAAGACTTGGTAGCGATGAATGAGGCACTTTTCTCATGCCTCACCCAGGAGTCAACGTTGATGGAAGTCAACGTGGCTGTCTTTGCCGCCGCGAAGCTCATGCTTCCCAAGATGCAGGATGGCCCGAGTGCCCAGGAAAAGATCCGTGGGCAGATAGCAGATCTGGAGGAGAGGATTCTGGAGGCCAGACGGGGTGCGTCACGAATCCAGAGTGTTGTGGAGTTTGTCCGTTCAGGGAGACCAGCTTCCCGGAAGATGAAGCTACTTTTAGCTTCAACACGGACGCTTTACAAGACTCTACGCTTTTCTGTTTTGGTTGTTGCCAAACAGAAGTTGCTGGATCGAATCCGCACCCTGAAGGCTACAAAAGCAAAGAAGCTGGGTCGTTTGCAGTGCTTGGAGGATAATAACGTCTTTCTTCACAATGCGCGCCGCTTTTTGGAGCGGGAGAGACCAGCGCCTCCACACAACCCTCCTACGGCGGATGCTATCCATGCGTTCTGGGCGGGAATTTATGGGGAAAGTGTCGAGTTCAACGTCGAGTCTCAGGCTCTCTCGGAGTTTGAGAAGCTTTGTCGGAGAGTGCAGGATAGGCAGGTAGTGTGCCCGGATGTCACAGTAGAACTTGTTGCCCGATCTTTCAGAGGAAAGCGCAATTGGGCAGCGCCAGGCGTTGATAAGATCCAAACGTTCTGGTGGAAAAAGTTTACGGCTGTGCATCCTCACTTGGCAAGGCATTACACCGCCATGTTAAGGGGCACGATGGAGATCCCTGCTTGGTTGGTGGAGGGACGCACGATCCTGATCCCCAAAGGGGGGGACTTGTCACTTCCATCCAGCTATAGACCCATCACCACGCTCAACACCGAGTATAAAGGTTTTACTGGTTTTTGAATGAGCTACTGGAGGACTCTATTCAGCCAGTTTGGGTAGAGTTGCACGAGCAGAAGGGGGCACGGAGGGGCCACGAGGGGGGTAAGGAGAACCTTCTCCTGGACCGCTGCGTCTGTCAAGATGCCATACAGCATAAACGAAACCTCTCTGAGGCCTGGGTGGACTTCAGGAAAGCTTTCGACATGACATCGCATGGCTTAATCTTGAGGTGTCTCGAGATCTTGAATGTTCATCCCGATCTGGTGAGATGCATTGGGGACCTCATGCCGCTGTGGAGGACTCGCTTCCAGTGTAAGGCTGGTGGTAGAGTGTCGTACACAGAGTTCGTGGCATATCAGCGGGGAGTGTTCCAGGGTGACTCCCTTAGCCCCAAACTTTACTGCATCTCCCAGTTGCCCCTTTCTGCTTTACTTCGGGAACAAGATGGGTACATGGCTGGCCCACCTTCGTGTCGGAGCCATAAGATCACCCATGCATTCTTCATGGATGACCTGAAAATCTATGGTTCTAGTAAACGCAAGCTCAGGGAGTCGCTTGATCTTGTTAGTAGCTTTGCAGCAGACACGGGGATGGAGTTGGGCTTGGACAAGTGTGCGGTCCTGCACATTCAACTTGGCAAGGTGTGGCCAACGAGAAGACATGGAGCTGGTAGACGGGAGCATCATTAGACATCTCGATGCCGAAGCACGGTACAAGTACCTGGGCGTGAGTGAAAGTCACGTTCAGGATACAGGATTGTGCCAGAAGGTGCTTCGTGGGGAGTATGTTCGACGCCTGAAGAAGATCTGGAGTTCCAGGTTGTCGGGTCGCAATAAGATCCAAGCGACCAACATGCTAGCCATCCCTGTCATGCTCTACACCTTTGGTGCCATGAAATGGAACGTGGCAGAGCTGAAGGGCCTCGATACCATCACGAGGAAAGTCATGTCTTCAAACTTGAGCCACCATAAGCGGGCTTCTGTTGAGAGGGTCTACCTTCCACGTGATCAGGGAGGTAGAGGGTTGCTAGGAGTTGAGAACATCTACAACCGAATGGTTATCAGTATGGCGTGTCGTGTGGTAACGAGCACAGATCCCCATCTTCAACTTGTGTATGGGCATGAGTTGTGGGGCAGTGGAGCGTTTTTGTTCAGTGCAGCAAAAAGGGCGGCATGGGCATTGGGAGTACAGTTGGATTTGGTGGAGCCGGAGTCGAGGCCAGGAGTAAGCCTTGCAGGTTTGCCTCGGGCTCTCGCCAAGCAGAGGGTGAGGGAGGCGGAGGTGCGTCTTCTTTTGCGAGGGCACATGGCAAAGAGCATGCATAGCGTGTTCTACAAGAACATTGAGAGCCAGGGCCTTTGCAGGGAGCGTACTTTTGCCTTTCTTCGCTCCTCTGGGCTGACTTCCGTGTCAGAGAGCAATATCATCAAGATGCAGGATGGTGTGTTCACATCCCTGGTGTACCAGCAGTTGATCTTTGGTCGTCAGCTGGACACCAGATGTAGGGCGTGCTTTCGTTCTCCCGAGACCACCATGCATCTTCTCTCTGCATGTCCTTTCTATGCCCGTACTCTTTACATCGAGAGGCACAATGCTGCACTGCGGGTGCTTTATTTCCATCTGAGGCACCATTTTGGTATTGACGATTCACCTGTCATACCATACGCTCCTGGGGACGTTGAGGCAGTGGTGGCAAACGACCAGGTGAAGATCTTCTGGAACTATTCGTTTCCCACCACTCGCAAGCTCCATGCCAACAAGCCGGACATCGTGGTACTTGAGAAGCACAAGAAGGCGTTGACCGTGGTGGAGTTTTCTGCTCCTTCGGACCAGAACCTCAAAGAAAAGTATGCCAAAAAACGCGATAAGTACCACGATCTTGTCATGGACTTGCGGCAGAGCTATGCTGGACATTCGGTAGTGTTGGTCGTTCTTTTGGTTGGGGTGATGGGTGGAGTTCCCGACTCATTGGTTTCTGGGCTGCGGCAAATACCAGGTTGCCGTGGATCCGCTGAGCGGCTGGCGGATGCCATGCAGAAGGCAGTGTTGCTGGGCTCCCTCCGTCTACTTCGGGCCCATGGGGAGGTTGGTGAGGTGCACCGATAAGAAGAAAAATATGAAAAGGCAGCCCCGGAGTTTACTGCACGAGAGTGCGGAGCGCTGGGGTCGAGGAGGCACTGCTAGGTTTGTCTTGTAATGACCTATGAGACGGCTTAGTAGTGTCTAAAAAAAAAAAAAAAAAAAAAAAAAATAATAATAATAATAAGGGCACCCGGCTGTTGTTGACTCATGCTAACCACTGTGTGGGGAAAGTTCAGTACGCGACGCGTGGGACCGCGCCCTTGGGGCTCCACCTGGGGGTGTTTTAATTACAGCCCTCAGTCCATAGCCACTAACCGGTTATGGAGCCTGAGCTCTCCCTGCTGCCGCGGAGCTCAGAGTACCTAGGCAGCAAAATCTCGGCAATGCTGGGGACTCTCATAGTTTAACAGCAGACTATGGGAGGATAAATGCAACGGTCCCTAGCGCAATTGTCGGAGGTTGCGTGAAGGAGTCCCCGGATGGCCGGCGTGATCAGTTTGCCGGCTGCACCTAGTGGCGGAGAGATCCGCGGGATCGGCCACCTTACCAATAGGGTGGTTTTATTGGAGGTGGGTGCTCCACTCTGTGGGTGCATGGTTATTGGTGCACCAGAAACCTGCAGAGTGGGAGCGGCTGGCTGACGGAACGGTGGCTTACTTGACGCAAGTCAGGAGCAGCCGTGTCAGCGTAGGGTGGGGTTTTTGTGGGTTGGGGGTGGGCGATAGCGCTATGTGGTGTATTCACTGTGTGGGGGGAACTATGTTTCGTGTATGGTGACCAGCCGGCCGGCTCAGGGAGATGTGGTGCCAATATATCGTAGTGGCCCGTGCAGTCAGGAAGTAGTCCCCTAAGTCTGACACTTGTATGACGAACGCTCCTCATGGATATTTTCGGTGAGGAAGCGGTCTGAAGGTGAGGCTCTCCAAACGGGTGGGTGAAGCAAAGATAATATCCGAACACAACAGTGAACGGCGCTCGCGGACGGGGATTGTGGGTCGGGGGATAGGGTGCAAAGCTCGGTCGCGGTAGGGCTGATGGTCACTGCGGTGACACTATTCGTACGTCATGCTCGGGGTAATAGACCCGGGTCCTACGGGTGTGATTCCGTGGAGGCTGGGTAACACCGTGGCCGAAAGTCTGGCACTCCAAAGGGGCATTGTTGGGGAAAAAACGAGGCACAGCTGGGTCTGTCCTATGAACAGGGCAATCTAGTGGTGTCTCACAAAAAAAAAAAAAAAAAAAAAAATAATAATAATAATAATAATCCGAGCACAAGACTTGGTAGCGATGAATGAGGCACTTTTCTCATGCCTCACCCAGGAGTCAACGTTGATGGAAATCAACGTGGCTGTCTTTGCCGCCGCGAAGCTCATGCTTCCCAAGATGCAGGATGGCCCGAGTGCCCAGGAAAAGATCCGTGGGCAGATAGCAGATCTGGAGGAGAGGATTCTGGAGGCCAGACGGGGTGCGTCACGAATCCAGAGTGTTGTGGAGTTCGTCCGTTCAGGGAGACCAGCTTCCCGGAAGATGAAGCTACTTTTAGCTTCAACACGGACGCTTTACAAGACTCTACGCTTTTCTGTTTTGGTTGTTGCCAAACAGAAGTTGCTGGATCGAATCCGCACCCTGAAGGCTATAAAAGCAAAGAAGCTGAGTCGTTTGCAGTGCTTGGAGGATAATAACGTCTTTCTTCACAATGCGCGCCGCTTTTTGGAGCGGGAGAGACCAGCGCCTCCACACAACCCTCCTACGGCGGATGCTATCCGTGCGTTCTGGGCGGGAATTTATGGGGAAAGTGTCGAGTTCAACGTCGAGTCTCAGGCTCTCTCGGAGTTTGAGAAGCTTTGTCGGAGAGTGCAGGATAGGCAGGTAGTGTGCCCGGATGTCACAGTAGAACTTGTTGCCCGATCTTTCAGAGGAAAGCGCAATTGGGCAGCGCCAGGCGTTGATAAGATCCAAACGTTCTGGTGGAAAAAGTTTACGGCTGTGCATCCTCACTTGGCAAGGCATTACACCGCCATGTTAAGGGGCACGATGGAGATCCCTGCTTGGTTGGTGGAGGGACTCACGATCCTGATCCCCAAAGGGGGGGACTTGTCACTTCCATCCAGCTATAGACCCATCACCACGCTCAACACCGAGTATAAAGGTTTTACTGGTTGTTTGAATGAGCTACTGGAGGACTCTATTCAGCCAGTTTGGGTAGAGTTGCACGAGCAGAAGGGGGCACGGAGGGGCCACGAGGGGGGTAAGGAGAACCTTCTCCTGGACCGCTGCGTCTGTCAAGATGCCATACAGCATAAACGAAACCTCTCTGAGGCCTGGGTGGACTTCTGGAAAGCTTTCGACATGACATCGCATGGCTTAATCTTGAGGTGTCTCGAGATCTTGAATGTTCATCCCGATCTGGTGAGATGCATTGGGGACCTCATGCCGCTGTGGAGGACTCGCTTCCAGTGTAAGGCTGGTGGTAGAGTGTCGTACACAGAGTTCGTGGCATATCAGCGGGGAGTGTTCCAGGGTGACTCCCTTAGCCCCAAACTTTACTGCATCTCCCAGTTGCCCCTTTCTGCTTTACTTCGGGAACAAGATGGGTACATGGCTGGCCCACCTTCGTGTCGGAGCCATAAGATCACCCATGCATTCTTCATGGATGACCTGAAAATCTATGGTTCTAGTAAACGCAAGCTCAGGGAGTCGCTTGATCTTGTTAGTAGCTTTGCAGCAGACACGGGGATGGAGTTGGGCTTGGACAAGTGTGCGGTCCTGCACATTCGACTTGGCAAGGTGTGGCCAACGAGAAGACATGGAGCTGGTAGACGGGAGCATCATTAGACATCTCGATGCCGAAGCACGGTACAAGTACCTGGGCGTGAGTGAAAGTCACGTTCAGGATACAGGATTGTGCCAGAAGGTGCTTCGTGGGGAGTATGTTCGACGCCTGAAGAAGATCTGGAGTTCCAGGTTGTCGGGTCGCAATAAGATCCAAGCGACCAACATGCTAGCCATCCCTGTCATGCTCTACACCTTTGGTGCCATGAAATGGAACGTGGCAGAGCTGAAGGGCCTCGATACCATCACGAGGAAAGTCATGTCTTCAAACTTGAGCCACCATAAGCGGGCTTCTGTTGAGAGGGTCTACCTTCCACGTTATCAGGGAGGTAGAGGGTTGCTAGGAGTTGAGAACATCTACAACCGAATGGTTATCAGTATGGCGTGTCGTGTGGTAACGAGCACAGATCCCCATCTTCAACTTGTGTATGGGCATGAGTTGTGGGGCAGTGGAGCGTTTTTGTTCAGTGCAGCAAAAAGGGCGGCATGGGCATTGGGAGTACAGTTGGATTTGGTGGAGCCGGAGTCGAGGCCAGGAGTAAACCTTGCAGGTTTGCCTCGGGCTCTCGCCAAGCAGAGGGTGAGGGTGGCGGAGGTGCGTCTTCTTTTGCGAGGGCACATAGCAAAGAGCATGCATAGCGTGTTCTACAAGAACATTGAGAGCCAGGGCCTTTGCAGGGAGCGTACTTTTGCCTTTCTTCGCTCCTCTGGGCTGACTTCCGTGTCAGAGAGCAATATCATCAAGATGCAGGATGGTGTGTTCACATCCCTGGTGTACCAGCAGTTGATCTTTGGTCGTCAGCTGGACACCAGATGTAGGGCGTGCTTTCGTTCTCTCGAGACCACCATGCATCTTCTCTCTGCATGTCCTTTCTATGCCCGTACTCTTTACATCGAGAGGCACAATGCTGCACTGCGGGTGCTTTATTTCCATCTGAGGCACCATTTTGGTATTGACGATTCACCTGTCATACCATACGCTCCTGGGGACGTTGAGGCAGTGGTGGCAAACGACCAGGTGAAGATCTTCTGGAACTATTCGTTTCCCACCACTCGCAAGCTCCATGCCAACAAGCCGGACATCGTGGTACTTGAGAAGCACAAGAAGGCGTTGACCGTGGTGGAGTTTTCTGCTCCTTCGGACCAGAACCTCAAAGAAAAGTATGCCAAAAAACGCGATAAGTACCACGATCTTGTCATGGACTTGCGGCAGAGCTATGCTGGACATTCGGTAGTGTTGGTCGTTCTTTTGGTTGGGGTGATGGGTGGAGTTCCCGACTCATTGGTTTCTGGGCTGCGGCAAATACCAGGTTGCCGTGGATCCGCTGAGCGGCTGGCGGATGCCATGCAGAAGGCAGTGTTGCTGGGCTCCCTCCGTCTACTTCGGGCCCATGGGGAGGTTGGTGAGGTGCACCGATAAGAAGAAAAATATGAAAAGGCAGCCCCGGAGTTTACTGCACGAGAGTGCGGAGCGCTGGGGTCGAGGAGGCACTGCTAGGTTTGTCTTGTAATGACCTATGAGACGGCTTAGTAGTGTCTAAAAAAAAAAAAAAAAAAAAAATAATAATAATAATAATAAGGGCACCCGGCTGTTGTTGACTCATGCTAACCACTGTGTGGGGAAAGTTCAGTACGCGACGCGTGGGACCGCGCCCTTGGGGCTCCACCTGGGGGTGTTTTAATTACAGCCCTCAGTCCATAGCCACTAACCGGTTATGGAGCCTGAGCTCTCCCTGCTGCCGCGGAGCTCAGAGTACCTAGGCAGCAAAATCTCGGCAATGCTGGGGACTCTCATAGTTTAACAGCAGACTATGGGAGGATAAATGCAACGGTCCCTAGCGCAATTGTCGGAGGTTGCGTGAAAGAGTCCCCGGATGGCCGGCGTGATCAGTTTGCCGGCTGCACCTAGTGGCGGGGAGGTCCGCGGGATCGGCCACCTTACCAATAGGGTGGTTTTATTGGAGGTGGGTGCTCCACTCTGTGGGTGGATGGTTATTGGTGCACCAGAAACCTGCAGAGTGGGAGCGGCTGGCTGACGGAACGGTGGCTTACTTGACGCAAGTCAGGAGCAGCCGTGTCAGCGTAGGGTGGGGTTTTTGTGGGTTGGGGGTGGGCGATAGCGCTATGTGGTGTATTCACTGTGTGGGGGGAACTATGTTTCGTGTATGGTGACCAGCCGGTCGGCTCAGGGAGATGTAGTGCCAATATATCGTAGTGGCCCGTGCAGTCAGGAAGTAGTCCCCTAGGTCTGACCCTCGTATGACGAACGCTCCGCATGGATGTTTTCGGTGAGGCAGCGGTCTGAATGTTGAGAGGCTTTCCAAACGGGTGGGTGAAACAAAGCTAATATCCGAACACAACAGTGAACGGCGCTCGCGGACGGGGATTGTGGGTCGGGGGAGAGGGTGCAAAGCTCGGTCGCGGTGGGGCTGATGGTCACTGCGGTGACACTATTCGTACGTCATGCTCGGGGTAATAGACCCGGGTCCTACGGGTGTGATTCCGTGGAGGCTGGGTAACACCGTGGCCGAAAGTCTGGCACTCCAAAGGGGCATTGTTGGGCAAAAAAGAGGCACTGCTGGGTCTGTCCTATGACCAGGGCAATCTAGTGGTGTCTCAAAAAAAAAAAAAAAAATAAGGAAAAAAATATATAAATCGTCGTGCAATTTTTACATATTATACAAACAATTAAAAAATCACAAACGAAAATATTATGATAGAAACCAATTTTTTACTTTGGTTTTAAGTTTAATTTTGCCCATCGACGACTCTTTAATAAACAATGGAATGTTATTCTAAATTTTAGGTAAGAGGACATCCAAATTTCTTTCACCATATCTATTATTATTATTTGGTAATGGTACAATTGCAGGCTCTGATAATTTATTTCTTGTATCAAGTGTATGACATCTTCTTTCTAGTTGCTTTATATCATAAAATTTATCTCATGTTATTACAGATTTAGCCACATTTTTGATAAATAATTTTATCTCTTGATAAGTTAAAATTGTCTTCAAATATCTATGCTGCAATATTTTGTTCAGTGCAAGGACTCCCATCATCATAATACAAGAAATTAGAACATAATAATTACACCCGCACAGTGAAGATTGCAGATTTATAATAACTAAGGGACCTTTTATTCTATGTCAATTAGATTATATAATAAACTTCCACTGTATATAAAACTTATATCACAGTACTGTCGATTTTAAAAATACTGCAAAAGTGTTATTATTGAAAAATTCTTTTTATAATGTATCTAGTTATGCTACATTTAGTTTTTAAGTATGTGTATTTGGACGTGTCTTACCATCTCATGCAGAGTGCCTTCATTATGGTTGTGTCTGTATGTATTTGAAAATGACCAATAAAGAATTTAGTATCACCCTCATTTTTTTTATTGCAGAAATGGATAGAGGGTAAAAAGTTATGTTACCCTAATATTTTTCAGATTTTTTACAGACTGAGAACTATTTTTAAAAAGTTATTGAAAGCTAGTCCTTTTTGTGACGTCACGCTGCGGCAAGTCCTATCTTTTTCTTAAGAAGCGTCGTGACGTCACAAAAAGAACCTTTTTTTAAAAATACATCCCGGGCTCTAAAAAATCTGAAAAACATCAGGGAAGTATAACTTTTCAACCTCTTTCCATTTCTGCAATAAAAAAAATGAGGTCGATACTCCATAATATTGACTTGAATGCTGCAATTAACATCCCTCATAATAAAATAATTACCAGATCGTGGTACAGCCCCCGATGGAATTTCCGGACGTTTACTGCAGAAATTACTTCCACGCGTCCCCCGGCAGTGAGACGGTAGTGTCTTTGACCCCTGGCACCGTGAGTACCGCCCCAGAACTAAGGGGTCAAAGGTACACCCCCGTAATCAGGGGCTGCAATTTTCCCGAGGATCGCAAACTGAAGCTTTTCACGGTGAGATTAGAAAAATAATAAAATCGATCCTTGTAATACGTCACACACCAGAGTCTTCTACTTGCAATGGTTCTAAATAACAAACCATTGTTTATAATGTGTGTCGCATGAAGCCTTTTTCATTGTTAAACATGGTAAAATGTATTGCATGATTTCGCCCCCAGAACACAGAACTTAATGACATTGTTGCAGGGGCGGATCCAGCCGAGGCACGCGGGGGATGAAGGGGAGGCGGTGCCCTATCCCGCAGTGTTAAAATTTAGGTTGGGAAGGGGCGCGATGGTGGGTGTGGTGACACACCTTCATTGAATTTTGGGACCTTTTCCTTTTGGGAGGGGCAGTCGCACCCATCGCCCCCCCCCCCCTTGGATCCGCGCCTGCATTGTTGCAACTATATACTAGTGCGGCGCTAGTATATATATATATATATATATATATATATATATATATATATATATATATATATATATATATATATATATATCGATGGTGTTCCGTCAAATTGGACCAACTCGTTTCATCGCGATTTGCAAAAGCGAACAACTCGTTTTATCGCGCGCGCTCAAAAAGGACTAACTCATTTTATCTCAGCCGCTCAAAAACGATCAACTCGTTTTATCGCGCACGCTCAAAAAGGACTAACTCATTTTATCTCGGCCGCGCAAAAATGATTAACTCGTTTTATCGCGGCTGTGCAAGAACGACTAAAATGTTTCCCAAAAAGGACTATCTCGTGCAAGTATGTTACCTTTCAAACATTTATCTGTCTTTTTTAATTAAATAATGATTTTGATTTCTTAATTTTTTAATTAATAAAACAGGTCATTTTGCGCCATTTATTAGTGTAACCTGGAATTATAATATTAAAAATCAGCTGAAAAAACAGCTGTTTCCCACAATTTATTGTCAACAAAGAAATGTGGATGGATTCGACCTACAGAGGTAAATATCATGCCAAAAAATATAATTAATACATATTATAATATGTATAATTGTTATATTGTATGATTATTTAATAAACATAGAATATAATGAGTATATATTTTTTATAAAATACATAGAAATATCGAAGTAAAACAATATTTCTGTGCTGCAGATCATATCGTCACATCTTTCACAAACGGGCTTATCCTGGCTTGTGATTTAAAGGCCTCATGAACCTTTGCACAATATTAAGTACACGGTAAGCTTTGCTTTAGTATGATTCGGCTGCATAAAATTTTTTGTTTCAGTAGCACAAATATCAGAGATAATAGCCGATGAAAAGGAACCTGTGACGTCACTCACGCTCATTCAGCGGCAACTATATAGTGAAATCCCTGCAAAAGATAGGTTGACTCCCGCTTCAACCACGGCCACAATTTGACTTCTGTAATTTTGAAACTTTACCAGGACAGTCTTGATAGTATTTTTCAAATAGCCTGAAAAAAAAATTTTTTTTTTATGACATTCATACAAACTGAGTTATTGCGGTAGAAAGAGGAGCGTAAATGTTGTATAGGAAAACAATGTTAAATTTTTCGCTTATCTTGCTACCGCAAAAACTCAGTCTGTACATATATATTTATATATATATATATATATATATATATATACTAGCGCCGCACTAGTATATAGTTGCAACAATGCAGGCGCGGATCCAAGGGGGGGGGGGGGGCGATGGGTGCGACTCGTACTATAGTACTGCGGTACTGCAGCCCCCCCAGAAATTTTGGGAACAAACACACAATTAGAAATATCAAATAATTCTATAATTTTTCTGAACTTATAATATTTCAGCAAATTTTTATCAGTTCTAACATTTCAAATCATCAAAATTTTGCCGCTGCCGCGTAAATTTACTTCCTCAGCGCTGTCTAGTGGAGGGTACTGCCACTACTAGCAGTACCGAAGGCAATGCTCCCTCCCTCATTCTCCTCCTCTTCAACTCCCACCCAAGCCGTGTGATTTTTGAGCGATCGGGGACTGTGCTGTCGGCAGTACCCGCAAGCTCATTGGCTTAACAGAACCAATGAGCTTGCGGAATTTGACATGCGTGAATATTTTGAACAACACTTCTAAGACATTTCCTGTAATATGGTTTCATTGAGCAGATTAACAAAATTTTAATTACATTCATCAGTGAATATACTAACATAGATTGACTAAATATATTGAAGCATCTAAGAAATGGAGACCAGCACTTTTATTTTACTTTAATAAAAAATATGTATGTACCAAAAGAACCAATACTTAAAATGCCTTTTGAAAATTAAGTGGTGCATGCATGCATGTAAACAATCGTGAGATCTCACGTTCGAACAACGGCAATAACAGGATTCTTAACTTATAACCACGCAGTTAGCGCCAGTCTAACTCGATGACACTAAACGTCGATCGAATTAATTGAGAAATCTGGATAACATAATTCGTTCGTGAATCGCGACCATGCATTATTATAAGTTTACCAGGAACAAAAGTCGATATACATGCATGGGAGCTTGATTTATTGATTATTCACCAAAGCATTTTATACCATTAATGTCAAAATTCAAACATAAATATAAAACAAAAACAAGTTGTAAAAGTGTACGAGTGAATACAAAATATAAGAAAACGTTAACTACTCCAGGATGAGAAAAATAGCTTATTTTCCCGGTTTTGCGTGTACCGGCAGTACATTATTTAGCAGCAAATATGCGTGAACAATCAAAGAAATATTGCATGGCTAAAAAAAAAATAAAAAATAAAACAATAATAAAAAATTGGGATCTTTGATCTGTCATACCGCTCGAGAGGTCTCTCATATGTGCGGTCAAGCCAATTATACTGACGTGTCGTGATCACCCATCAGAACTGAACATCAAATAAATCGATCATAGAATATATAATTTGTACAAAATTAGGCGACAACCAGAATCTAATATAAATTTTTGAAGACAAAATTTAATAAAAAAATAACAAATGAAATTTTTATAAGAAAAAATTGCATTATCAAACATTATTTCATTATTATTAGTATTTAATTACTTAAGAAAAAATAATCATAATCCTGAAAGGCATACAGGCCTCAAAATACAAATTAGACAGTCACCAAGTGGGTTTAGAGTAAATAATCAACATTCGCATCATTTTTTTCCACGCGTGATGCATCCGTGCGAAGTCGCAGTTCAAAGTAAGAAATTTAGTCCTTGATGACGTCATGAAGTCCTTGATGACGTCACAACTCAATGCTAATCGGTGCCAGCTGTGAGTTGTGACGTCAGCAAGGACTTTCTTTGTAGCGCGACTTCGCACAGTCGCACCGCGCGCAGGTAAAAATAATACGAATGTTGATTATAAACTTGAGCAACACTTTGTGTCTGTCTAATTTGTAATTTGAGGCCTGTATCCCTTTAAGGTAGAGATAACACGGATCAGAGGTGACCCAAGAATGTTAAAAAAATCCCATTTATGAAAATTACGAAAAAAAAAAAATAAAATTTTCTCCTCTACATCCCCTATCATGATGCAGTAGCTAAAATATCAGGTTTGCGAAAATGAGCTGTTTTCGAGTTATTAATTTTTGAAGTTGACTAATTTGACATGGAGATTGAGAAATGGAACTTCCATGCAAAATTGGCCAACTTTAAAACTTAATAACTCGAAAACTAGCTTGAATTTGCATACCTGATATTTTAGCTACTGATAGGGGATGTAGGGGAGAACATTTTATTGTTATAATCTTCATGAATGAATTTTATCTCTACCTTAAAAAAAAGTATGCATTACATTTTCATGATTCATAATAATACATTGCGTAAAAATTATACCAGACATTCAGGTTTCATCATTTATTTATTATATTTATTAAAAAAACAGACAAACATATTAACAATTAATGCAGTTTGGTTGACACTATTTTATTAAAAAAAAAAGGCTAAAAACAATATTTTATATATTTTTCTTACCACACACGTGAAGACTTATGAATTAAAAAAATAATTAAAAATTGGAAATTATATCTATTAAGTTTGAAACATTAAATCACGATTTCAAAAGGGTCATACGCTCGCATAATTAAGTGCGTGTCATAACAAATTATAAATAAAATGATTAATTTTTTGTTTTTATATAATTTCTGCATGCTTCTTTGTTGGGAGCATTATTATATAATTATATGATTTTGTCATATAATTTTACCCATAAAAGGGGCGTGTCCTTAAAAAAATCGCGCCTGCGGCGGGCCATTGGGGGGCTCCGCCCCCCGAACCCCCCATTGATGTTCTGCTAGTCCCATGTCGGACAGCACCCCCAGAAAAAAGGGTCACGAGCCGCCCCTGATATATTATTATATATATAAATATATATATATATATATATATATATATATATATATATATATATATATATATATATATATATATATATATATATAGATATATATATACACAACAAATTTCATAATTAACAATCATTTTCTATAAGTTAACATTTAAATCAACCACTGTCCAATGTTTTACACTCATAGGACCGACATTTTAAAAGATTTGGTTTAGACGTGTAAAGGATTCAGAGTTGAAGACGTAGTTTTTCAACTGTGGAATGTTTAATAAAAATAATAATAACTGAAATAGTTATTATGACACCACGTGATAAAAATTAACCAGGGCGTTTGAAAAATTTTCATGTACTTAAATTATAACTACAACTTAAATGCTCAATATAGAAGAGGTTTTAGTTACGTAATCTGTCACCGCAGGCAAGCAAGCAGGCAGGTAAGCGAGCGCGCTACGAGTGAGAGAGAGGGAGAAAGGAAGCCAACAGTTGCGTGCGAGTCAAACATGTCAAAGATCGCTCAGTTCTTGTGTCACTGTGGACGAGAGCGGAGGTCGGGCGGAGAAATGTCGTAAATCATCGTAAACGTAAGTTATGTTATTTTAAAACATTTTTTTCATTAACTTGTTGTGCATAATAACTTTGAAGAGTATTAGTTGCATTTCTCTTAAAATAAATGTTATTTCTTGATATTTTTTGTTTCTTTTGTAATGTTTAAAAATATCAGAAATTCCACTAAAATAAAAAAGTAATATAAATTCATAAAACAGAATATTTTTATGTATATTTTGTAATGCATTTTATATTATGATACGATTTGTGAATTTATTGTGTCGATGCATTCATGTAAAATAACCTTGCATTTATATAATATATATATATATATATATATATATATATATATATATATATATATATATATATATATATATATATATATATATATATATATATATATATATATATATATATATATATATATATATAGCCGCGATTGTTTTTAAGGACACGCCCCTTTTTTAGGGTAAAATTATGACAAAATCATATAATAATGCTCTCAACAAAGAAGCAGAAATTACCTAAAATCAAAAAATGCATGCATTTTATTTATAATTTGTTATGACATTTACTTATGCGAGCCCTTTTGAAATCGTGATTGAATGTTTCAAACTTCATATAATATCCAATTTTTTATTATTTTCTTTATTTCATAAGTCCTTTCACGTGGTAAGAAACATGTATAATAATAAATATTGTTTTAAGCCTTTTTTTTTAAATAATAGTGTCAATCAAACTGCATTGTTAATATGAAACCTGAATGTCTGGTATAATTTTTACGCAATGTATATAATGAACATCAAATAAATCGATCATGGTATATACAATATGTACAAAATTAGGCGACAACCAGAATCTAATATAAATTTTTAAAGACAAAATTTAATAAAAAAATAAAAAATGAAAATTTTTATAAGAAAAAATTGCATTAAAATTATTAAACATTATTTCAATATTGTTAGTATTTATTTAATTGAGAAAAAAATCATCGTAATCCTGTTAAGGTAGGGATAACACGGATCAGCTGACCTATGCTAAATAAATCTCAGTCATGAAAATTACGAAAAAAAAGAAGTAAAATGTTCTCCTCTACATCGCCTATCATGCAGTATAGCTAAATTATCAGGTATACAAAACTGAGCTAGTTTTCGAGTTATTAATTTTTAAAGTTGTTTTAATGTTCACTAATTTAACATGGAGATGGAGAAATGAAACTTCCATGCTAAATTAGTCAACATTAAAAATTAATAACTCGAAAAGTAGCTCGAATTTGTTTACCTGATATTTTAGCTATACTGATAGGGGATAATGTAGAGGAGAATATTTTATTATTATTATTTTTTTTCATAATTTTCATGAATGAGATTTTTTTACCATTGGGTCAGCTGATCCGTGTTATCTCTACCTTAACAGAATTACGATTATTTTTTTCTCAATTAAATAAATACTAATATTAATGAAAAAATGTTTAATAATGTATTTTTTTCTTATAAAAATTATATTTCTTATTTTTTTATTAAATTTTGTCTTTAAAAATTTATATTAGATTATGGTTGTCGCCTAATTTTGTACATATATTATTAAATATACCATGATCGATTTATTTGATGTTCATGCAGTTCTGATCACCCTATATTATAATTACGACACATCGGTATAATTGGCTTGAGCGCGCATATGAGAAACCTCTCGAGCGATATAACAGATAAAAGATCCCAATTTTTTTATTATTGTTTTATTAATTTTTTTTTTTTTTTAGCCATGCAATATTTCTTTGATTACTATCGCATATTTGCTGCTAAATAATGTACTGCCGTTACACGCAAACCCGGGAAAATAAGATATATATTTTTCTCATCCTGGAGTATATAGTTAACGTTTTCTTATATTTTGTATACTCGTACACTTTTACAACTTGTTTTTGTTTAATTGTTTTATTTTTATGTTTGAATTTTCACATTAATGGTATAAAATGCTGTAGTGAATAATTAATAAATAAATAGCTCCCATGTATATCGACTTGTTCCTGGTAAACTTATAATTTATAATAAAATACATGGGTGCGATTCACGAACGTATTAATTAAGTTATCCGGATTTCTCACTTAATTAATTCGATCGACGTTTAGTTCCATTGAGTTAGACTGGCGCTAACTGCGTGGTTAGTAAGAAACCTGTTGTTGTCGTTGTTCGAACGTGAGATATCTCACGATTGTTTACATGCATGCACCACTTAATTTTCAAAAGACAAGTGTTGGTTCTTTTGGGACAGTCATATTTTTATTAAAGTAAAATAAAAGTGCTGGTCTTTATTCCTCAGATGCTTCAATATTATACTTAGTCAATCTTTGTTAGTATATTCACTGATGAATGTAATTAAAATTTTGTTAATCTGCTCAATGAAACCATATTACAGGAAAGGTCTTCGAAGTGTTGTTCAAATTATTCCCGCATGTCAAATACCACAAGCTCATTGGTTCAACAGAACCAATGAGCTTGCGGGTACTGCCGATCGCACAGTCCCCGATCGCTCCAAAATCACACGGCTTGAGTGGGAGTTGAAAAGGAGGAGAATGAGGGTGGGAACACTGCTTTGGGCTACTGCTAGTAGGGACAGTACCTTCCGCTGGGCAGCGCTGAGGGAATAAATTTACGCGGCAGCGGCAAAAATTTCATGATTTTCAATGTTAGAATAGATAAAAATTTGCTGGAAAGATCAGAAAAATTATAGAATTATTTAATATTTCTAATTGTGTGTTTGTTTCCAAAATTTCTTAGAGGGCTGCTGTACTGCAGTACTATAGTTCGAGCCGCCTCTGAATATATATATATATATATATATATATATATATATATAATCTAAATATTACACCAAATAAGATAAAGAACGAATTATTTAAATTATTATTTGTATAAAATATTTATTGAAAAGAATGTAAGAAATAATACATTAGTTTTCAAGTGTAGTGATCGACAGATCGTTATTAAAATTTCTATGCCAAAGGAAATAAAACCATACATTATAAAAATTTAATTTTAATTTAATTTTGTTAACAGGAACCTATATCGTAGCAGCATTAATGTGAAACTAGTAATTATAAGAAATTGTAATTACTATAACATAACATATGCTATTATTTTAATTGGAATTTTACGACACAATTAATATTGTACTTCAATGTACGTTATCCATTTTTGACAATAGGTTTTTATTTTACTGACAACAAGGTCAACATTATTTCTTCATGAAAATTTAATTATGGCATTTTTTAATTACTTTGGACTCGCATTTGATGTCATAATTTTTGGCTCTGGTTGTACTGAAGTTTGCGATGTTATTTCTTCCTCAGGTGATTCTACGAGACTGTCTGATGTAGCGACATGTGTGCCCTCGCATTCTCTCCCACCTTGATATTTAAAGTTTCAGTGACTCCTTGGTAAATTTTTATCTCTATGTGAAAATATTTATAAATAAATTAAATTATTTTCATTATGAAGGAAAAAAATTATGAACTTTTTAATTTGAATGAACCATATTGCGTGATGTATTAATATTTGTAATACATATTTTTTTTTTTGTAAATCAGATCTTTTCTGGATTTTTTACACTCCTGTTGTCTATATTTTTGCAAATAATTTGTATTTGTTATGGTTCAACTTGATATTTAATTTCCGGGATAATTACAATTTATCTAGTTCAAGTAACTGCAATTGTAACTTTATTGCAATACAGTAATTTTATTTATCTTTTATTAAATTAACGGTAAATTTATTCAAAATACCATCTTAACAATGTTTGAAAATATTCCGCTAGAGCTGCCAGTTTCAGCAAAACATTTGCGCTAGCTCGAGGTGTACGAATGCCGCTCGTGTGATATTTATTTTACAACCGAGCATCTCCTGGCAGACACGTGTGCGTGATAACGTGTTTAATTATGAACGTTTCTTTGAAATAAAATTTGATTTAATTAACATGAATAAATTATTTAATTATTTATATATTTTAGTAGTTCGAAGCGAAGATTGGAGGGCGTATAAGATAATTTCAAATTATCTCTGCATTTCAAGTTCCGATAATTAAATTGTTTACAATAATATCTGTTTTATTGTTTTAAAAGTAGTATTTTAAAAAAATGATATTTTTTAAAGTGGTACTGGTTAAGTTTGTTTTTAATCACCATACCATTAGCAGTTTTGATGCATGGTATTTGGTGATTTTCAAATGTAATATGGCCTGACTATCTTGTAACTTGGCTGTAAATTTTTCTACTTTTATTTTATTTTTGTTTTTAGTTTACAACAATCTGTAGATTGTTTTGCTCACAATCAATCTAATACGCCTTGTTTAGATTGGTTTAGGTTAGGGCTTACAGTCCGTGACTTGTAGTCAAGTCATGTAATGAGATTTAAATCACACCTGGTGTGATGGAGAGACCTTGCGTTTAAATCAGACATTTAATTAACTGCATTATAATTTTGGTAATAATTAAATTAAAATAATTAAATTAAAATAAAAATTAAAGAAAAAAATACTTTTCCTTTAATTTAAGTTATTATTTTGGCAAAAAATATTATGTAAATAAATATAAATTTTAATATACTGAGCTTTCCAGAACCCAAATTTTGTGTTTTTGCAGTATCATTCTGAACAAGGTTTGTCATGGACCGGAAGATATATTAACTTCACTTATTTATTTACTTTTTAACTTAAAATAATTACGAGGATGGTTTTCATTCCCTCAGCAATGCGGAGGGATAGTGAGTGTTGTACCGTGAGATCAGCACTTGCTTCCCCCTCCGCTTCTTTTTTCTTTTCGTGGGAGTGTAGCGGAGGTTCGGTCGCTTCCCTAAGTTACCAGCGAAACCGGCTTCCGCTGAGCATAGCTTTAAATGGTTAGGATGACACGGCTACTGCTTCTCCCACCCAGGGTATAAAATCGCCACGATTTACCACTATGTGGTTACCCTGGCATTGGATAAATCCATAGACAAAGAATTGTGGCGTACCACCCCCTCCTCTTTAACCATATTAATCCTTATTTTTATTTCTGTTTAGTTTTTATTATTATTTTATTATTTTTCGTTATATTTATTTTTTAAAATTATTTTATGATTTTTTATTTTCATCCTTTATCCATCGTCCTTCCGCCTTAATAGTGTTGATAAACAACCTTGTTTTGTATGATACTGGGAAGCACGGGAACTTGTGGTTTTAGATTTATTTTTTAAACTATAAAATATCTTACAATAATTGAAAAAATATTGAATTTTATTTAATGTTCTGTTGCAGAAATAAAAATATTAATTATTTAAAATTGAGAAAATATTAATTTCAGAAAGAAATTATATATTGTTTATTATTTTAAAAATTATCCAATATTAAACACATACAATTTTGTCTGGTTTTGAAGCAATGTTTTCTCTCACGTAACTTCTAAGATGTTTTCGTCAGATTGCATAATCTTAATAATTGAAAACAAAGCTTATGTACTATAATTATATAATATATGCTTTGTTTGGAGCCGTCCACTTTAAAAAACATCATTTTTACCACTATTTTGAAATGCTATATTAGCACTGGAACTGTGTAGTCATGGCTCCTTTACTCTCGTTTGTTTTTGAAAATTATTCAATGTGAATAATTATTATTAAAAATGGATATTATTGATAATGCATAGTTCATATTTTTATTATTAAATTGATGAATGATCTAAATCACGTTGTCGGTAATACATAATAAATTATGCAATGTATATATATTTCTTGAAATATATATCGTTATAAATTAATTCTCATTACATACGAGATTAATTAAATATATTTTAAATGGAGTCTGTAAATTGCTAAATTCCCCAACACCACCTCATAAATCCCTAAATCCCCCAACACCGACATGACCTCGTCACGTGACCTCCACGAGATCACCGCCCTGAAGACCTCACTTATCTGGTGAGTTGAGTTCTTTAGTTAAAAATAATTTATAATACACAATAATGGTTGCTTTTTTATTTCATAAATTAGAAAATATACATAAAATTGTGCTTTTCTGAAAATTTTCAGATTTTTTTGAGTGCTGGAACTATTTAAAAAAAATATATATATGAATCAAGATGGTACACGTGATTGGACAACAATGACAACATCAACAGCCAATTACAACTCGATAAAATGACGTAATGATAACGTCATGGTTATCCCACATCAGGTAGTACCACCCTAATTCGGATAATTTCGATTTTATGAAAATTAAGTTCCCGCACTCCAAAAAATATAAAAGAATTCAGAAAAACACTATTTTATGTATATTTTTTTAAATAGTAAATAAAAAAATGCAACCATTATTGTCCATTGCATTATGACCATAACGTTTAAAAATGTTCTTCTGTTCTCTCGATGCAGGAACAACTTGAACTAGGCTGGTTGGTGGCTAAAACTTCAACGTCCGTACTGTGCCTGACGCCGTGGCACCATGTATCAGCTGAGATGACATAGTTCGTCCGCTTACCTCATTTTTCACCTGTACTGTTCGCTAAACCTTATCATCCGTCTCGCTTAATCAAATTGGTTTGGTGAGTTGCCATTTTTTTATATAAATGTTTGATGATCCACATTATTATTAAATTGAACAAAATGTAATGAAGTAATAAATGTGATAAAGTATTGACCTCCAATATTTTTATGGTAGAAATAGATAAATGGTGCAATGTTATGCTACTCTGATATTTTTTTAGATTTGTTAGAGTTCGGGAACCATTTTAAAAAAATTATTGAAAGTAGAGAGAAAGTGATGTCTCTTGACGCCTCTCTTAATAAAAGGATAGGACCTATAAAAGAGGCGTGGGTTCAAACCTAACCATACATGCTAAACTTTTTAACAATATTTCTCGGACTTTAAAAACGTAAAAAAATCAGAGTGACATGACTTTGCACCCTCTGTCCATTTTCACAATAAAAAAGTTTGAGGTCGATACTATTGTGTTCTCCACTGTAGCACCATTTGGCAGCAGTCACGTCTGGGCTGGCCGCTACTCTCGGTGTGCAGCTGAACAGTCGAGGACCACGTGACGTCATGGACGTGGTAGTGACGTCACAGCTCGCCTGCTGCGTAACACTTTCAACGTGCAAGCAAAAAAAGTATAGTAAAAGTATCGGTATATCTAGCAACTTTTCAACTAAAATATGTACAGACATGTTTTTTTTTTATTGTTTTATATCTTTATTTTATTTTATTTTTGTTATCAGAAAGTTAAAAGAATTTAGTTCTTTCAGCTTTTTTATATATTATAAAAAAAAATAATATTCAATCACATTTTGCGTTATTATATTAAATAATTGATTACGTAGCTTCCTATTATATGATTTAAAAGGATTAAATTAATAAGTTATAAGTAATAGGAAATCGACCTCAGAAATTAACTCTTATTGAAAAAATAGCAAAAAAGGGTGCAAAAATAGGCCACTTTGATTTTATTCCGATTAATTTAGAGCTCTGGAAGTATTGCTAAAAAGTTTTGCCGAGGCTGGATTAGAACCTATGTCCCTTTTAGGTCCAATCCTTCTTATTTTTTTTTTAAACAAACCCTAATTGGGTATTTCTATTTACTAATTACATACTACTTTGAAACCCCGAAACTTCCGAAACCCTAACTTGAGCGTTTCGCGGGCTCTTCTGGAACAGGGGCGGCCACGGCCTTGCAAATCCATCCCGGCATTTGCCTGCGGCTGAGGGAAGCGTGGAAACCTCAGCCAGGATGGACGCTACAGCTTTTTTGTCAATGAACCGGAAGTGCAATGGTCCAAAGCCAGGGGAACCACATAATGGAAAAGCGCATCGTTTTATCCCCGGGTGGGATGGGTGAAAATGGTCACGCATCCAACTACTAACCACGCGCGGCAATGCTTGACTTCGGTGATCTGAGGAGACCCGGTCAAGCGCACTGCGCCACACCTCTTATTAGGAGTGGCATCCAGAGGTGTCACTTTCTCTGTACTTTCCATAACTTTTCTTTCAAATAGTTCCCGAACTCTAAAATATCTGGATCAAATAACATTAGCATAAATTAACACTCTCTATCCATTTCTACAGTAAAAGTTTTAAGTTCAATACTTCATTTTAAAGCATATCGAAGAATTATTAAATTAATTGTTGATTTTAGGACTGATTGTGGACTCTCTCACATCATCACTCGGTTTCGAACGAGGAAACTCCCCACGTGACACCACGAGGTGCGCTCCCTGGTCGCTCGACTCCAATCATGACTCAGCATGTCCTCGCCAGGTAGGGATCATAATGTATAGTCTCTCTGGTATTATTGGATCTGATGTCATGATTTTTTGTCCTCCAATACAATGGATTACCGATCTCAAAAAATTTTTATTGCAGAAATGGATAAGCTAGGGGTGCAAAAATGTGCTATTCTGAATTTTTTCAGATTTTTCTGAGACCGGGGGGTATTTTTAAAAAAATATTGAAAGTCCATTTTGATGATGTCACGAGACGCCTCTGCAAGAAAAGTATAGGAAATTAACGCCCGTGACGTCATAAAACGGACTTTCAATCATTTTTTAAAAATAGTTCCCGGTCTCAGAAAAATCTGAAAAAATTCACAGTAGCATATTTTTGCACCCTCTATCTATTTGTGTAATAAAAAAATTTGAGATCGGTATTCCATCCTAATGGGAGAGTCACGGGACTTAAGACTTGCTGTATTCTGGATAGATTATTTATAATTCTAGAGACACTATAGAGACCTCCGTGTCTTATGGGTAGGAATTTAGAGAACCTTGAATTTAGTTCCACTGGAATTACGAGTGGCCACACAACTGTTAAACAATCACCGTTATTTCATTTTCAGTGACGTCATCCGAGATAGCCAATTGCTGATCACAAAATCGCCAGTTGGGTTTCTGCGTGTAATATGTTTTTATGAACTCAATCGAAAAAGTGATTTGAAAATTACACAATGTGTGAATTTTATACGAAATTTTTTTGTAGTGCATCAAATATAAAATTTGAAAAATGTCACGTGACCTAAATGCGCATTTTTTAAATGCGCCTATGACGTCATTTCATTCTTTGGTCCAACTATATAACACTTGTAAAAAATTATTGCATTGTTGCTTGTTTATTAAAAATTATTATTTTTTGTTTCCATGGCAACGTGATTGTTTATAATTATAATCCAAAAATAATTATATCCAAAAAATGTAATGACGTCATAGGCGTTGCAAAAGGCGCCTCCAGGTCACGTGACCTCTTTTAAACTCGATTTTAGGTAAGATGCAGTACTAAAACAAGTCGCATAAAATTCACATGTGTATTTTTTAACATTTTTCGATCCAGCCATTTATAAAAATGACATGCAGGAACCTAATTGGCTATCTCGGATAACGTCACTGAATTGAAACCAACGGTGATTGGTCGATAGTAGCATAGCCACTCATAATTCCGGTGGAACTAAATTCATGGTCCATCAAATTCCTACCCATAAGACACGGAGGTCTCTATTTTTTCTCTGGTATATTTCCTTGTGGACGTGGAGAAATTGATATGGGGATGAATCTTAATGCAATGCTAATTAAATAATTAATACAGTATGGAAGCTCCGTTAGCCCCAAATTAAAATCTGCAAATTAGGGAGAGACTTCCCTTATTGTTTGTACGGCATTGTCATACACCTCGAGCAAGCCAGAGTGTTAGCAATGCTGTAATTGTGCGTCACTCGCATTGTAAATATAAATTTGTAAGAATTTGATTGTATTGTTTTATCTGATAGCGTCGTAATTATATTTCATTTTTATGTTTTTTAATTATGATAATTCAATCGGGCTGAATATTATAGTAAATAAACATATAATTCAACAAAAATAAGTTTAGAATTGTCTTTTTATACTACATATTATAATTAATTGCATGTTTCTCCCTCCTAGAATTTGTCTACCACGACCCCAATCGTCCGCTCAAGAGGCCACCCCTCGACTTGCGAGAGAAAGACTCCTCGTTGATCAGAGACCCCGCGTCACCATGATCTGGACTGCAAGAATCAAACGTGTCTTCTCCACAGGTGGGAATATTGTACACTTCTGGGCAAACTGAATGTTATCTCTGCTCAGGTTATGAATTAAGTTGCTATTCCATAGAGCGATGACACACGAGGTTTGGCGGGGCGAGAAGAGCGAGAGGTCGAGCGTGGCGCAGTGCATTGACCGGTTCCCGTTAGATCACCGAAGTCAGGCTACGTCGAGCGTGGTTAGTACTTGGATGGGTGACCGTTTCAAGTAAAAAATACGCTGCTCCCTCCCTGGGGTAAATTCATCTCGCTTTCCATCCAGTTCAGTGATGCACTTGTGTGTGGTTCCCCAGGCTTTGGACATTGCTTTGGTCCACTGAGAAAAAGTAGAGGTGTCCGTCCTGACTGAGGTTTTCCACGGTTCCCTCAGTCTCACCTCAGCGAATGCTGGGACGCGTAAGCATGCAGGCCGTGGCCACTATCCGTTCCCTACCTTATCCCTACCCAGTACCCCGCCGCGAGCTGTAAGCTCTTAGGGGTGTATCCTTGTAAAAAAAAAAAAAAAAAAAAAAAAAAAAAGCGCAATTGTAGTGAAACCGTGTGGTGGCCATAGTGGCGAGGATAAATCACAGTGCTATTAAATCACTGCGGGAAAGCGATTTCTTCTCGCTAATTTCATACGATTTTACTGCAATGCGTTTTTCTCGTCCTGCCATGCCTCACGCAACATTGCTCTATGGAAAAGAGGATTTACAGTCCTCCGCCATCTTGTAGCCTCTACATGTTAATGTATTGTGAAGTAATGAGTTTGATGAAATTTCACAACGGCAGGAGACGTTTGAATTATCATAAATATTTTACATCTGCTACAACTCCCTGTTTTGAACGCAATGTTCAATTTTGTAATTTCTAGCATTTTTGTAAGCAGGAATGACTCTTAATTGAAAAATACAGATTTTTAATTGGTTTGAATGAAACTTCACGTGAGAATATATCATTTGATTTTTTTCTTTACTGAAGACCATTAGTTCACAATTCACTAAGAAAACCAAACGTTAATGATAATCTTATAGTCCTGCAACCTGCGACACTTTTGTGCCTAAGCGGTTGCCTACTTTACAGTGAAAACTATCTTATGACGTCACATGCCCTGTCATACGTTACGTCTGCTCTCATTACACCCCGCCATGTCGCTTGTACGTTGATAACACTCACTACGTTCACTTGACGGTGTTTAATACGGATCCGTTGACGACGTCTCATATAACAACAACATTATCCGTTATCAACATGAATACGTATCGAACGCCGTCATGTGAACGTATAGTAACTGTAAATTAGTCTTGTAAACTAACATTTATGTATTCAGTTTGTGAATTTTGGGCATGAAAGAAAACAGATGATCGAATTATAAAGGAATGCCAAGCAGAATACATCAGAGAAAAAACGATATTTTTTTATTGACAATTTTGATAGAAGATCTCGTAGTAATAATTTTTTGTGCAACCATTTTAATCCCTAGTTGAAAAATTACGTCTTCAACTCATCCTTTACACGTCTAAACCTGATCTTTTTACCTCTGAAACACATCTTATTTCCTCTTCGCTCAAAGTGAGGATGAAATGAAGAGAATATTTTTACATCTTTATGCTCAAGAAGAGGAAAAAATATGACGTAATCTCGTCTTTTTACCTCTAAAATGGTGCAAAATAGGAGGAAAAAAGACTAGAGGAGAGCTTAATAGCGAAGAAAAGATAAAATTTATTTCAACGCAACACCGGCCCTTTTAATCGAGCTACAAATCGATGTTTCTTCATTTTAATTGTTTTTTTTCCTCACTGAATCAAAGGGAAACACTATACAGGACTATGACGTCACAGCATCTTTAATCTCGATTATGTTTCAAAACTAGTGTGAAATATTTGCGGCAACGCTCTTAATTACAATAATCTCTCAAATTATATTTGACCGTGGCTGTACCCTCAATAATACACATTTTAATTCAAAAATAAGTCCCCCCCCTCAATCAAAAATTTCAACTTTCACCCTGTTTTCTCTTTTGCTGGAACGCTCGGCTTTGTCATACACTTTGAGGCAGCCTGAATGTCACCACTGCTGTCTCTGTGGGTCTCTCACTTTGTCAATATAAATATGTAACCGTTTGAACGACAAAATTCATAAAAAAACTGCAACTTCCATAATTATGATTGAATTATGTGACTTTTATTTAAGTTGGAATGTTTTGTTTTTAGTGCATGAAAAATGGCAAGGCAAAACAAACATATCGCGCATTATTTAATAGTAAAACAGTCTTAATAGATTATTTTAATGTATTTACGAATAATTGAACAAAAATTATATAAATGGAATTCACTCTCTTTATACATTAAAACATTAAAGGTGGATTTTCATGAGCGACAACGGCGATGCGACGCGATTTTGACGTACAAGCTGCGAACTCCTATGTGGCGAGCAAATTCACCGAATGTCGCGTTAATTACGATGTTCTTTTTCTTTTAATTGCCAAATATGTCCGCAAATGGATGTTACAGTAAGTGCGCATTATTCACGTCGCAGGCTGGAAATCGCTCATGTAAATCCATCTTAAAGGTGGATCCACATGTCGATTTTTATCATGCGACGTGACGCGAATAATGCGCACTTGCTGTTACATCTATTGGCTGCCATATTTGGAGATTAAAAAAATGAGCATCGTAGTTAACGCGATTTTGCTGCCGAAACCTGGCGAATTCGCTCGTCGCATTTGATTTCACAGTTTCTATGCATCAAAATTGCGTCGCATCGCCGTTGTCGCCATCTGAATCCACCTTAGCACTGTATATTTGGCTTTGAAATTCTTAATTCTTTTATACTGTAACTGATTTTTAGAATTTTATAACCAACGATTTTTTTACGATTTTAGAATTAACTGTCATAAAATATAAATGTCAAGAAGCATAAAGGTTCACCACAGCCAAATTAATTTTAATTTCTTCCTTCTAGAACTCGTCTGTACACTCTCATGATTGCTCGAGAGGCCGCCCCACCAGACGCGCGGTGGACAATTTACGAAGCAAAGACTCCTCGCCGGTCAGAGACCCCACGTCACCACGATCCGGCCTGCAAGGATCGCACCTGTCTTCTCAAGGTGGGAATATTGTACACTTCTGTTCAGACCTGTGCTCTTAGTATGCATTTTAGAGCCTAGTATACAACATTATACACACAGTTCTGACGTTTAAACAAGGCATATCAAATAGCCTATATGTGAAATTATTGTGAATATAATAGTTTGCCGTATGAAATAAATAAAAAAATATATTTATTTTGTGTTACAAACGTTATGCCGTATGACAGAATTATAGACGCTTTAAGTTATGAACCCACTGCTTTTCCAAACCTTTGCTTTTTTCCGATTTTTTTTTTAAATATAATTAGGATATAAGTTTTTGATTCAATATCGAATGGTCCCTAAATGGGGGACTAAATGGGAGTGGAGATATTTATAAAATCAACAGCTTCAGTAGCAACAAACTGTAAGAAAGAATTAAAAATGCAAATGTTGCTTACGTAGAAAAATTTCCCGCCGGGGGGCACACATGAATAATCCTCTATACATCTAACAACGATTCAGTTTCTAATTTTGTGGTAATAGCATTTATAAACAGGTTAAACATTGCCCAAAAGTGTAATTTGTTAAAACGTTTGAATGAAAATTTGGGAGAAAATTGCAGCACTTAAATTTTTTACTGTAATCGGTATATTAAAATATGTATGTATGGCGAGATTCAGGAATAATATTAGAAAATTATAAACACTGAGCATTAGTCTAAATAATAAAAATAATATTAAATGTGAAGAGACCTGGTCTTCGTGAAAATTCAAATTTATTGATTCCCTTCAGAACTTACACTACCTGAGATATTTCAGTGCATAACCGAGTTGAAACAAATTTCATATTTTCTTCGCTATTAAGTTCTCCTCTCGTCTTTTCTCCTCTTATTTTGCACCATTTTAGAAGAAAAAGAAAGAAAATAACGAGATTACATATTTTTTCCTCTTCTTGAGAATAAAATGTTAGAAATATTGTCTTCATTTCATCCTCACTTTGAGCGAAGAGGAAATAAGTTGTGTTTTAGAGGTAAAATACTTAGTTTAGACGTGTAAAGGATGAGTTGAAGACGTAATTTTTCAACTAGGGTTATTTTCCCATATATTTGTCAGTTCTACAGTGAAAAAAATTGGAGTTTAAAAAAAAAAAAATGTTCATTGAAAAGAACAAAAGGGTTCAAGCAAGTTTTCATATTTAGATAGTAAATGTTGCTACAGAATATCGTATTAATTATGATTGATGATTTTGTTCAGTATAATACAGTAACACCTTTCAATTATTAACTTGAGGTATAAAAATTTGCAACGAATCAAAGAAAAAAATACATTACACTACTATGTTTTCAGAGTTTCTTTTTATCTTAATTTTGAGGTTGTTATCGAATTCACAACAAATTTGCAAGATTTTTATCACTTTTAAAAAAATTCATGCATTCTCAACTGTGGTGAATCTAGAATGTAAATCTTCTCCTCCTTTAGGTCCATGAACCTGGAGAACAAAATTTGACCTTTCGGTGACCTGGCGGTGATCAACACGTCCCTTCTCATGGTCACCGAGATACTGGGGGTATTATTATTTAAAATATACAGTAACAAATTTCATACAGGTTTTATATTTATTTTTTAATAGAAATTTACATCATATGAGGAAACCGTATTTTTATTGTATTAAATTTAAGTTGATTATATTATAGCTGTTACTATATATCATGCTTAATTACTTAATATGACCAGAGTAGGTAGCATTGACTACAGGAAAATAAATGGGTATGGGAGATCATCATAATTGAAAAATTTCGTCTTCAATTCATCTTTTACACGTTCAAACGTATTTTTTTTACCTTTATAACACAATTTATTTCCTCTTAGCTCAAAGTGAGGATGAAATGAAGACAATATTTCTAACATTTTATGTTCAAGGAGAGGAAAAAAGGCGTAATCTCGTATTTTCTCCCTCTTTTTCTTCCTCTAAATTGATGCAAAATAAGAGGAGAAAAGACGCAAGGAGAGCTTGATTGCAGCCAATCAAGGCACTCCCCTCACCTTGGAAACTTTTGAGAATGGAGTATCGACCTCAAAATTTTTTATTTCAGAAATGGATAGAGGGTGCAAAGTTATGCTACCCTGATTTTTTTTACATTTTTTACAGCCCTGGAAGTATTTTTAAAAAATTATTGAAAGTCCACTTTGTGACGTCACGCGGCGCTGAGTCCTATCCTTTTTTAAGGAGAGGTGCCTCGTGACGTCACAAAAAGGACTTTCAATAATTTTTTAAAAATACTTCCAGGGCTCAAAAAAATCTGAAAAAAGTCTGGGTAGCATAACTTTGCCCCCTCTATCCATTTCTGAAAAAAAAAAAATTGAGGTCGATACTCCATTGATAAAAATATTTATTACTGTTTCAGTTTTAAAAATAAAATGCTCATTTTTTTAATTTATACCTTTGCCGGTGTTCGATGTTGTTCTTCAAGTTGCAAAAATAACTTGGTAATCGTCACTATAATTTATGATATACATCATGATCTTTTGAGATCTCTTAAAAGAACTAGCCGGAAGTCATTCATTTAGTTCTTAATACATGTGCATTATATTTATTCTACCTTTGCATTTGTTCAACAACCCGTCATGAAAAAATTAAAAAAATATATTTTCATTATTGCAATAATAAGCGTCACACACTATAGCAGGGTGTGACGTCACAGTTAACAGGAGTCTCATTGGCTGGAATGCTCGTTATATTACGTAGCTGTTGACGGCTGCTGCTTCACCCACCGCTATAGTCTTGCTCGAGCACGAAATGCGCTCTGTTAACTACTACGTACAAGTTAACAAAATAACTATTTTCTCTCTCGCTAGCGTTAAACTTGCGCGCATAAAAATTTCTCTGTTTTTTATGATATATTATGATTAGTTTAGGTAAGAAATAAGTCATTAAACCTCCGGATAGGGCCTCTAATGTGTAGTATATATAATAGTGACGGCACCAACACTAATTGCGCAACATACTATACATACACACGGATAACATCAAACATTCACAAAGGTAAAAGTGATTGAAAAGGTAATATTCAATACAAATACCTTTTCACGCAAAAATTATAAAATATAAAAACTTAATTTTTTAAAAAAAATCGTCTCGTTAAATTCTTTTTAAATTTTTTCTATGACTTCTAGGCACCAATAAAAAAGAATCAGAATTTTTGTGAATTTGCCAAGGTTTACACGTTAATCAAAGGGGACTACATCAAACAGCTGATCGGCGATATCGCTACCTTAAATGTAACTTCTATTATAAAAAATAAACTATTTTAAATTTTTAATTTGGACATCATGAACTTTGCCTAATGTTACATGTTTATGTGACGTAGCCTGTTATATGGGAGGTGGGAAAAAGTTTGAAATATTTTGGGGAGGCAAGTTTGAGTGCGCTACTTAAATATCTCTCCAAAATAATATTAAAATAAATATCCCTCCCATTTTCCTTTGTAAAAGTGCCAGAAAAATTCTTTCAATTTAAGTTATAAAAATACTAAAAATTAATCTCTTTTTAACTCTGTAAATTTTTATTTATTTTTTTTTAATATATATATATATATATATATATATATATATATATATATATATATATATATATATAATGGCCAAACCTAGTTTTGGTTAAACATGTGAAAAAGTGACCAAAAGCCGAAATAAGGAGCTTACATCGGGTTTTGGTTTTTCTGATTTAACCACAACTAGATGTGGTTAATTTTGTTTGACCAAAAGCCAATGAGCTCTCTTGCAACGGGTTTTGTTTTTTATGATTTGACCTGAACTAGTTGTGATCAAATTTAAATGACCAAAAGCCGAAATATTTGTTCATTTCGGGTTTTGGTCAAAATGCAAAAACCACAACTAGGTTTGGTCACTTTTTTTGGACATGGTCCGAATTCGGCTTTGGGTGCTAACATATATAGAGTTTGCCTGGCTTTGTTTTTGATTACATTCAGCAGTAGGTACTGAGAGGGAACTGGAATCACTTGATTTATTCCTCCTAATTTAACATATTTTTAATTTTTTTTAACAATAATATATACGTAAAAAATTAACATACATAACTTGAACATATACATTTTTTTTATTTTACCTAGTTTCTTTTTGATAATTTTTCAGAGACCCTACAGAGACCTCCGTGTCTTATGGGTAGGAATTTGAAGAACCTTGAATTTAGTTCCACCGGAATTCCGAGTGGCCACACTACTATCGACCAATCACCGTTGGTTTCATCATCAGTGACGTCATTCGAGATAGCCAATCGGCGATTTTGTGATCAGCGATTGGCCAGCTTGGATGACGTCATTAATAATGAAACCATGATGATTGGGCGATAGTGGCGTGGCCACTCGGAATTCCGGTGGACTAAATTCAAGGTTCTTCAAATTCTTACCCATAAGACACGGAGGTCTCTGTAGGGTCTCTGATAATTTTTTGTTGTGCCGTTTCCCCCTCGTATTCAAAAGTCCTCGGGGAAAGCAATGGTCGCGGTAATTGGCTGATTTTTTTAAAGAATCTTAGGGTCAATATCAGTGCATAAGTGTCGTAAAATGGTCATTATTGACGTGAAATTTGGAGCCGATTTACATTTTATTTAACGATTTATTGTATTTTTCACAGATATCATTGGCAAATATTGTATTTTTTTCCATTTACTTGACATTTCAATCTATCAAATAAAATAACTGTCAAAAGTACCACGATTGTCATATCGCAGAAAATAAATAGTTTTTGGTATTCTACTACCATGTTAAATAGGTACTTTTTGCTTACATTCACGTGACGTCATATTTTTGTGACGTATGGTGAAAGACCCGTATATATATAATTTGATAATTTCTAGAAGTGCTTAAATCGAAAAAAGCAAACCCCGAAGAGAAGTTTTATTTCTGGCTTTGCTCATTTAAATTTGCTCATTTCCAGAATTGCTCAAATCGAAAAATACAAATCACGACGAGAAATTTTATTCGGGGCTTGCTCATTAAAATTTGATCATTTCTAGAAGTGCCTAACTCGAAAAAATCATACCCCGAAGAGAAGTTTTATTTCGGACTTTGTTCACTGTTTCGATCATTTCTAGAAGTGCTCAAAGCAAAATGAAATAATAATTAGAAATTTTGCCATATTATAGCAATAAATAATAAAACAATAAAATAATGTAAATTTAATACTATTTTAATTTCACAACTTTTTTAATTAATAAAAAAAAATAAAAAATGAACATTTATTTATTTTATTTATTTATTTTATTATTTCACCCAAGGTACACACAGTATTACAAGTAGTGGGGTGGGGGTAGCAAGCAAGGCACTAGAAGCACCATATCACAAGTGGCTGCTAACCTACAAATTTATACCAATGCTATAGCATAGAATGCTAGAGTCAAAAACAAACAAATTAATTAACTATTTTTAAGAATATAATAATTCTTAAGAGCAGAAGGAAACTGCTTAGCATTACTTTTCTTTACATTGCAGGGCAACTTATTCCATTCAGACACAGTCCTTATTAGAAAACCTTTTTTATATAACTCTAAACGAGCCTGTGGTGGAATAAGACTAACAACACCATCTTGCCCTCTAATTTGACGCCCATTTTTAACAGTATCAGTAATATTCAAATCCACCTGACCTGTTCTACACTTATTGAAAAATAGGAGATCAACTATCTCAAATTATTGCCTTATTGGAAAAATATTTGTTATAGGCAGGCTTATGATTATTATAAATGAACTTTAAAGCCTGTTTTTTCTAAAGCTTCAAACTTTTTCATGTTTGTATTAGTTGTGGGATGCCAAGCTGGAGCTGCATAGGTTATTAAAGACCATATAAGCGTCAGATATGCTAGACGCTTAACTTTTGTGGTACAACCATAGAGGTTGCGCTTCAAAAAATACATCAATTTAGCAACCTTGCACCTCACACTTTCTACATGTATATTCCATTTTAGATTAGCAGTAACATTAACACCCAACACTTTCATTTTATCAGTATAAGTAATGACTTTGTATAATTATAAAACAAACCATCATTACTCAAAGTAATATCCATTACTGCACACTTGGATTGATTGAGAAACATGTTATTATTAATACACCAAACTGATATGTTATTTAAGTCATTTTGTAACATCTCCATGTCCTCATCACTCTTAATAAGTTTAAACAATGTTGAATCATCAGCGTACTGAATGATTCATTACTATCGTGTATAGTATTTTTTTATTAAAACATTTCTTTCTGTATTATTCAAGTTCAAGTTAAATTGGAAAATACGATTTTGTCACACTGAGAGACACTTTTCAATTTTTTTATTATTATCTTTTTTTTTATAATTAAAGGGTATGTTACAATTACACTCTAGCAATGAATTCCAGGTTTCAGATGAACAATTTCTAAGTTCAGACGACGTACCATGCACACATGACAAAGAAAAGAGTCTCTCAGATCAGCAGCAGCATTAGCAAATTCAAAGCAGGGTTTTGTGTTTTGCAACTGCATGGTTGTCAATCTAAAACATGTTGTGTGTGTTTAGATGAAATTTAAAATACCGTGATAGTAATGATCAAAACAGAGAGCAAAGCCCGAAATAAAACTTCTCGTCGGGGTTTGCTTTTTTTGATTTGAGCACTTCTAGAAATGATCAAATTTAAATGAGAAAAGCCCGAAATATTTGTTAATTTCGGGCTTTGCTCAAATCGCTAGGGGCACACCTAGGTGTGCGCATATTTTTCGGGCTTTGCCCGAAATCGGTCTTTGGTGCCAACATATAATATAATAAAATGTATTTATATATATATATATATATATATATATATATATATATATATATATATGTATATATATACATACTTGAAGATTATTTCAAGTATGCAGTAAAAATATTATAATCCATATAAAAATGATATTGATATTAAATTGCCATTGTTTTATAATTAATTAAGTAATAATAGTTAGTTAAGCTTGTATAAAGCCGGTATTACACGATACAATTTTTGTAACTTTTGAATACAATTTTGTCTTTCAAGAAAATTTCATATCCATACAAATAAATGGAGTTCAAATTTTCTTGTAAGAAAAAATTGTATTCAATAGTTAAAAAAATTGTATGCAAAATTGTACCGTGTCGTAATACCAGCTTTACACGAGAAATATTTTTCTGAATATTGTATACAATTTTTCCTCACAAGAAAATTTAATCTCCATTTGTTTGTATTGAGAAGAAATTTTATTGCAAGAAAAAATTGTATACAATAATTAAAAAAATTGTATCGTGTAATATAGGCTTAATAACGGCTTAACACAATAAAATTTTGCATGCAATACTTCCTTACAAGAAAATTTCATCTCCATACAAACAGATGGAGTTGGAGTTTTCTTTTAAAGCCGCTATTACACGATACAATTTTAAGATTAAGAAAATTTAATCTCCATTTGTTTGTATTGAGAGGACATTTTCTTGCTAGGAAAAATTGTATAAAATAATTAGAAAAATTGTATCGTGTAATACCGGCTTTACAATGCCAGCTATTATAATCAATGAGATGAGAAGATGATTTATAATTGAAGTGCATTGTTTAACCATTGTTGTCTGAATGTTGCAGGAGGTGGCAGCCGACATCGAGGGGGGCAGTCAAGAATTAATTGTCTTATCATCTTATCAATATTTTCTGTACGCATTTTGTAAAAAATTAGAGAGAAAAAAAATTTTGGACCATCAGGTCATTCGTGGTGCAGCAACTGCTATAAAGTTGCTGTTGTGTTTTTTTGTATTTGTTTCCCAACCCTCTTATATTCTTGAAATAAGAAATTATTAGTAACAAAAAGTTATAAAAAAAGGAATTGCCATTAATTTATAACTGGTGTTGCAATTGGCATTTAGGAATTTGAATTTTATTAAATATTCACAGATATAGTATAACTATCATATGGTCAGCGTTGTCACTCACGGCAGATAAGCCAGGAATGCACAAAAAACTCCGAAGAAACCGGCAGGTCGAATGGATAATGCGATGATATATAGTCATTATTTACTTGTATAAATAATTATATTTATATTTATTCAATTATATTTTCTTATGCGTTATTATACGTCGATCTTATAAAAAAATGTATGTGTCAGAAAAACAAGTATTTTAATTTTACCTATTTTTAAATGATTTATTCTAATGCGTTATTATACTCCCACTATTCCACCTAATTTTCTGAATATCTTCAACGTTTGAAGTTGTTCGCGGCTTCCTGAAAAAGATTAAGAAAATGAGGTGGAATAGTGGGAGTAATGTGATAAAATAAATCGGTTTAAAAATAGGTAAAATTAAAATAAATCTTTTCCTGACACATATTTTTTTTTTATATAAGGTCGCCGTATAACGCATAAGAATATTGAAGTATTTTATAAATGTAAATCATAGCATCATATTATTCATCCCACCTGCCTGTTTCTTCGGACTTTCTTGTGCATTCCTGGCTTATCTGCCATGTCAAAGTGACAGCGCTGACCATATGATGGTTCTAATATACTTGGTTATGCATATTCAAATAAATTTATTTAATTTTAAATTAAATCAATTAAAAAGTAGTGAACGTTGGAATAATTAATATAAATTAAGTTAATATTTTTTATATAATATTTATTTCTCTGAAGTCTTCGATCAATCGAATAAAATTCATTGTTGTTAAATTTGAAACTCGCGGTTAAATCAGAATTATCGAGGGAAATTTAAAATGCTTGATACATTAATTTTTTGCGGCTTTTACTTTTACTGGGGAATAAATAATGTTCTAAATAAGATAAGTAACGCTGGATAAGTAGATTTAATTCAGATGGCGATGCGATGCAATTTTGTCACGCAAGCTGAGAAATCCTATTTATTTGACGAGCGAATTTGCCATTGCGGCCGCAAATTTTATGTTAAATTGCGATGCTCTTTTTTTTAATCACTAAATATGGCCGCCAATGGATGTTACAGCAAGTGCGCATTATTCGCTTCAGGTAGCATAATAAAGATCGCCATGTGAATCTGCTTTTAAGGGAAAGGGAACGCCAGAGTTGCGCCGCGATTGCAGCGCCTCTATATCAATATTCAAAATGTCCCACTCTAAAGATACCACGCAAGTCACGGCAGTTTTATATTCAATTTATTTATAAATAATAAGTTAAATAATAACTGTTATGGTTGTTTTATTTATAAAACTTTTTTTTCATTACTATAAAACATTTTTTGAAAGTTTTTGGTTTAGGTGGAGACTGGTGGAGTGGATTATAAGCATTGTTTTGGTTCATTAGTTAGCCTGTTTCATTCGCCAGTTGTTTAATGGCCGACTAAAAAGGGGTATGTGAGACGTGCGAGTGTCAAAATTCGTGCAGTTATTATTCATTTACGTCGCTCCCACCCTCATAATTGTCTTTTTTTTTTGCTGCGAAGGTTTGTCCTAGTGCATTAAGTTTGTTTCTAGTTTTTGTTTAAAAATCGGACGGTTGGATCATAGAATTTTTCTAATGTCACTGAAATGCAGGGTATATGCTTGTTCAATAAATGGGTTCAGTTTCAATACACGTAACTCGGAAACTGAATCGAATTTGTATAAACGATATTTTAAGAGCTAATAAACGACATAGAGGAGAACATTTTAAAATATGTTCGAAGGAAGAAATGAGAGTGGAAAATTTAACATTGGTGGCGTTACCTTACCCTTAAGAGGCAAGTTTATAAGGTCACTTATTAAAGGTGGATTCATATAGTGATTTTTATCATGCGACGCGACGAAAATAATGCGCACTTGCTGTAACATCCATTAGCGGCCATATTTGGCGATTAAAAGAAAAAGAGCATCGTAATTAACGCAATTCGCGGCGAATTCGCTGCCGCATACGATTTCACAGCTTTTATGTCAAAATCGCGTCGCATCGCCGTTAATTGTCGCCATCTAAATCCGCCTTAAAATTTAATTCGTTACAGTTATTATCAATAATAATTACATTAGTGTTCGCAAGTGTCACTGACACTATACATCACGACGTATCGAAAGTCAACCGCTTTCTTCCTCAGGTGATCTGAGACTGATTTTTACTTTCTGTTAGTATCTCGAGTTAGTCTCAGATCACCTGAGGAAGGGAGCGTTTGACTCTCGAAACGTCGTGATGTGATACAAGTGTTAGTGATGTGCACGAACCCGATAAGTGATTATCAGATTATCACAACATGCTACATACATACATCGAACATCGGCAAAGGTAAAAATCCGAAAGTTGAATTTAAAATTATTCAACATATGTTATATTATGCTATCATGTGTTCTACTTTGACGAGTTTTAAATGAAAAAGTTAAATATTTTATTGTACCGTAATATGATTTAATCAATTATTGTACATAATCTAATAATATTTTTCAATTTTCGCTAGTATTTCTGAATTGGAACGGAACAAGTATATTCAGCAAGAAAATAATATACAAGTTTAATATAAATTACTTGACAAGATTTTCTTAAATCATTTTAGCCATTTTCCATACTAATGACTGCCAGTTTTCCATTTTTGTAATATATGTATTGTTAATCCATGCATACTCTATACACCCAAGTTGAAATAAATTTCATCTTTCATTCGCAAATAAACTCTCCTCTCGTCTTCTTTCCTTCTATTTTGCACCATTTTAGAGGAAAAGACGCGAGATATCTTTTTTCCTCTTTTTTAGCAAGAAATTATAGAAACACTGTCTTCATTTCATCCTCACTTTGATGGAAGAGGAAATAAGATGTGTTTAAGAGGTAATATAATTAGGTTTAGACGTGTTAAGGATGAGTTGCAGACGTAATTTTTCAACTATATATTGTTTATTATTATTGCAGTTTTTGGGGGTGAAATAAAAAAGTTGAGTATAAATATTTTTTTTTTTTTTTATTCTTTAATAATGAAACTTATTTTTTCACAGGCAGAATATTATTTTGGCACATATTTTGAAATAATTCAGACACAAAATTTTCTCTCGATAACGAAGCAAACTAAAAAATGTAAATGCAGCAACCCATGGTAGAGTGTAGAACGTGGAAAATGCAGTGAGAAAGTTCAATGGTCAACTTACATGAAATATTTTTACTGCAGAAAAGGTTGCAGGGAGCCAAATTATGCTATTCTGATTTATCGAGCGCTGGAACAATTTTTATAGAGTTGTTGAAAGTGCGGCCACGCCCCCTTGAGGCTTCATTAGGCGTCTAGGCCCTATCATTTTTATTAAGGATTCAGGGGTGCCAACTTAAATTAAAAATTATTAATATTTTTTTTAAAAAATATTTTCCAGGCTCTAACAATTCTGAAAAAAATCAAAGTAAGCATAACTTTGTAACCTCTAGCCATTTCTGCAATAAAAATTTATGTTAACAAGTTGTCTATTAAGTAAGAATATCCCGGGAGTAGCGCGAGTGAAAGAGAAGACTATAATTTCAAAATTTTAAAGTTTTTTGAAAAAATTATTGAAAATCTTTTTTGTGACGTCACGAGGTGGCAAGCCCTATCTCTTTCTTAAGGAGTGGCGCCTCGTGACGTCACAAAAGTATTTTCAATAATTTTTTAAAAATACTTCCAGGGCTGAAAAAAATCAGGGTAGCATAACTTTGCACCCTCTATCCATCTCTGCAGTAAAAAAAAAAAAAAAAATGAGGTCGATACTCCAATGAATTTTGCTTCATGTGGATTGCTAAGTTTTGAATTTGGAATATAATTTCTCCAACTTTCATTTCGGCTACTTCCGGATAATTTATTCCATAATTGAACTTGCAATGAAAACACGTGCAAACAAAAACTGCGTTCTGATTGGACGAGCCAGCTAAACCAATCGGAGTCTTTAATCGAAATTTGACTTAATTTTGTTCAAATTTAAATTAACAGTAATTAAAATTCGATCAATTTTCGCTCTTACTAAAATAAGTTAAATTACAATTTGTAAATTTAAAAACCATTTTGAAAGTTGATGCATGAAATAAAGTTGAATATCGTACATTATTTGATGTTAAAAGTAATCATGTTGCAACTTTTGTCTGCGCGTATTTAAAAATGGCTAAAGTTATCACATGTAATATTGAATTAAATTGTTCTCGATGATTCAAACAATATTATTGTAAACAATGAAATAAATGTGAGATTTATATGAACCTTTTGTTTAATGTCATATTATATTATTGACTGAAAAAAAGATCGACTAAACCGCAAAGATGCTCAACATATATGTAATCTCTTGTGGTGCATTTACATGAAGATTCATATTCGTTTTAGACGCCTAGGAACAAAAATGACTCTTAATAAAATTGCTAGAAGAAAAGCAATGTACAACCTGCATGAAAGTTTTTTATTGCAGAAATTAATAGAGGGTACCAAATAATACTACTCTGAATTTTTTCAGACTTTTTTGAGATCCAGAATTATTTTTAAATAATTATTGAAAGTGCGGCCACGCTCCCTGGAGGCGTCAATAGGCGTCTAAGCACTATACTTTTTATTAAGGATTCAGAGGAGCCAACCTAAGTTAGAGAACATTTAGTAATTATTAAAAAATTATTCCAGGACTAAAAAAGGCTGAAAATTTTCAGAGTACCATAATTTGGGACCCTCTTTTCTTTTCTGCAATAAAAAATGCATGCAGGTTGTCCTTTAACAAATGTTGATAACCTGGTGGTGGTGCCATGGTGGCAATATCGGGAACCAAATTAAGGTAGAGATAACGTCGATCAGCTGTTTTTTTAGCTCTATTTGATTAGCATGTAAACCTTGTTAAATTCACAAAAATTCTGAATTTTTTTTAACAGGCTGGTATTAGTGCCTAAAAGCTATAATAAAAAATTCAAAATAATTTAACGAGCTGCCTTTTTTTAATTAATTTTTTAGTTTGTCTCTCCACGGGAGAAGATTATGCTGAAAATTAAAATAATTATTAAAAAAAAAATCAGCTTGTTAAATTGTTTTGACATTTTCTCTATAGCTTTTAGTCACTAATATCTGCCTCTCAAAAAGATTTCGGAATTTTTTTGAACTTGCTGAGGTTAACATGTTAATCAAATGGAGCTAAAAAAAACACAGCTGATCGTCGTTATCTCTATCTTAATCTGGACGTCTTAATGTAACAGCGCCTCTAGTGATGGTAATTTCCCTGTAACCACATGGACGTCCCCGGGACGCCCCGGGGACATCCCTCTAAGGTCCCCGTTGGACATCCCCCATGTCCATCAAAAAAAAGACGTCCCTGCGGACGTCCTGTGGACATCCCTCGGGGATGTTCCCTAATTTTCACTTGCCAATTATATATTAATTCATCTTAAAATTTATACTAAAGAAGTTTAGGGTCTTTTAGAATGAGGACTACAAGATTACCAAATAAAAAAATTAGGTCCGTCGGGAATCAAACTCGGACCTTTTAGTTGATAGACGAAGTCATAGACAACTTGGATATTGCTCTTCGTTACTAAAGTGTGGTTTAGTTAGGTATATAAATTGTAAAGTTTTGGGTGTTGTATAATATTTTTTAATATTTCGAGCGAATTTGCGTTTTTTCATTTTTTTAAGCAATCTGGTACATTGGGAGATTGTTATTATTTAATACAACATTAAATATAATGAGATTTAAATTTTTTAAAAATAAATTAAAATAAAATTTTATATTTTTAATAGAAACATGTTTATACATTAATTAATTATAAATTGCAACGCTCAAATGCATCTCTAATTGTTAACAGACTTCGACATTAAAAAAATAATATTTTTAATTTTTTAGAATTTTTTAAAGGTTCCTCCGAGGACATTTGTGGGACGTTCAAAAATCCCTACGAGACTTTGATGGGACCTTGTTTATTTTTCATAGATATTTTTTTTACGAGGATATTTTATTAAAAAAATTATTTTTCGGTGCAAATTACGCAATTTAATACTAAGTAAATTTTCACGTCTTATTTTAAATATTAATATTTTCATATAATATTTTAAATAATTATTTAAAATATTATATGAAAATATTAATATTTAAAATAAGACGTGAAATTTTACTTAGTATTAAATTGCGTAATTTGCACCGAAAAATAATTTTTTTAATAAAATATCTTTTTAAATTAAGGTTTTATATAGTTTGTCTCTCAATGGGAAAGCCCTATATCCTAAAAATTAAAAAAATTAATTATAAAATAATCGGCTAGTTTAATTGTTTCGAAATTTTTTCTTCGGCTTTTAGGCACTAATATCTGCCTCTCAAAAAAATTTCAGAATTTTTGTCAATTTACTAAGGTTTACATGTTAATCAAAGTGGACTACGTCGAACAGTTGATCGGTGATATCTGTAACTTAATTGAAAAAAAAAATAGTAAATTTTAATTGCTTATTTTTTTTTTTTATTTTTTTTTGATATAAAAATAAAATATACCAAAAAAATGTAGAGAAAATTTTAAAACAATTGATCGTTAAGAATTTTTTATATTCATTTTTTAAATGTCCAGTATAGAGCTTTCCCATTGGATTCCTAAACTAATAAATTAATATTAAGAAAAAATCAGATCCAGCGATCGTTTTGACATTTTTTCTAAATTTTTTTGGTGCTAAGAATTATCTCTAAAAAAAATTCAGAATTATCATGAGGCTGCTAAGGTTTACATGTTAACCAAATGGGACTAAAACAATCGATGTTTCGTGTTATCTTACCCTTAAGTATATATAAATAAAGAAATAAAGAAGAAGGAGACGAAGAAAAAGAAGAAGAAGGAGGAGGAGCGGGAGGAAAAAACATTAAAAAACAAAACAAAAATTAGTTTAGTATATAATTGTGATGAAATATTTTTCTAATCAACTGTATAGAGATGAAAAAATTAAAATAAATAAATAAATAAAAAAATAAATAAATAAATAAATAAATAAATAAATAAATAAATAAATAAATAAATAAATAAATAAATAAATAAATAAATAAATAAATAAATAAATAAATAAGGGAGATGAAGATTAAAAAATATTATATTGGGTTTACTAATTTTACTGCCCTATTTTGAGTATTTTGGTAGTAGTCTCAGTAATAAAGTTCTATACTTCCAGACAAACATTATTACAGTTATTTAATATATATGTTGGCACCAAAGCCCGAAAAAATGCGCACATCTAGGTGTGGCTCTAGCGATTTGAGCAAAGTCCGATATTAACAAATATTTCGGGCTTAAATTTGCTCATTTAAATTTGATCATTTCTAGACGTGCTCAAATCAAAAAAAGCAAACCCCGACGAGAAGTTTTATTTCGGTGTTTACTCATTTGAATTTGATCATTTCTAAAAGTGCTCAAATCGAAAAAAGCAAAACCCGACGAGAAGTTTTATTTCGGGGTTTACTCATTTAAATTTGATCATTTCTAGAAGTGCTCAACTCGAAAAAAGCCAACCCCAACTAGAAGTTTAGTCCTATATCAGTTTTATTTCGGGCTTTGCTCACTGTTTTGATTATTTCTAGAAGTGCTCAAAGCAAAATGAAATATAATAATTAATTGTGCCGTATTATAGCAATAAATAATAAAACAATAAAATAATATAAATTTAATAATATTTTAATTATATCACTTTTTTAAATAATTGATAAAATACAAATTTAACATTAATAGCGTGTATACTGCAGTATATAGTTTTTTTTTTTTTATTATTATTAAAACTTTTCTTTCTGTATTATTCAAGTCATATTGAAAAAATACTATTTTGTCACACTGATACACACTTTTAATTTTTTTTTTCATTTTTTATAATTTAAGGCTTTGATTACAATTATACTCTGGCAATGAATTCCAGGTTGCAGATGAACAATTTCTAAGTTCAGACGACTTACCATACATGACAAAGAAAAGAGTCTATCAGACCAGCATGCAGCAGCATTAGCAAATTCAAAGCAAGGTTTTGTGTTTTGCATCTGCAAGAAAGAGGTGTCAATCTAAAACATGTTGTGCAAAGAAAAAAAATTAGATGAATTTTAAAATGCCCTGAAAATAATTTTTTTTTTTTGGTAGGTTTGGTACTATCTTGAGGAGCTCTTTGCTCCTTAGCAAGTTCTATAAAATTAAGTTAAAATGGTTTTATAATATATCAGCTGTAAAAAACTATTTAAATTAAGCAACATACAATATATTAATATAAAAAGTGTGACAAAACAGTATTTCTCAGTATGACTTGAATAATTGAGAAAGAAATGTTTTAATAAAAAAATATTATATAAACGCGCTATGCTAAACTGTTAAATTTGTATTTTTGTCAATTAATTAAAAAAGTTATGTAATTAAAATGTTATTAAATTCACAATATTTTATTGTTTCATTATTTATTACAAATTATTACTATAATACGGCACAATTTCCAACTGTTATTTTTCATTTTGCTTTGAGCACTTCTAGAAATGATCAAAACAGTGAGCGAAGTCAGAAATAAAACTTCCTGTCGGGGTTTACTTTTTTTGATTTGAGCCAATTTTTTTCGGGCTTTGGTGCCAACATAATATATATTAAATAACTGTAATAATGTTTTCTGGAATTATAGAACTTTATTACTGAGACTACTAAAAAAAAAATTCTAAATAGGACAGTAAAATTAGTAAACCCAGTATAATATTTCATAATCTTCACATCCCTTATTTATTTATTTATTTATTTATTTATTTATTTATTTATTTATTTATTTATTTATTTATTTATTTATTTATTTATTTATTTATTTATTTATTTATTTATTTATTTATTTATTTATTTTTTATTTATTTATTTATTTATTTATTTATTTATTTATTTATTTATTTTAATTTTTCCATCTCTATACAGTTGATTAGAAAAATATTTCATCACTTTTATATGCTGAACTAATTTTTGTTTTGTTTTTTAATGTTTTTTCCTCCCGCTCCTCCTCCTCCTTCTTCTTTTTCTTCTGCTCCTCCTTCTTTATTTCTTTATTTATATATACTTAAGGGTAAGATAACACGAAACATCGATTGTTTTAGTCCCATTTGGTTAACATGTAAACCTTAGCAGCCTCATGATAATTCTGAATTTTTTTTAGAGATAATTCTTAGCACCAAAAGAATTTAGAAAAAATGTCAAAACGATCGCTGGATCTGATTTTTTTTTTAATATTAATTTATTAGTTTAGGACTCCAATGGGAAAGCTCTATACTGGACATTTAAAAAATGAATATAAAAAATTCTTAACGATCAATTGTTTTAAAATTTTCTCTACATTTTTTTGGTATATTTTATTTTTATATCAAAATTTAAAAAAAAAAAATTAAGCATTTAAAATTTACTAATTTTTTTTCAATTAGATATCACCGATCAACTGTTCGACGTAGTCCACTTTGATTAACATGAGTAGAATAAAATAAACTGTTTAATACAGATTTGCGGATCGCTTAATTACCCCTAATTATAGCCAATAAAAGTAATTAGAGGTGGGAAACATTTAAAATAAACAATGAGATCTCAGCGCAAGGTCGCGCGAAGTCGCTAAGCGTCTTGCCCCCTTTCACGCGGTCAATGTTTACAATAGTATAGTTATTATAATATTATAATTAAACAAAATTTTATAATTAGCATACAATGAGATCAATGCTAGCAAGGTCACAGTAGCAACGTACCAAGCTTTATTCTTCCTAATTTTTACAATGAAAAATTTGATTTCATAATTTATCAAATAATAAAACAAATTAAAAATATTATTTAGCATATAATTACCTTAATTAATATTTAATTAGACATGTGCATAATATTGAGTAATATATTTTAAAGTTCTAGAAATTACCGAGAAAGTGAAGGTCCTCATCAGATATAAAAAGAGGTGCCAAATATTTTTTCTTCACAACAACATAAAGACTTGCAGAGAACTCTCCAAGCTATTTATAGAAGTATCTCATATATTCAAGGGATAAATTTTAAACTTCAGTTATGAATCTTGCAGAGAAGTTGAACGCCGCAGCAGCTCTTCTAGAGTGGAAGAGTGTCGCAGAGCTCCCAGTTAACGTTCCGTTTACTGTATTTAAAATTGAAAAGGTTGATTCTACATGGGGTGAGCAGCTTGCACTAACTATTGGAGAGGACGCGCCGCAGTTCCGTACTAAGCTATCCAAGCGTTTTCCATCCACGCTATTTACCGCTAAGGAGCTACAAATCTATAACGACGGTACACAGATGAGACACACTCTTACATTTAAGGGTATTGGAGGTTTCCGCCAACATCTTATCGATTTTAATTAATTTTTTATTATATTTTGCTTTATTATAATTTCTAATTTTTCAATAAAAAAAATAATTTATATGTAATATCTTCTATTTTATTTAATATACATCCTTATATATGATAAAATTAATGTTTAAAAATTAAAGAATATCAATTAGCTTCCCCAGTCATTGAAATGAAGTTAATTAAACAACATCAAGAGGCGGAGATAAAAAATTTTGATGTCATATTACCAAGTAAAGAGTGTAAAAAACATGGAAAACTTTTACCAGCAACGATTAGAGCCATTTTTGCAGGCAGTTCAAACTGTGGAAAAACAAATGTTCTTATGAGTCTTATAACAAGTCGAAATGCATTATATTTTGAAAATATTTATATTTTTAGTAAATCCTTAGGTCAATCAAAATATCAAATGTTAGCAGAGATTATGAAAAAAACACCTGAAATAGGATATTATACATATGATTCCTCAGAAAATATTCCTCCAACTTCAGATGCAAAGAAAAATTCTATATTCATATTTGATGATGTAATAACTGACACTCAAAATCACATGCGAGATTACTTTTCAATGGGTCGTCATAAAGGAATATGTTGTTTTTATTTAGCTCAAACATATACTAGAATTCCTAAACATTTAATACGAGATAATGCTAATTTAATTTTGTTATTCACACAAGATGAGTTGAATTTAAAACATTGTTACACTGATCATGTAAATACAGATATGACATTTAAGGAATTTAAAGATATGTGTGCCTTATGTTGGCAAGAAAAATATGGATTTTTAGTAATAAATAAAGATTGTGATATAAAAAAAGGTAGATATAGAAAAGGTTTTGATATATTTATAGATATATAAACTTCACGAAGGCAAACAAATTATCATTTCATTGGTAAAAGTTTAGCAATAAACAATGGAAAACATAAAATTGAAAGAAAAATTAGCAAAAGAAATAAAAAATAGTGTTAAAAATATTCGTAAAAAATATCAAATTTTACGAGAAAACGAAGCAAATCAAACGGAATTTACTGTTAAAACTTTAAAGCCACTAATTGAACCTATTTTAAATATAGAAAAAACATTTACAAAACCAGAGATAATTATTGAGGAACCTGAACCAAGTAGACGTAAATCAATAGCAGCTGAAATTGAAACACCACAGTCAAAAAAACTAAAACCATTTTTTGAGTATGTAAATACTGTAAAAAAGCAAAAATCTATGTGGGACCAAACCTTTGGTGTAAATATTAATAACAATAAATTCACAATTGGTAATTCTCAAATTAACGTGCAAGATGATACAATTAAGATGGGTGATCAAAAATATAAAATAACAACAGGACTGTTGGAACTTTTATTCATGAAAAATCCAAATTTATTATTAATAAAAAAAGATGATAAAAATATGTATAAATCAATATTAATGAAAGCAATGCCAAACAGATTAATAAATACGCCGCAAAATAAATCACGAAATAATCGCAGTATAAAATATAATAAAATTGTCAAGCGCTTAATGGAGGAAACGACGACAAAAACGTTTGGTTCCGGAATCATGAACACACACAGTCCCGTATACGAATATTATAATGAACCAAATGAATTAGTTGATAGACTTCGATTATTAATTGCATCAACCCACGCAGGTCACAATAATCATACCAATGAAATTTCCTCACTACTTGAAGAGTTGCGCGAAGAGGGTATAATAGTATAAATTAAAATGTATTAATTAATTTATATCATTCAAACATGGTGCTCCATAAATTTGGTTTCTATTTACATAAAAGACGTCACATTCCTTACAACTTGCGAGGCGAGAGAGTTTTTCTAAATATAGGAGAACCGGTTGAAGATGATGATCTGATTAACAAAAAATATTTATTTGACTCTGCATTATGTAAAAACAACTTGGGAAAGTTTGATGCAAAAAAAAATTTAATAAATAATATTCAAGCTCCAAAAGAACCACAAGATTGTGTTAACAAGGATTATGTAGATAACTTGATTAAATTAGAACAAAAAGTATTAAATGCCAGTACAACTTTTTCAGTAAATAATAAAAGAATAGTTGATGTCGCACGTCCAGTACGAGACAAAGATGCTATTAATTTAAAATATTTCCATGATTTTGCACTACTTTATGATGTTGAATCTTATAATGCAAACAATAAAATAATAAAAAATTTAGCAGATCCCAAAAATGCTAATGATGCTATAAATTTCATTTTTTTTTTCTCAGGAAATGGCAAATTATATAAGCAAATATACACTTATTTACGATACAAATTTAAATAAATTCAGTGCAAAAAATAAAAAAATATCAGATGTGTCAGACCCTATTAACGATCGAGATGTTGTAACTCTTGGCTATCTAAAAAAAAAATTTAACCTACAATGAGTGTAAAGCATGGAATAGTTAATGAGCTACACAGGCAGGCAAGAAAAAATTATCAACGGCGTAGAGTCTACCTTAAAGGAATACGAGACCTTTAGCAAATTGATTTAATAGACATGCAAAAATATGCAAAAGAAAATAAAAATTATAATTATATTTTAGTATGTATTGACTGTTTTACAAAATACGCATGGGCTGTAAAACTTAAAACAAAAACTGCACAAGAAGTCACTGCAGCCATGGACACTATTTTAAAACAGGGACCGATAAGTCGGAATATACAAAGCGACGCCGGAAAAGAATTTTTCAATGCAAATTTTAAACAATTAATGAAAAAATATAAAATTAATCATTATCAAACATATACAATTCTAAAAAGCAGTATAATCGAGCGGTTCAACAGAACTTTGAAACAAAAAATGTGGAAACAATTTAGCTATCAAGGAAACTATAAATGGGTTAATATACTACAATCTTTAATTAATAATTACAATAATACTGTTCATCGTACTATAGGACTCAAGCCAAAAAATGTAAGAAAAAAACATGAAAAACAAATTCTTAAACGAATGTTCCCACCAACAGATTTGTATGAAGATAAAATTAAGTATGCTGTGAATGATATTGTAAGGATTAGTAAGCAAAAAGCTTTATTTGAAAAAAGCTATACACCAAACTTTTCTACGGAGCTGTTTAAAATTATAAAAATAAGAAGAACTAAACCGGTGACCTACATGCTAGAGGACCTGAAGGGACAACCAATAAAAGGAGCTTTCTACAAAGAAGAAATAATGAAAACAAAGTATAAAGATACTTATCTGGTTGAAAAAATACTAGAAAGAAAGAAAAATAAATCAAAAGTGTTGTGGTATGGTTTCTCGGGAGATGACGCGGTTAGCTGGGTGAACAATAAAGACTTAAAATTGTAACTTTTGTTACATTATAGTTAACCACTGAGAAATAAATTAAAACTTTTTTTATATAATTATATAATTTTCATTTTAATTTTTACATAAACATAATATTTACATATCTTTATTTACATAGAATATAAAAATATTTACAATAATTACAATTTAAATAAGTATAATAAATACAAAATGTAGTAAAAGATTATAATACAAGAATATAAAAAATTAAAATTACAACTCTTTTATTTTTACATTTCCATGTGCTAATGTATGAATACCATCAGGAAGTATATATCTCTTATCATCAAATGGGGAGATGCTAATTTTGTTTTGAAATACAGTAGAAATCTGGTGTTTTTTACTACGGATTAAATTAAATAAAGTAAACATTTCTTTCTCTGTTTTAAGAGAATTTAAATAATCCTCAAAAGAAATTTTATTTCTTAATGCACTTTTTTTTATCCCCTTCAGTCTCTTTGTTTCTTTATTACCATATTTAAATGAATACATTTTTGCCCTCAAGCCCACAAATTCACTTATTACCGTTCCACCCATCTCATCTTTAAAGTATCCAATAGATTTTTTATTTATTTCGGAAAAACATTTATGATCTAGCGGGTAATTAGAACAGTCAAAATATTGAGACATTGTTATTAAATCTTCATATATATCCTCTGTTTTAAAGTTTATGACATAAGAATCTGTGTCCTGGTATCCCAAGGAAACATTGTCACCATATTTAGCGACTATGACGTCATAGTAGAAACGGTACATATGTATTTTGCTAAGTTCAAGAACTGTAAATCCAATATAAATGGGTTTGTTTTGTAAAATCTCAGTTTTTCCTAAATGTACTCCCACCAAGTGTTCATTATATATAATAGAACTTAAAAATGTAGGTTTAGCTACAAGTTTTCTCAACTGCTGTGGACGTGATACTAATTTAAAATTCATATGTTTCCGAACATTTTCCATGGTTTTACCAAAAACAGAGTTATTCATTAATTTAAATAAATCACGATCAAAATTATTTGTTGCTTTTTTTCTTAAATTTGTATTAAGAGTTATATAAGGCTCTAACCAGCAATTTTGCTCAAATTTGAGCACACTATGTATTTTTTTTAACTCAAGACCATACTCTAGTGCCATTTTTAGATGTTTATAATGTATTACATAGTTATATTTATTGAATAATGTGGCAAGTAATTTTGACTGTTTACTTCCAGGCGGACACTTCCTTTCCGGAAGTAAGGGTAGGCTGTCATGTTTTGCATGTAAGTGGGGCGGATAATCTATATCAACTTCAAAAATATATCCAGTGTTTGATGTATCAGATAATGCTAAAATAGAATTCTTATCAAATCTATCCTTATCATCCCATTCAAAGTGACCAATAGGCAATTGACCGCTCAAAGCAAGGGCATATAAATTGTTTGAATCAAAGTACATGAGAAATTGACTACTTCCGGTGTGATCAGGGTTCAAATATTTATTTTCAGCTCGCATATAACGCAACGAACATTGTGCAAGACCACCGCGAATCCCTCTCTCGAACATCATATACATATCATAATCTGTTAAAAGATCAAGCTTAACTTGAGATTTAAGCAAAGCAACATCTAAAGCATAGCTTGGAAGTGTATAATACCATGCAGCATCGATCCCATAGTTTTCTACACATACATTTTTAAAATTATCAAATACACAAGAAAGTAAAAGTACGTCTATTTGAAGATATAGTTCAGAATACTCTTGTATAGTTTTAATATTAAATTGATTCCAGACATTCTGCGCATGGTTATAATTCTCTATTGAAATATTTTCTTCAGTTAAATTATTATAAAAACAATCAATTGGCGGCAGTTTTGTTTCTCTTAGTCTCTCTATTGAATCTATATAAGAGTATGGAAAAAACTGTTTTTTTTTTAACAGTGTAGCTTCTACAGGAGAGTAGAATTTTGTTATATCACAAAATTTGTCATCAGTTAAATTTTTTGCTAAATCTTCAAGACTAAAATTCAAAAATTTATAAGTGTCTAAAAATTTAACTTTAAATCGACCAAAGTATAAAGAAAAACTTATAAATTTCTCTTCAGTGTTTGGAATTATATCTATTCTATTTTTGAAATTTCCCAACTGTTGAATAATTAAGTGACTGTCATAAGATTCAAGTGAATGAAAATAGCAATTTAAAAAATTTGGATTTTTATAGTAAAGATTACACTCATTGTGGGCCTTTCCCAAGTACTCACCAGTCAGGTGACAATGGTTCCGTACAGCATAGTTCAATGACCCTCTTTCTATTTCTTTTTTGCAAATATGACAAATTTTACCATTTAAATATTCATGTTTTTGTTTATCGCTAAGACTGTGCATTGGAATGTTTAATTTATAAATTTTTTCTACTTTATATGCTATTTCTTCAATATACTTCATAAAAATTTCGCCAGCATCCTCCCCCGTGTATAAATATGGTGAAGTGGGCAGATCATGTTTTTGTAAAAAGTCATCATCAAAACTTGATTTTAAATATACACAAAAGCTCATAATAACATGTTTTTGTGTTTCCACTGTAAACGAGCATGATGGATTAGGGTTGCATGTATGTACTGGATTTAACATACATTCAAAATCTGCATACAAATTAAACCTAATATTAAATGTGTGTTGGTAGTTTTTAAAATAAATTTGTGGTTTTTCACCATTCTCAACAGTAGGCATTACTATTCTCGCCTGTTTATGTTCCATACAATAAATTTTATGAGTTCGCAATTTATTTTCACAATTAAAATGAGAGAAGCAATTTTTACAGAGAAATATCTTATATGTTACATTCGCTATTTGCTTCTTAACTAATTTCTCAAGATTTTTAATACAAGCATAATGACCAATTCCAGTAGTGTCTCTAAAGAAAAGTAAGTCATGATGGTCCTCTTTTTCAACTTTACTCACTCTAATTGGATAAATAATTTTTTTCTTATTACTAACACCGTACAAATTAACACTAACATTGTTATTTAATTCAAATTTCTTTATATCCTCTATCTTCACTGGAAATTCAATATTTGAAAATGAATATCTGTTAATTTGTTCCATATAAGATTTAATGATATCATATCTTTTTGTTAAATATTTAGCTAGCAAGGCCCACATAAAACATCTATTATCTATATTTAGTGGATTAATAACACAGTGTTTAGCAACTATAAAATCAGGTAAGTTAATATGACACTTTCCACTCAATGGTGTGAATTTGTGAATGTTAATTTGCATGCTATTAATTTTACTCAATGCCCAACCACTTTTTTTTAATTCACACTCTATTATTTCATTAACAATTTTTTGTGTTGATTTATTTATAAATTCAATTATATTTGTGTCATAATATATGCTTTCACTCTTAATTTTAAAGTTCCTTTCCATTAACTCACCACCAATATTAATAAAGTCACATAAAATAACCACATTCACTTTAATACTAACATATTCAGCAACAAGGCTTTCAATAATTTCTTGAATTATTATTAATTTATTGTTAACAAAATCCACAACACTTTTCTGATTCGTATCATTTTTTAATTCAAACACAACAACGTTTTTATTCATTGCATGATCAGTTAGATACCTGTTATTTGTAAAGTTTTTGATATCAAAAGTATTTTCACTCTCACTTGTTGATATTGTATTATCTTCTATTTTAACTTTCTTGCAGGCTAAATTTACATCATGAACCTTTCTTTTACATGCTTTTAAACTACGTAAGTGTTTGTTTAAGTTACTTACAGTTGAAAATGTTTTGAAACAATCTGGACACTTTTTACTTTTATCTTCATCTGTTGCAGTTACAGTAACTTCCATGGTATTAAAGCTCTCCAAGTTAAAAGCGGGACACCAGTGAATAAACTGATTCCCGTTTTAAAAGTGGAAGCATATATACTCAAATCTTCATTATTATACAAGGTTATCAAAACTTAATACATTGTTTTGCTTGCGATGTCAACAATTAAAATAATTAAGTAAAATTAACATAAAAAAGAATGTAAATATTTTCACACATGATTTTACACCTGAAGGTTAATGAAACTTTCATTCCCTCAGAAGGAGGAGGCTTTATGCGTGACCTTCATTTTTTATAACAGGTTCAACTAAAGAAGTAGCTGTTTGTTTGAGCAACAGCCGGCGAGAGAGATTTGTAAGCTGATAAGTTAATATAGAGTTTATTTTAATATTCATGATGCCACAACAAATTATAATAACATCGTTAAATAAGTGGATGAAGTTATTGTACGAGGAAATATAAATATAAGAAACTATTAGTTATTTAAAACAATTATATAATTATAAAAAATAAAAAAAGTGTTAAATATTATTATGTACATTTATTTAAAATAATTATTTCCAGTAAAATATCTAAACCATGCAGTCATCCAAAATTAACATATAAAAAAATGAATAATGATGTATATATACTTTTACACTATTGTAAAATATTCATTCTTCCTGTAATTTTTCGGAAGTAAACATTAAATTTTATTTACATAGTTATATTAGTAAGTTTTATTATGGGAACCAAAAACAAGAGAAGAAAGAGGATGAGGAAAACAAGGAAAAATATTAGACAAAATTTAAAAAGTAAATTAAAGAGATTACACAAATTAGCCAAGTCAAAAAGTTTTAAAAGTATTGTGAACAAGACTAGACTTGAATTGCAAAAATCAGGTAATACTGATGTAAAATCTGCTTATTTAACGGGATATAAATTTGCAAAACGTATTATAAAAAACTCGAAAGTTAAAACACCTCGTGTCATCCCACTTCCTGTTCAACAGGGTGGTTTTCTTCCTTTAATTATACCTGTCATTTCTGTCCTAGCTGCGTTAGGAAGTATTAGTGGGGGAATATCCGCTGTTGTGAATGCTATAAATAAAACTAAAAATGATAAGGCTACTTTGGAAGAATTAAAACGTCATAATTTAAAAATGGAAGAAAAACAAGTAGGTGCTGGAATGATTTTGAAGCCATATAAATCAGGTTTTGGTCTCTTTATAAATAAAAAAAAAAAAACTTCATTTTGAATCAATTACCTGATAAACCATTAAGCAGCGTTGATTTAACTTTTTATGCTAAAAAATTGAAAATTAAAGATTTTATTGGTGTATTTAGTATTGACAAATTACCAATTAAACCTTTATCCTCAGAATGTGGTATTATAAATTTAGAGCCTAGTTTTAAACAAGGTAGTCATTGGGTTGCATATAGAATTAATAAAAAAGTTATCTTGTATCTTCACCCAATTGGGAATTTACTGCCAATAAAACAATTTATATCATATGTGAAGAATAAAAATATCATATATAATCGTGTGCGATATCAAAAACTCAACAGTAATGTTTGCGGCCACAAATGCTTGGAATTTTTGTTAGAAACAAATAATTTATAATGTTGTTTTCTAAACTATTAAATTTTAATGGAAACAGTTCAGTTTTAACTGCCTTGTATAATCCTCCCATTAATTTACCATCAAATACTGATTTGGGAATAGCATTAGTAAATTTTAACAGTTATTATACGATAGCAAATATAACAGAACACAACAATAATTTCTATTATGGAGATAAATATTTGACTCTTCCAAAGGGTGTATATGATATCAGTGATCTTGCAAATTGGATTAAAAAATATGTTAATCCTGAAATAAATATAATACTAAATGAAATAACATTAAAAATTGAAATTTTAAGTCCTTTTGCTATACACTTTGATAGACCTAAAAGCTTTGGTTCACTGTTGGGATTTAGTAAAAGATCTTTACCAGCAAATAAAAGAAATGTATCTGATGAACCGATAAAAATTCATACAGCTTCAACAATTAATATTGAGTGCAGTATTGTCTCGGGTAGTTATAAAAACTCTAGTTCTAGTCACGTTATTTATGAATTTACTCCAAATGTACCATTTGGATATAAAATTTCTGAAACACCAAATCGTATATATTTACCAATTACTAATAATAATTCTTCATTACATGAAATTTCTCTGCGTGTAACGGATCAAGACGGTAATCTAATAAATTTTATGAACGAGAATATAACAATTGTACTGCATTTACAATCGTTTTAAATGGCTTTAGATTTTAGCAAGCAAGTAAATAAAAGTGAAAACATTAGACATAAAACAATCAGTCGTAAGAGAACTGTGAAACGTTTATCTGCTCAGAACATACAGTTTTTAAAATCAATTGGTTTAAAAATTAAAAAATGATTACTTCAGATATATTAAACATCAAGTCCGATGCTAGGTTTGATGAAACAATTAATAATATGAGGTATTTATCTTACGTTCCACAGAATTCTAGTAAGCTAAATTATAACGATGATATCCGAATATCAATTAGCAATAGCAATGAATCATATTTACTTCCATGTAACAGTATGTTACATATACATGCACAAGTTAAAATTGAAACACTCGATGATGCAAATAATACCAATTTAGAAACGGCTCTAGTTAGCAACTATCCACCATTTATATTTTCAGAGGCTTCTTACTTAATTAATGGCGTAATTGTAGAGAATGTTCGTCACCCCGGAATGTCATCTTTATTCAGATCACTCTTATTATTAAATAGTAACGAATTAAATGCCGTGGAAACTCAGGGCATATTTGAGAATTTTGGGTCAAAAGCTGTCAGTAATAATGATGAGCTAAATTTTTGTATTAATTTAAGTTCAATCTTTGGCTTGTGTGCTGATTATAAAAAGATTTTTGCTAATAGTAAACACGAAATTGTGTTAATTCGCGCACGGTCAGATGATGACGTTTTTCATATTACAGGTAGTAATGTGAAGAGTGCTAAATTAATAATACAGAGAATAGAATGGAAAATGCAACATGTAACTGTAAGTGATAGTAATAAAATAAAGCTTTTAAAGTTAGTTGAAAATAATACAAAAATACAAATAGGCTTTAGAACTTGGAGCATTCATGTAGAACCACTATCTTTAAGTAAGAGTTTTGATAACTTTAATATACTAACTACAACAAATTTACATAAGCCTAGATATTGTGCAATTGCATATCAGGTTAATAGAAAATTAAATTCAAAAATAAATGCTTGCAGATTTGATCAGCTTGATATGAAGACAGTACGATTATACCTAAATGGAGTATATTACCCTTATGAGGATTTATTAATTAAGTATCCAAACCAAGTTGCCCTATTGTATAATAATTATTGTAATTTTAAATCATCCTACACTGACAAAGAAGTGGAGCCTGTTCTATCGCTTACAGATTTTGTAACAAAATTCCCACTTATTGTCCTTGACATGAATAAGCAGCCTGAAGATATCAAAACAGGAAGTGTCGATGTTAAGTTATTTTACGAGAGCTATGAGAAATTTAAGCCAGATTCTATCATGTATGTTTTATTAATTTCTGATGAAATAATTGATTATTATCCTTTTTCAGGGACAGTAAGACATATTCAGTAAAAAAAATAAAATATATAGAACTTTCAAATATTTTTTACTTAGTACTTGAGATTACGTCTGCCGTGTTACACGTTAACTATGAAGAAAATACAGAAGGCGATGAGATAATTAATGAACTCAGTATAGTGTGTGTACAGACTAGTGCAAGCTCACACTTCCGTATAAGATATCCTGTATATTTTCCACAAAATGCTTGGAATTATAAAGGATCTAATAATCAGTTAATTGGTGAAGAATATTGTAATTTAAGAACAATAATATTTGATGGATTAAAAAATATAAGATTTGTTTATGTTCGCAACGAAAAGATTTTTAATTATATTAAAAAATATATTGATTTAAATATGCAAGTCTTAAATTTGGACAATTTTGGTTGTCCTGAAAACGATCAATTGTCACCTCATTATGGCAGTGAGTGTATTAAACACAGTAACGAATTAAACAAAGAAAAATGTTCACACTATCAAGCATTTGCAATGGCAGACTGGGTGTATGACAACTTTGATAAAACGTGTATTTTTGAAAGTAATGTTCGTATGAAAACATTTCATTCTTGGAATGATAAATATAATATTAAAAAAATCGCTCAAAACGGTTTCATCTGTGATGATAAAGTGTTATATAATATAAGATGTGTGTATTGTAATCATCGAATTTATAATATAAACAAAAAGACTGATGTTTTATTAGAACACAAAAAAATTTCTACAGATTGTCAATTATTCAAAATACATGAAGCATTTACTGATGTTATTGATTATTAAAAAGAAAATACTCTTTATAATAAATTTTTTTTATTTAAAATACACATTATACATTTTTCAGAATAAATTACATAAGAACCGGTTTTTGTTAAAACCTCTCTGTGACCCCATGATGTCTTGAAGCAAGAGAGACGCTGCAAGCTGTGAGGAGAAGTGAAAGTTTGATTATATCAAATGTTTGTTCTTCCGTGTTACAATGCCTTCGATGTTAATGAACTTCAAGTTTTTATGAATGAACTTCATCGCAGCAGTATTGTGTGGATTTTTAATGCTTGTGTACATGAAAATACACTGTTTAATTTTTGTTCTTCATTTTTTTAAATATATATTTTATGTAGAATTATACACTTAATAAAAAGATTTTAATGTAAAATAATATATACATTTCTTGTTATTTCTAAGTATTTAGACCCAATTTTAATAGTTAATATGTAATTTCAATAAAAGTTCATTAAGAATGGGCATTCATAATGTCTACATTCTTTCTTGCAAAAATTTTAAAAAATTATACTTCAAAAATGTGTTAATAAGAAAATCAATAATTTTTAACATATTTTAAATAGTATAATTTAGCTTTTAGTGTTATTCATAAAATGATATTTTATTTTTTAACAAAGTTTTTTTACGAATTTCATCAATTTTGAGAAGTTTTTATTCGAGGTTATTTAAATTTTAATTATTATTCTGTTTTATATTATTTATCATATAATATTTTCTATATATGTTTACTATAGAATATATTTTTAGGATATAATTATTTATTTACTGACTGTATGCGGAGGCTCAGCAGAAAAAAAAATATTAAACTATTTCATTAAGGTATTAAAATTTTTAATAACAATAAGATTATATTTATAATAAATTTCGTTGTAATTAAAATATTCCTTTTGCATATATAATAATTTATAAGTGTATTATACCTCTCAGATTTTTTTACTCTGTCTTGTACGCGAAAAAACAGTTTGTATGGTGCAATTATTTAGACAGAAGTTATGCTGACTGAAATGTTTACACATTAGGCTAATAATTGTACTAATTAGAAAAGATATTGCATTAGATAATGTAAATAAACCGTATACTCCTTACTTGAAATATATTAATTTGATCACTTCAATAGTTGTTAAGAAAATTATATTATACAAGTTATTTTCTTACAATATACTGTTAGGAATAACTTAGAGGTGTATTGTATTATATTACATTGCTCTCACCTCCATTTCATGTACTTATTTTCGATGCATATTTTCTAAAACTACATAAAAATGCGTATAATATAAGAGATTTGTCATGATAAATAATTATAATTTTATCAATTTATTAGCCTTGTTTCTATTTTTATTAATATCTGCAAGACATCATGTAAAACTCTATTGCAAATTTAACGTAAATAACGATAATAGAAATGCTTGCAAATACTAATTTTTAAATGAAGTAACGTAAAAATTGCATAGTTTAAACCATATTCAAGTCAAGGCATAGCATACAGAGCTCTAACTTACATATAATTAGCATATTTTTACATAATTACCTTACATACTTGACATTAGTAATTGTTTCTTATTAATATGTATAAAATATGTCATAGAACTTTAACATTATTTTGATACTTTTATATAATATAAAATTAATAACATTTTCTTTTTGCCAAATAAAATTAAATTTATGTACTTTAAATGTTAAAAATATCGTTTATATAAAGTTAAACTGCAATAGCACACGTGACGCTCGTGAGAAATTTGCTTCCTCAAGCAATGGTAGTCTTGGCTGCTAAAGCTGGGGCATGCAAGCGTGAAAGGGTTATTGTATGCTAATTATATACTAATTTTGTATATTTCTTTATATTTTGTTTTTAATTATTATATTATTAAGCAATAAATTTTTAAATATATATTAAATGATTTCCCAATACAAATCATTATTTTAACTTATTATATTGATTATATTGATTATAACTTAATAACTCATTTATTTACATAAAAGCTATAGAGAAAATTTAATTCACAGGTCGGGAGTATTGTCAAAAACCGCTTGGACCTTGCCGTCTCTGTGTGTAGGCATACTTTGTATGCAAATAACATATAATTATTTTACTAATTATATGTATTAAAAAGTTAATTAGCCTGCTCTTTTTCTCCGTACAATTTTATTAATGTGTAATGTGATAATATATGATATTTTAATTATGTTTTAAATTATTTTATATTCGTTATAATATATCATTAAATTATAAAAATTAATTTTTAAATATAATATACAAAAGTTTCGTAATGAAAATAGTAAGAAAAAAACAATTAACGCAGCAGATCGCACAGCAGATCACTATGACCTTGCATGGCTATGTAAAGTGTCAAATATTTTATGCAAATTAAAGTTTCGTCTAAATACTTTAATTATAAACATTTAAAATATATAAATTTAGCGTTTAAGACACGGTCACACGTCAAGTGGCTCGCGCAAGCTGCTGAGACTTTGCTCGACTCGGTGCGGAGCATTTGTTATAATTGTATTCTTTTCTACATCTATTTACTTAACGTTTTATATCTGATGAAGACCTTCACTTTCTCAAAAATTTACACAAGTATAAGATAATTAAATACATGTCTATTTACATATAAATATTAAGGTAATTATATGCTAAATATTTTTTAACTATTTCATTGTCTGATATATTATATTAACTCATTTTTTTTCCATTGTAAAAATATGAAGAGGAAAGCTCGGTGCGTTGCTACTGTGACATTGCTAGCATTGATCTCATTGTATGCTAATTACAAAATTTTGTCTAATTATAATATTATAATAACTATACTATTGTAAACATTGACCGCGTGAAAGGGGCCAAGACGCTTAGCGACTTCGCGCGACCTTGCGCTGTGGCTCGTTTAAAAAGTCATAAAAACTCATTTATTTCCCATTGTAAAAATAGGAGGAAAGCTCGGTGCGCTGCTGCATACTGTGACCTTGCCTTGCTTTGATGACATTGTATGTATATTACAAAATTGCCTAATTGAACTAAAATTATTTAAAACAATATTAAAGAGCGTGATTGACACACTCACACGAGCTGCTGCGACTTCGCACGGCCTTGCGCGGAGACCTCATTGTTTATTTTTAATATTTCTTACCTCTAATTACTTTTATTGTTTGTAATTAGGGGGTAATTAGACGATCCGCAAATCTGTATTAAACAGTCTTTTTTATTCTACTAACATGTAAACCTTAGTAAATTGACAAAAATTCTGAAATTTTTTTGAGAGGCAGATGTTAGTGCCTAAAAGCCGAAGAAAAATTTTCGAAACAATTAAACTAGCCGATTATTTTATAATTAATTTTTTTAATTTTTAGGATATAGGGCTTTCCCATTGAGAGACAAACTATATAAAACCTTAATTTAAAAAAATTGGCTAATTAAATTGTTTTGAATATTTTCCTATGTCTTTTAGGAATTCTTATCTGCCTCTTAAAAAAATTTCAGACATTCTGTGAATTTGCTAAGGTTTACATGTTAATCAAAGGGGACTACGTCGAACAGCTGATCGGTGTTATCTCTACCTTCATCATTTACATAACTTTAATTGGAGAGACTTTATAAATTTAATGCTTCGACAATGTCAAAAGAAATGTTGAATGAACTTATTGCTGCAGCATTCAATTCATTTTCCATGAAACAAATATAGATTTAAATTTCCCTCCCACCATGATACATTGTCCCATTAATTAATGCATATAATTTACGAGTTAAAATAAATGAAATTGTGGGATTATATAGCACTAATTGAGCACTTTTTATTCCATTTCATTTTGGAATTCTTGCGGCAAAACTTGCAAGTTTGGGGGGGGAGGGGGGTGCTGCCTTCATGTGTTTGAATTTTATTTGAAAATGAAGATTTTGAGCTGGAGCAAAACTTCTTACGGCACTAATTAGCACTAATCGAGCACTAATTATTTTACCTAAAATTGAAATTAGTGCTGCAAGTGGGGGGGCTTCCGTGAAGTGAGCCCCCCATTTTTCCAATTTTCTTTGAAAATGAAGATGTTGAGCTGGAGCAAAACTTCTTACGGCACTAATTAGCACTAATTGAGCACTAATTATTGCACCCAAAATTAGAATTAGTGCTGCAAGTGGGGGGGCTGCCGTGAAGTGAGCCCCCCATTTTTCCGATTATTTTTTGAAAATGAAGATATTGAGCTGAAGCAAAACTTCTTACGGCACTAATCGAGCACTAATTATTGCACCTAAAATTGGAATTAGTGCTGCAAGTGGGGGGGCTGCCGTGAAGTGAGCCCCCCATTTTTCCGATTTTTTTCGAAAATGAAGATATTGAGCTGGAGCAAAACTTCTTACGGCACTAATTAGCACTAATCCAGCACTAATTATTGCACCCAAAATTGGAATTAGTGCTGTTAGTGGGGGGGCTGCCGTGAAGTGAGCCCCCCATAATTCAAATTGGATTTGAACATGTGTTTACAGGGGGGCTGATGTTTGTCTTACGGCACTAATTAGCACTAATTGAGCACCTATTACTTCACTTAAATTTGGAATTAGTGCTGAAAGTGGGGGGGGGGGGGGCTCACTTCACGTACATTCAATAATCATATATTCTTAATTTCATTGCCAATAAGATTTTATTTTAATTTTTTATTTTTTGTCACATATATATAAATATATATATATATATATATATATATATATATATATATATATATATATAACATTATATAATATAATATGTTATGTCAGCCTCATTCCTGCATGAAATCTCAGTTCATGACTCGGATCGGACACACCACTGATTATATAATACAATTAAATCATGGATTACGGCAATATAAAAATAATTATAGATATAACTAAAACATGAACAACAACAATAGCATCAATTATTTCTACATTTCTAGAAGTGCTCAAATCGAAAAAAGCGAACCCCGACGAGAAGTTTTATTTCGGAGTTTGCTCATTTAAATTTGCTCATTTCTGAAAGTGCCCAACTCAAAAAAAGCAACACCGACAAGAATTTTTATTTCGGACTTTGCTCACTGTTTTGATCATTTCTAGAAGTGCTCAAAGCAAAATGAAAAATAATAATTGGAAATTGTGCCGTATTATAGCAATAAATAATAAAATGAAATAAAAATAAAGTTTTAGTTGAAAAACATTGCTCAGCCCTGCTAGAAAAAAGTTCACTTTACCAAACTGCCAAGTTATATGACTTTTTGCCAAAATCAATAAGGGATATAGAAAATGATGTTCTTTTTAAAAACAAACTGAAATCAGTACCCTTTGACAAAGAATATTATTCAATAAAAGAGTTCGACTCTAGTAGGTTACCAGAAAATATAATTAGTTAATAAATGTTAATTAAAATGTTTGTTAAAATTGGAAATGTTAAAATGTTGTGCAAGTCTTTTTCTTTTTTTTTCTTTAATTTTATGTAGTATTTTATAGTTAGTAAATAGTAATATTGGTTTAATATTGTATATTTGTTTTTTTTTTTTTTTGTTATTATTTTGTTGACGTGAATCATGTTGTAATGTACAACCAGCTATTTGAAAATAAATTATTATTATTATTATTATCATTATTATTAATAATACTGAAATAAGAATTCATGGAAAAATAATAATACAAAAATAACTAAAAAATAACACTACACGCATAATACATCTTCCGACAAAACATATTTTTGTATTTTAGGATTAGGATTAGTATTTTTACAGAATGGAGTACTTTGTTAATGAGAATATTCTTTAAATTGGTCTTAAATACATTTACATTATCTATTTATCAAATCGGAGTACCAATCCATACCGGGAAAAAAACACCAGGTACCAGAGGCTTGATACCAGCTGACATCAGGAAAATGTCAGAGGCTGCAGCCTAGAGTGCAACAGTATATTACGACACCTCACCGCACAATGCAATCACCTCTGGAAGATTGAAAATCACGTCGTAACATATAGCTACACAAAAAAATTTGATGCAATCCTAAATGTCACTCGATTAGATCGTATATATTTATTACAGGATGAACTTAAAAACTCTTATAACATGGATGGTATCAAGAATGCAGATTACTTAAAAAAAAATTGCAATTTTGGAATGATCCATATGTTATAAGAACATATAAGTTCGTCCTCTTCTGTTACGATCTAATCGAGTGTCAGAAGGTTTAGAGTTCTTGCATATATATATATATATATATATATATATATATATATATATATATATATATATATATATATATATATATATATATATATATATATATATATATATATTTATATATATATATATATATATATATATATATATATATATATATTTATATTTTAACTGTGCACGTTTGAACTGTGTGTGTGTTTTTTAAGTGCATCGTATAGAGTGTTAAGTGAACAATTTTCAGCGAGGGAAATAGCCCAGTTACAAGGTAATTGCTTATTGTAATTACACCTTCATTATGTTACCTCGCTTGCAATTATCTTTCTCTAACATATATATATATATATATATATATATATATATATATATATATATATATATATATATATAGAAAAATAGATTTAAAATAAGAATATAAATTTAAGGCTCCACGAGCCTTGCATGAGGCCTGCTGTATAATCACCATACCACTATTATAAAATCACTTTTGAATAGCATGTGTATTCCAAATTTTAATCACGTTGCTCAATTAAGTTATTAGTATATAGTGTGTATACTATTGACTATTGACAAATAGTAAAAATACCATAAACGTAACGTTTATGAAAAATACGAAAAATACGCATACAGAACGTAACAGAACTAAATTTTTTTCAAATATTATTAGAAGTTGAAATGAATTAAACGTTTCCTTTAATCTGTTTTTTTTTTTTAATCAGCAATATGCAATGAATCTCAAAATGTCTCAAATGGAAATTAGCATGGCAAGTCGAGCAGAAATAATATATATATATATATATATATATATATATATATATATATATATATTTATATAATAAAATTTAATATATGTACTGCCATAGCAATACAATATAATTATATATATTCACGCAAGAACCACACAAAAATTTTTAAGTATTATATATATTATTATAATATATCATCTTAACATCGTAATAAACATCCCAATACTTTTTGCATAAGCGACCACGCAATATTTCTCAAGGAAATCTAATCGACAAGGGCCTTTTTGTCAGCATGCACGCGGGTACGCGGATCATGTCAAAAATGTTTCAATCCGACTTCATTTATTTTCTGCAGAAACTAATACAGTATATATATAATATCAGATATAATTTGTTTTATATAGAAAACCATTAACTTTGTACTATTTAAATTTAAAAAATAAATTGCATATATAATTGATATATTAATTATAAGATTTTCATTTCTTGTGAGCACAAGATATATAGTTTTTTGAACAAACTCTGTCAGAACTCTTTTTTTCTTCATATAATATATATATATATATAATAATAAATTGAAAGTATCTTCATGATACATACAGTATAGATTCAATTCAATGATATAAATTTATTGTAACTATAATAATATACATGTATATAATAATTATAATATATATTTATATATATTATATAGCTGCCGCTTGAATTTTTACTATTATATAATATAGTTAAAGACGCTAATTGCATATTTGAAACGCAAAAAATACAAACCAAAAACTAACAAATATTTATACTAAAATATTATTTAAAATATTATAGTATATAATCAATATAATTATATATATATTGAGATGATATATATATATACATATATATATATATATATATATATATATATATATATATATATATATATATATATATATATATAATATATATATATATTATATATATTGCTATTATAAGGTCAATTATTACATATGGAACCCCGGCTTGGCATCCCACCTCACTTAACAATATTAGTATTCTTGAAAGGATTCAAAATACGGCAACTAGGTTAATCCTTAATGATAAATCGCTAAGTGCTGTGGAAAGATTAAAAAGGTGTCGTCTCCCTTCTATAAAAAACCTTTTGCACCAAAATGATGTAGTATTTTTGAAAAAATGTATTGACGGTGCTCTTTTTTTGAGTCCATATTCTGTTTTGTCTCTTGATTGTAGGGCTCAATCTCATGGCAGAGGTAACAGAACTGGTATTTTGTTCAAGCCTCCATTTTCACGTTCCTCTGCCCGTCAATCATCGTATTATTTTAGAGTGTGTGGCACTTGGAACTCTCTCCCTGCTGGTATAAGGTCGTTGCGGGGTCGGAGTTTCTATAAAAGTGTTCGTGAGCACTTCCTGTAAATTTTACTATGATTGATTATGCATGTATATATGTTATTATATTTTATTGTAATTGTTTTTGTTTTCTGTTATTTATTTTTTTTTTTTTACAAGTATGTTATTATGATTGTTGTTGGGTGCCCATGTTAAACCCTGGTTTTTCATAATCCTTATTGGATTCTCTTGGGTTTCCTACCTTTGTTCAACTTTTCTGTATCTTGTTCGAAGGAAAATATAATAAATAAATGATCTCGAGAATTAAACTGTGAAGTGAAGGAAAGGGTTATAATAACGTTAAACTCTTGGGGTTTATCTTGTATTTCTATTGTAATATGCAGTATGTTTGAATTCTGAATAAACAATTTAAAAATTATTAAATTATTATTATTATTATTTTTTTTTTACAAGGATACACCCCTAAGAGCTTACAGATCGCGGCGGGGTAATGGGTAGGGATAAGGTAGGGAACGGATGCCACGGCCTGTTACGCGTCCCAGCATTCACTGAGGTGAGACTGAGGGAACCGTGGAAAACCTCAGTTAGGACGGACACCACTACTTTTTCTCAATGGACCAAAGCGATGTCCAAAGCCTAGGGAACCAAACACAAGTATACATCACTGCACTGGGTGGAAAGCGAGACGAATTTACCCCAGGGAGGGAGCAGCGTATTTTTTACTTGAAACGCGGTCACCCATCCAATTTAAGTACTAACCACGCTCGACGTAGCCTGCATGACTTCGGTGATCTTTCGAAAACCGGTCATATTATTATATCAACGAATAATATTACAGTGGATATATTTTTATAGGGACAGTATTATATCATTGTTTTATAATCTTATTTTATTATATTATTTATATATATTGTTGGAGCATAAAAAATTATATATAAATAACCATAATATTATTATAATATATGGTACATGATATTATATGTACTTTATATTATTTTACACCTATTAATTATAATTAATAATTGATATATATGATCATAGTATTATACAAACAAATACATTTAATTTGATTTCCATTGAAAAATAATATAAGCCAAAATTTATTTTGCTTACACTCGAAACTCATTCTGCAATTGGAAGAAAAAAAAAGTCCAATTAAGTTAATATAGCAACTTTAACTCTACAATGCATTGCAGCGACCGTTCGAGAGAAGCAAGAAAAACGCAGTACTATTTCTTTTGTAAATTAATTCATAGAGAAACGTGCCAGAAAAATAGAAATTGTATCAAAATATAAAGAAATGTGTCTAGTTTCAGGTAAAAAGCTTTAGTACAATTGTTAGAGTTCCAAAATAATTAATCATCAACCATTTTTAAGAAATTTCGAAAATTCGACGTTTTAAATAAGTCGCTAATTCTTGGCAAAATCTCTGGAATCGTGTATTCAACGCCATCTTCAAGTTACTGAAGCAAATATTTGTTAAAAGTAAAATAGATCCACCTATATTGAAAGTTTGGAACCATTTGTTAGTTTGAATTTGCCTCCCCACTATCGCCCACTATTACTATCGATATTTATATTTCGACGCTACGCAATTTCGACGCTACGCCACTTTCCCATATTGATGAGTATTGATACTTTTTGAAGTACTCGATATCAAAAGTATCAATACTTCTTTCACTATCGCCGATCCCTCTGATCAGGCACGGATTGGCCTACCGATCCACCGAGCGTGGGTAAGAGGCCGTGGCAAAAGTTGGCCGTTCGGGGCAAATGTGGACCACGAGTCAGAAAGAAAAAAAGAGGGGGACAAGAAAGAAAAGAAAAAGACGAAGAAAAAGAAATAGGAAATAAGACGAAAATGGTAATGAATAAGCAATGACATAAAAGAGCATTCTTTTACATAATTCGATGAAGGAATTGCAGGCAATTAAAATTACAGCGCATGCAGCAGTTTTATATGTGGCATGAAGAAAGCAATAAAAGAGAGGTGTCGATCGTTTACGCAATCTTTTAAATTGCGTATCTAAATTTCTAAATTAAAGGCATACAGGCCTAAATTATGCAGTTACACAGAGTTGCTTAAGTTGACAATCAACATTGTCATGAGCGGGGGCTGCAAAGTAAGGATGCAGGTCTTTGATGACGTCAAAAAACATGGCAGCGTATGCATGGTTGTGTGTTGTGACGTCATTTTAACGTCATCAAGGACCTGCATACTATACGTCGTGCCGGTTACTGACACTGCACAGATTGTAGGTAACAACATCCTTTATATATATTTATAAAAAAAAAATTCATGTAACCAGATAATAGGTACTCTTTCAGGTCTTTATTTATTTATTCATTGAATATTCAGCATGCAACAAGGGCTTAGGCTATATTCAGGGCATTCCATCCCTCTTTAGCCGTAGTATATACATAAATTTTTGTTGAGATTTTTAGAACATGAGATATAAATAATTACATAGAAAAAAATACATGAAAAAAATAGTTTACCCTAACAACAACATATTTTAAATAAATTTATAAAGAAATATAAATAAACCAGAGGATTAAAAAACAATTTTGGACCTGGAGTTGGATATTTATAGAAAAATCAACGATCCTCGATATAAAAAAAATTCTATGGAACGAACTATACGTTGTGCTGGTTACGGACTCCACACAAATTGTAGTTAACAACATTAATTCTTTAAATATACCACTAAAAATTTTTCATGAAACCAGAGGATAGGAACTTTTTCAGGTCTTGAAAGTGGAAATTTAAACAAAAATCAACGATCCTCAATGCAAAAAAAAAAAAAAAAAACTAGGGAATGAACTATACGTCAAGCCGGTTACAGAGATTACACAGATTGTAGGTAACAACACAATATTTTAATATATTTATAAACAAGTTTCATGAAACCAGAGGTTGAAGGAACAATTTTGGTCAAGGAGTTGGAAATTTATAAAATAATCAACGATCCTCGATATAAAATAAAATCTAGGGAATGAACTATACGTCGTGCCTGTTACTGACACTACACAGATTGTAGTTTAAAACATTTTCTAAACATTTTCTAAATATATCCGTAAAAAAAATGAAACCAGAGAATTGATACTCTTTCAGGTCTTGGACGTGGAAATTTAAACAAATATAAACTATCCTCGATGCCAAAACAAATTCTAAGGAACGAACTATACGTCGTGATGCTTACTGACACTACACAGATTGTAGGTATTAACATTCTTTAAATATATACGTAAACAAATTTCATGAAACAAGATGATGAAGGAACAAATCCACTGGTTTTATGATTTTGTTTTTACATTAGAAGATGTTTTAAACTACAATCTGTGTATTAGTGTCAGTAACCGACACGACGTATTTTTCGTTCCTTAGATTTTTTTTTATATCGAGGATCGTTGATTTTTCTATAAATAACGAACGAACTCCAGGTCCCAAAATGTTCTTTCATCCTCTGGTGTCATGAATTTTTTTACAGATATATTTAAAGAATGTTGTAAACTACAATTTGTGTGGTTTCTGTAACCGGCAAGACGTATAGTTCGTTCCATAGAGTTTTTTTTTTATATCGAAGATCGTTGATTTTTCTATAAATATCCTACCATAGGGCCAAATTTTTCTTCATTCTCTGGTTTCATGATTTTTTTTTATAAATATATTTAAAACATGTTGTTATCTACAATCTGTGTAGTGTCAGTAACCGGAACGACGTTTAATTCTTTCCCTAGAATTTTTTTTATAAATAGATTTAAAATATGTTGTTATCTACACTTTGCGTAGTGTCAGTAAGCGGCACGACGTATAGTTCATTCCCTAGAATTTTTTTTTTGCATCGATTTTTGTTTAAATTTCCACCTCCATGACATTTCAGGTACCTATCCTCTAATTTCAAGAAATATTTTACGGATATGTTTAAAACAAGTTGTTATCTACAATCTGTGTAGTGTCAGTAAGCGGAACGACGTATAGTTCGTTCCTTAGATTTTTTTTTGCATTGAGGATAGGTTATTTTTGTTTAAATTTCCACGTCCAAGACCTGAAAGAGTACAAATCCTCTGGTTTCTTGTTTTTTTACAGATATATATTTAGAAAATGTTGTTAACTACAATTTGTGTGGTTTCAGTAACCGGCAAGACGTATAGTTCGTTCCATAGGGTTTTATTTATATCGAGGATCGTTGATTTTCCTATAAATTTCCTACCATAGGACCAAAATTTTTCTTCATTCTCTGGTTTCATAATTTTTTTTTATAAATATATTTAAGAGTAAGGTAACGCCATCAATGCTAAAAAAAAAATCCCTCCACACAAAAATTCTAAAAAATATTTAAAATATTCTCCTCTACACCCCCTATCAGTAGCTAAAATATCAGGTATGCAAATTCGATCTATTATTTGAGTTATAAATTTTTAAAGTTGACTACTTTAACATGGAGAAATGAAACTTCCATGTTAAATTAGTCAAATTTAAATATTTATAACTCAAAAACTAGATCGAATTTGTGTAACTGATATTTTAGCTACTGATAGGGGATGTAGAGGAGAACATTTTAAATTGTTTTCAGAATTTTTGTTTGAGGATTTTTTTTTTAACATTGGTGGCGTTACCTTACCCTTAATTAAAAGATGTTTTTACCTACAATCTGTGGGGAGTCAGTAAGAGAGAAGACGTATAGTTCGTTCCCTAGAATTTTTTTATATCAATGATCGTTGATTTTTGATTAAATTTCCAACTCCTTGACCATAATTGTTACTTTGTCCTCTGGTGTCATTAATTTTTTTACGAATATATTTAAAGAATGTTGATACCTACAATCTGTGCAGTGTCAGTAAGCGACGCGACGTATAGTTCGTTCCCTAGAAATTTTAATATATCGAGGATCGTTGAATTTTCTATAAATAACGAACGAACTCCAGGCACCAAAATGTTCTTTCATGCTCTGGTGTCATGAAATTTTTTTACAGATATATTTAAAGAATGTTGTAAACTACAATTTGTGTGGTTTCTGTAACCAGCAAGACGTATGGTTCGTTCCATAGAATTTTTTTATATCGAGGATCGTTGATTTTCCTATAAATATCATACCATAGGACCAAAATGGTTTCTTCATTCTCTGCATGGTTTCATGATTTTTTTTTATAAATATATTTAAAACATGATGTTATCTACAATCTGTGTAGTGTCAGTAACCGGAACGACGAATAGTTCGTTCCCTTGAATTTTTTTGTATCGAGGATCGTTGATTTTTCTATAAATTTCCAAATCCAGGTCCAAAATTGTTTCTTAATCCTCTGGTTTATTTGTATATCTTTATAAATATATTTAAAATATGTTGCTATCTACCGTATAATCTGTGTAGTGTCAGTAACCGGCATGACGCATAGTTTGTTTCCTAGATTTTTTTTTTATAGCGATGATCGTTGATTTTTTAATAAATTTCCAACTCTTTGACCATAATTGTTACTTTGTCCACTGGTTTCATTAATTTTTTTAGGAATATATTTAAAGAATGTTAATACCTACAATCTGTGCAGTGTCAGTAACCGACACGACGCATTTTTCGTTCCTTAGATTTTTTTTTATATCGAGGATCGTTGAATTTTCTATAAATAACGAACGAACTCCAGGTCCCAAAATGTTCTTTCATCCTCTGGTGTCATGAAAATTTTTTACAGATATATTTAAAGAATGTTGTAAACTACAATTTGTGTGGTTTCTGTAACCGGCAAGACGTATAGTTCGTTCCATAGAGTTTTTTTTTTATATCGAGGATCGTTCATTTTCCTATAAATTTCCTACCATAGTAGTCCGTGAGCTGAGGTACCAAAATGGCGGCAAAAGGGCTCCGGCGGGGGGACAAGCTAAAAGTGACAATAATCGAAAGAGGGTACTCTGGTGCATCCATTGAGCCCAAAATTTAATCTCAAGTCCTCGCCAACTGCTTCCGGTGACGTTACAAAGATGGCGTCACAGCTACAATTTCTACACAAATCCACCAAGTTAGGATCGCTCCCGATTACTTAATTTTTGTCACACAAACAAAAGTCACATATTTTCATGATGCCAATAAAATGGACTTTCTACAAACTTGCATTATGCTCGGACAAGTTGAAACCTGTGCGTTTGCACAAGCCTGAAACTTGAAAATCCCCTTGATTTTTGTGATGCAAAGCTGTTACGATTAATATAGTTTAAAAACTAATTCATTCTGACGGTTTAAAACCATGCCAGACAATTATATATGTTATAGGGAGTGTCCATATCCAATTTTGGTCACTCGTGTAATTTACCACGTATCTGTGGCGATAATTTCCCGAGCGCTACAACGCAAATAAGGCTCCAGCGCGATGCGTCCCAGACACCTCCTTGAGGTTCACGCTTAAGTTGCAGCTGTAATGTAACGATAAAAACAAATCCAACTTTGGGGAACTTTTTTAAAAATGTATAATATTTATTATTTTTCCCCCCTTCCCTCTCCTTCCCCACCCTGATTTCTGAACAATGCCTATTTTAATCGTTCTATATAGCCGCGGATCATATTAATAATTTTGTTTCATTTATACATTCAGTAATAAGAAGATATATACTGGTGCATGGAGGGGGTTACTGCTGCATTAAAATCCATCAACTACGTACCAATATTACCTTTTATATTACGCAGATATGCAAATTTTGATATTAATTTAATTTATTCAGTGATTAGATTGCTTGAATGAAAGAGGCCTGCAATTGTCCAGTCTGTATTTCATTGCAGCAATCTAATTTAAAACTAAAATGCTATTTCAGAATTTCAGTTTGCTTGTCATTTTTCTTACTATTGCAAAGTGGAGTGGATATTATTATTACAATAACTTCATACATTCCATTGTTTGGGTAAATTAATGAATTATTATGATAATTATATAATATATATAATATATAAATTCATAAATAATAACTTTTATCTGCACTTTCAAAAATATTATCAAAAGGAGAAAAAATGATTTTATTTCTCAGGGCTGGTATATCCAAATTTATTTATTTTATACTCACGATATTTTTCCCCCCATTATTAACAAAATTTTTAAGCTCTTGATTCATTGTCCGAGAATACTGCAATGGGGGGTTCAAAGTGATTTCAAATTAAAAGCTTTATATAATTACTGAGAGTAAATTCAAATTTTGTAACATGGGGGCTTTAAGAAAAAAAAAAAAAAAACATCCCGCCGGAAAACACTTGAAGCATCTATATTATTATTTTTCATTTTTATATTAATTATTTATAGTTACCAATAATACTCTACGGTGAATCTATTTTCTCCTTATGATGGCATGTTTAACATTTTTTTTTAAAACCACGAGGGAAATAGTTCTTGAAGGCAACTAATTTTAGTATAGAAAAATATTATAATAATTTTTACCATCACTCCTCATAATATAAACAACAGATTTACTGCATTTTATTATATTTTATGACACATTCACCATAACTAATATCATACTTGAATTAAAATAAATTTATTACACTGCTTCGTCAATTTAAAATTGCAATCAGGGGTGGAATATTAAAATATTCCTGGTTGCATGTATTCAACATAAATTATATTATTGCATTCTAAACATTTATTATGCATACCTATACGAACGATATCCTATCATTAATGGTATATTTATATATATATTTTTTTTTATTTATATTCGAGAAATAACATAATATATCAGTATTAGTTCCTTCTGATTCTATAAAAAAAAAATTATTTTTTCAATTTAAATATTTGTATTATTGATGCATACATTGCATGTACAGTTTTTAAGTTAAAAATTGGAATACATGCATTAGGATCTTACCTATGAATTGATGAATCCTAATGCATCCTTATTTTTAACTTTAAGAACTGTACAAATTTAATTCTTGAGAAAAAGAAGTGAAAAGTTTCAGATGACTTATATTACTCAATGGATAAGACTATATATAAGTACGTTATGTTTTATTCAATGCTTAAAAATGTATTCTCTTAATTGTCAATTTATTTTTCATTGCATACTCAGATCATGCAAGAAAATTATTTATTTTTTGTTCAATTTCTATTCAAAGGCTCATGCATATCATAGAACGCAGCTCAGAAAATAGATTTAAATTTCATTCAAGCAATCTAATCACTGAATAAGTTAAATGAATATCAAAATTTGCATATCTGCGTAATATAAGGTAATATTGGTACGTATTATATAGTTGATGGATTTTAATGCAGCAGTAACCCCCTCCATGCACCAGTATATATCTTCTTATTACTGCATGTATAAATGAAACAAAATTATTAATATGATCCGCGGCTATATAGAACGATTAAAATAGGCATTGTTCAGAAATCAGGGTGGGGAAGGAGAGGGAAGGGGGGAAAAATAATAAATAAATATACATTTTTTAAAAAGTTCCCCAAAGTTGGATTTGTTTTTATCGTTACATTACAGCTGCAACTTAAGCGTGAACCTCAAGGAGGTGTCTGGGACGCATCGCGCTGGAGCCTTATTTGCGTTGTAGCGCTCGGGAAATTATCGCCACAGATACGTGGTAAATTACACGAGTGACCAAAATTGGATATGGACACTCCCTATAACATATATAATTGTCTGGCATGGTTTTAAACCGTCAGAATGAATTAGTTTTTAAACTATATTAATCGTAACAGCTTTGCATCACAAAAATCAAGGGGATTTTCAAGTTTCAGGCTTGTGCAAACGCACAGGTTTCAACTTGTCCGAGCATAATGCAAGTTTGTAGAAAGTTCATTTTATTGGCATCATGAAAATATGTGACTTTTGTTTGTGTGACAAAAATTAAGTAATCGGGAGCAGATCCTAACTTGGTGGATTTGTGTAGAAATTGTAGCTGTGACGCCATCTTTGTGACGTCACCGGAAGCAGTTTGCGAGGACTTGAGATTAATATTTGGGCTCAATAGATGCACCAGAGTACCCTCTTTCGATTTTTGTCATTTTTAGCTTGTCCCCCCGCCGGAGCCCTTTTGCCGCCATTTTGGTACCTCAGCTCACGGACTATATATAGAACGATTAAAATAGGCATTGTTCAGAAATCAGGGTGGGGAAGGAGAGGGAAGGGGGGAAAATTAATAAATAAATATACATTTTTTAAAAAGTTCCCCAAAGTTGGATTTGTTTTTATCGTTACATTACAGCTGCAACTTAAGCGTGAACCTCAAGGAGGTGTCTGGGACGCATCGCGCTGGAGCCTTATTTGCGTTGTAGCGCTCGGGAAATTATCGCCACAGATACGTGGTAAATTACACGAGTGACCAAAATTGGATATGGACACTCCCTATAACATATTTAATTGTCTGGCATGGTTTTAAACCGTCAGAATGAATTAGTTTTTAAACTATATTAATCGTAACAGCTTTGCATCACAAAAATCAAGGGGATTTTCAAGTTTCAGGCTTGTGCAAACGCACAGGTTTCAACTTGTCCGAGCATAATGCAAGTTTGTAGAAAGTTCATTTTATTGGCATCATGAAAATATGTGACTTTTGTTTGTGTGACAAAAATTAAGTAATCGGGAGCAGATCCTAACTTGGTGGATTTGTGTAGAAATTGTAGCTGTGACGCCATCTTTGTGACGTCACCGGAAGCAGTTTGCGAGGACTTGAGATTAAATTTTGGGCTCAATGGATGCACCAGAGTACCCTCTTTTGATTTTTGTCATTTTTAGCTTGTCCCCCCGCCGGAGCCCTTTTGCCGCCATTTTGGTACCTCAGCTCACGGACTATAGGACCAAAATATTTTTTTTAATCTCTGGTTTCATGAATTTTTTTTATAAATATATTTAAAATATGTATTTACCTACAATCTGTGTTGTGTCAGTAACAGGCAAGACGTATAGTTCGTTCCCTAGATTTTTTTTTTACATCGAGGATCGTCGATTAATAGAAATTTCCAACTCCTTGACCAAAATTGTTACTTCATCCTCTGGTTTCATGAAATTTTTTTACGGATACAGAATGTTGATACCTACAATCTTTGTAGTGTTATAGTAAGCGGCACGACGTATAGTTCGTTCCCTAGAAATATTTTTTGCATCGAGGATAGTTTATTTTTGTTCAAATTTCCACGTCCAAGACCTGAAAGAGTACCAATCCACTGGTTTTATGATTTTGTTTTTACGCATTTATTTAGAAGATGTTTTAAACTACAATATGTGTAATAGTATCAGTAACCGGCACGACGTATAGTTCGTTCCCTAGATTTTTTTTTATATCGAGGATCGTTGAATTTTCTATAAATAACGAACGAACTCCAGGTCCCAAAATGTTCTTTCATCCTCTGGTGTCATGAAATTTTTTTACAGATATATTTAAAGAATGTTGTAAACTACAATTTGTGTGGTTTCTGTAACCGGCAAGACATATGGTTTGTTCCATAGAATTTTTTTTTAACGAGGATCGTTGATTATCCTATAAATATCCTACCATAGGACCAAAATTGTTTCTTCATTCTCTGATTTCATGTTTTTTTTTTTATAAATAAATTTAAAACATCCTGTTATCTACAATCTGTGTTAACAATCTACAAATGTGAACACGGTTTTGTAAAGAACAGATCCACAACTACTGCCGCTTTTGATCTATTAAGTGCAGTATTCTCAGCCATTGATAATAAAAAAATATGTGTTGCTATATTTTTCGATTTATCGAAAGCATTTGACTCCATAAATAAAAATATTGTAATTAATAAACTGAAAAATATTGGGGGTGATGATAATAGTTTGAAATTAATTGAATCTTATCTCTCTGACAGACAACAGTATGTACAAGTTAAGTGTACAACAGAATATCAAGAAGAAAAAATAATATCTGGCATCCTACCCCTAACACTAGGGGTGCCACAAGGGGGAAAATTTCTCCTAGTTTGTTCAGTATCGGAACTAATGATCTTTCTGAAAATGTATCACATGCTAAAATAATAAAATATGCAGATGATACTACATCAGCAATTATTGTTGCTGATACAGAAGAGGAATTAAAAACTTATGTAAAGAAAACTTTATCTGATATGAAAATCTGGTGTGATAATAATGAACTGGTATTAAATGAAAAAAAACAGCTTTTATACAATTTCACTCACACAGAAATATTCAACATTATAGCTATTTACTTAAACTCAATTCACTGACTATTAGTAGAGTCGAGCATATTAAAATCTTGGGTTTTAATATTCATGAATGTTTAAACTGGAAAACACATATAGATTATGTTTAAAAAAAAATTAACTCAGCAAACTTTTGTACTGTACTCAATTAGGGGCAACGTTTCAATTGATTCATTATTCTCAATTTATTATGCTTATGTATACCCACATTTAACTTATGGACTTATTTTCTTTGGAGCCGATGATCAATCTATTAGTCGGTTATTTGTAGCTCAGAAACGATCATTAAGGACAATACTTACAAGTTAGATTTAAAAAACGAGATTCAATTGTGTATCATATTTTAAAAAATACAAAATGCTAACATTGCCTTCATTGTACATTTTAAATAGTGCATTGTTTAGAAAACAACATCCTGAACTATATGATCATAATCAACATTCGTATGAAACAAGAAACAAAACCAAAACAGTAGTTGCTAATCACAAATCAGCTTTATTGGAAAAAAGTCCATTATATCAGTCTGCAATTTTTTTTTTTGATTTTTTGCCTAAATGTATTAGAAATATTGAAAGTGATAAATTATTTAAGGCAAAATTGAAATCAGTATTGATAAAAAAAGAATTCTATTCAATAAAAATGTTTTTCTCTAATAAGTTGTCTGAAAATTGTCTTGTAGAGTGATTGTAATTACATGTTGTATTTCAGAAACTAAGAAGATGTGATTCATAATGTTTGATTTTTATTTAGATGAGATAAATATGTAAATTAAACTTTCTTACTTTATTTGTAGGGTTAAACTAATTTATTGAAATGACGTGATATATGTTGTAATGTACAACCAATTTATCAGAACAAAATTATTATTATTATTATTATTTTTTCTTTTTGTGAGACACTACTAGATTGCCCTGGTCATAGGACAGACCCAGCAGTGCCTCGTTTTTTGCCCAACCCAAAGGGGTTTTTTGGCACCCCTTTGGAGTGCCAGACTTTCGGCCACGGTGTTACCCAGAATCCACGTAATCACACCCGTAGGACCCGGGTCTATTACCCCGAGCATGACGTACGAATAGTGTCACCGCAGTGACCATCAGCCCCGCCACGACCGAGCTTTGCACCCTCTCCCCCGACCCACAATCCCCGTCCGCGAGCGCCGTTCACTGTTGTGTTCGGATATTAGCTTTGCTTCACCCACCCGTTTGGAGAGCCTCACCTTCAGACCACTGCCTCACCGAAAATATCCATGAGGAGCGTTCGTCATACAAGTGTCAGACCTAGGGGACAACTTCCTGACTGCACGGGCCACTACGATATATTGGCACCACATCTCCCTGAGCCGGCCGGCTGGTCACCATACACGAAACATAGTTCCCATCACACAGTGAATACACCACATAGCGCTCGCGCCAACCCCCCACCCACAAAAACCCCATCCTACGCTGACACGGCTGCTCCTGACTTGCGTCAAGTAAGCCACCGTTCCGTCAGCCTGCCGCTCCAATTCTGCAGGTTTCTGGTGCACCAATAACCATCGACCCACAGAGTGGAGCACCCACCTCCACTAAAACCACCCTGATGGTAAGGTGGCCGATCCCGCGGACCTTCCCGCCACTAGGTGCAGCCGGCAAACTGATCACGCCGGCCATCCGGGGACTCCTTCACGCAACCTCCGACAATTGCGCTAGGGACCGTTGCATTTATCCTCCCATAGTTTGCTGTTAAACTATGAGAGTCCCCAGCATTGCCGAGATTTTGCTGCCTAGGTACTCTGAGCTCCGCGGCAGCAGGGAGAGCTCAGGCTCCATAACCAGTTAGTGGCTATGGACTGAGGGCTGTAATTTAATTAAACAACCTCCAGGTGGAGCCCCAAGGGCGCGGTCCCACGCGTCGCGTACTGAACTTTCCCCACACAGTGTTTAGCATGAGTCAAGAACAGCCGGGTGCCCTATTATTATTATTATTATTATTTTTTTTTTTTTTTTTTTTTTTATTTTTTATTTTTTTTTTTTTTTTAGACACTACTAAGCCGTCTCATAGGTCATTACAAGACAAACCTAGCAGTGCCTCCTCGACCCCAGCGCTCCGCACTCTCGTGCAGTAAACTCCAGGGCTGCCTTTTATTTTATCGGTGCACCTCACCAACCTCCCCATGGGCCCGAAGTAGACGGAGGGAGCCCAGCAACACTGCCTTCTGCATGGCATCCGCCAGCCGCTCAGCGGATCCACGGCAACCTGGTATTTGCCGCAGCCCTGAAACCAACGAGTCGGGAACTCCACCCATCACCCCAACCAAAAGAACGACCAACACAACCGAATGTCCAGCATAGCTCTGCCGCAAGTCCATGACAAGATCGCGGTACTTATCGCGTTTTTCGGCATACTTTTCCGTGAGGTTCTGGTCCGAAGGAGCAGAAAACTCCACCACGGTCAACGCCTTCTTGTGCTTCTCAAGTACCACGATGTCCGGCTTGTTGGCATGGAGCTTGCGAGTGGTGGGAAACGAATAGTTCCAGAAGATCTTCACCTGGTCGTTTGCCACCACTGCCTCAATGTCCCCAGGAGCGTATGGTATGACAGGTGAATCGTCAATACCAAAATGGTGCCTCAGATAGAAATAAAGCACCCGCAGTGCAGAATTGTGCCTCTCGATGTAAAGAGTACGGGCATAGAAAGGACATGCAGAGAGAAGATGCATGGTGGTCTCGGGAGAACGGAAGCACGCCCGACATCTGGTGTCCAGCTGACGACCAAAGATCAACTGCTGGTACACCAGGGATGTGAACACACCATCCTGCATCTTGATGATATTGCTCTCTGACACGGAAGTCAGCCCAGAGGAGCGAAGAAAGGCAAAAGTACGCTCCCTGCAAAGGCCCTGGCTCTCGATGTTCTTGTAGAACACGCTATGCATGCTCTTTGCCATGTGCCCTCGCAAAAGAAGACGCACCTCCGCCTCCCTCACCCTCTGCTTGGCGAGAGCCCGAGGCAAACCTGCAAGGTTTACTCCTGGCCTCGACTCCGGCTCCACCAAATCCAACTGTACTCCCAATGCCCATGCCGCCCTTTTTGCTGCACTGAACAAAAACGCTCCACTGCCCCACAACTCATGCCCATACACAAGTTGAAGATGGGGATCTGTGCTTGTTACCACACGACACGCCATACTGATAACCATTCGGTTGTAGATGTTCTCAACTCCGAGCAACCCTCTACCTCCCTGATTACGTGGAAGGTAGACCCTCTCAACAGAAGCCCGCTTATGGTGGCTCAAGTTTGAAGACATGACTTTCCTCGTGATGGTATCGAGGCCCTTCAGCTCTGCCACGTTCCATTTCATGGCACCAAAGGTGTAGAGCATGACAGGGATGGCTAGCATGTTGGTCGCTTGGATCTTATTGCGACCCGACAACCTGGAACTCCAGATCTTCTTCAGGCGTCGAACATACTCCCCACGAAGCACCTTCTGGCACAATCCTGTATCCTGAACGTGACTTTCACTCACGCCCAGGTACTTGTACCGTGCTTCGGCATCGAGATGTCTAATGATGCTCCCGTCTACCAGCTCCATGTCTTCTCGTTGGCCACACACCTTGCCAAGTCGAATGTGCAGGACCGCACACTTGTCCAAGCCCAACTCCATTCCCGTGTCTGCTGCAAAGCTACTAACAAGATCAAGCGACTCCCTGAGCTTGCGTTTGCTAGAACCATAGATTTTCAGGTCATCCATGAAGAATGCATGGGTGACCTTATGGCTCCGACACGAAGGTGGGCCAGCCATGTACCCATCTTGTTCCCGAAGTAAAGCAGAAAGGGGCAACTGGGAGATGCAGTAAAGTTTGGGGCTAAGGGAGTCACCCTGGAACACTCCCCGCTGATATGCCACGAACTCTGTGTACGACACTCTACCACCAGCCTTACACTGGAAGCGAGTCCTCCACAGCGGCATGAGGTCCCCAATGCATCTCACCAGATCGGGATGAACATTCAAGATCTCGAGACACCTCAAGATTAAGCCATGCGATGTCATGTCGAAAGCTTTCCTGAAGTCCACCCAGGCCACAGAGAGGTTCCGCTTATGCTGTATGGCATCTTGACAGACGCAGCGGTCCAGGAGAAGGTTCTCCTTACAGCCCTCGTGGCCCCTCCGTGCCCCCTTCTGCTCGTGCAACTCTACCCAAACTGGCTGAATAGAGTCCTCCAGTAGCTCATTCAAACAACCAGTAAAACCTTTATACTCGGTGTTGAGCGTGGTGATGGGTCTATAGCTGGATGGAAGTGACAAGTCCCCCCCTTTGGGGATCAGGATCGTGCGTCCCTCCACCAACCAAGCAGGGATCTCCATCGTGCCTCTTAACATGGCAGTGTAATGCCTTGCCAAGTGAGGATGCACAGCCGTAAACTTTTTCCACCAGAACGTTTGGATCTTATCAACGCCTGGCGCTGCCCAATTGCGCTTTCCTCTGAAAGATCGGGCAACAAGTTCTACTGTGACATCCGGGCACACTACCTGCCTATCCTGCACTCTCCGACAAAGCTTCTCAAACTCCGAGAGAGCCTGAGACTCGACGTTGAACTCGACACTTTCCCCATAAATTCCCGCCCAGAACGCACGGATAGCATCCGCCGTAGGAGGGTTTTGTGGAGGCGCTGGTCTCTCCCGCTCCAAAAAGCGGCGCGCATTGTGAAGAAAGACGTTATTATCCTCCAAGCACTGCAAACGACTCAGCTTCTTTGCTTTTATAGCCTTCAGGGTGCGGATTCGATCCAGCAACTTCTGTTTGGCAACAACCAAAACAGAAAAGCGTAGAGTCTTGTAAAGCGTCCGTGTTGAAGCTAAAAGTAGCTTCATCTTCCGGGAAGCTGGTCTCCCTGAACGGACAAACTCCACAACACTCTGGATTCGTGACGCACCCCGTCTGGCCTCCAGAATCCTCTCCTCCAGATCTGCTATCTGCCCACGGATCTTTTCCTGGGCACTCGGGCCATCCTGCATCTTGGGAAGCATGAGCTTCGCGGCAGCAAAGACAGCCACGTTGACTTCCATCAACGTTGACTCCTGGGTAAGGCATGAGAAAAGTGCCTCATTCATCGCGACCAAGTCTTGTGCTCGGATTTTCCTTCTCGGTCTCCGAAGGAATGGTCGCTTTTCGAAACGCAGACTGGTCTTTTCAATCTCCTCCCTCAGCTCTGCCTCAAAGTCCCTCCCCTGCACAACAACAGGTTCAGGCTGTGCCTCATCTTCGGAGGAAGACGACGAACGAAATTCCACCGAGTCTGAGACAGAGGCTTGCGAGCTAGAAGCAGAAGAAGGCGTCTGCGACCTTGGTAAAATTCCCCGACGCCCCAGCACAGCTCTGGCTTGGTCACTCAACTGCTGTTTCGTGACCCCCATCTCCGGATGGCGCTCCTGCCAAATCATCAGAAGACGGGCCATATATCCCCTGCGCTGAGGCTCACTAGCTTCGTAACAGACAAGCAGTTCGTCACAAAGCTCCTCCGTCCACCTCAATCGCCCATTATTATTATTATTTTTTTTTTTTTTTTTTTTTTTTTTTTTTTTTTTTTTAGACACTACTAAGCCGTCTCATAGGTCATTACAAGACAAACCTAGCAGTGCCTCCTCGACCCCAGCGCTCCGCACTCTCGTGCAGTAAACTCCAGGGCTGCCTTTTATTTTATCGGTGCACCTCACCAACCTCCCCATGGGCCCGAAGTAGACGGAGGGAGCCCAGCAACACTGCCTTCTGCATGGCATCCGCCAGCCGCTCAGCGGATCCACGGCAACCTGGTATTTGCCGCAGCCCTGAAACTAACGAGTCGGGAACTCCACCCATCACCCCAACCAAAAGAACGACCAACAGAACCGAATGTCCAGCATAGCTCTGCCGCAAGTCCATGACAAGATCGCGGTACTTATCGCGTTTTTCGGCATACTTTTCCGTGAGGTTCTGGTCCGAAGGAGCAGAAAACTCCACCACGGTCAACGCCTTCTTGTGCTTCTCAAGTACCACGATGTCCGGCTTGTTGGCATGGAGCTTGCGAGTGGTGGGAAACGAATAGTTCCAGAAGATCTTCACCTGGTCGTTTGCCACCACTGCCTCAACGTCCCCAGGAGCGTATGGTATGACAGGTGAATCGTCAATACCAAAATGGTGCCTCAGATGGAAATAAAGCACCCGCAGTGCAGCATTGTGCCTCTCGATGTAAAGAGTACGGGCATAGAAAGGACATGCAGAGAGAAGATGCATGGTGGTCTCGGGAGAACGGAAGCACGCCCGACATCTGGTGTCCAGCTGACGACCAAAGATCAACTGCTGGTACACCAGGGATGTGAACACACCATCCTGCATCTTGATGATATTGCTCTCTGACACGGAAGTCAGCCCAGAGGAGCGAAGAAAGGCAAAAGTACGCTCCCTGCAAAGGCCCTGGCTCTCGATGTTCTTGTAGAACACGCTATGCATGCTCTTTGCCATGTGCCCTCGCAAAAGAAGACGCACCTCCGCCTCCCTCACCCTCTGCTTGACGAGAGCCCGAGGCAAACCTGCAAGGTTTACTCCTGGCCTCGACTCCGGCTCCACCAAATCCAACTGTACTCCCAATGCCCATGCCGCCCTTTTTGCTGCACTGAACAAAAACGCTCCACTGCCCCACAACTCATGCCCATACACAAGTTGAAGATGGGGATCTGTGCTTGTTACCACACGACACGCCATACTGATAACCATTCGGTTGTAGATGTTCTCAACTCCGAGCAACCCTCTACCTCCCTGATCACGTGGAAGGTAGACCCTCTCAACAGAAGCCCGCTTATGGTGGCTCAAGTTTGAAGACATGACTTTCCTCGTGATGGTATCGAGGCCCTTCAGCTCTGCCACGTTCCATTTCATGGCACCAAAGGTGTAGAGCATGACAGGGATGGCTAGCATGTTGGTCGCTTGGATCTTATTGCGACCCGACAACCTGGAACTCCAGATCTTCTTCAGGCGTCGAACATACTCCCCACGAAGCACCTTCTGGCACAATCCTGTATCCTGAACGTGACTTTCACTCACGCCCAGGTACTTGTACCGTGCTTCGGCATCGAGATGTCTAATGATGCTCCCGTCTACCAGCTCCATGTCTTCTCGTTGGCCACACACCTTGCCAAGTCGAATGTGCAGGACCGCACACTTGTCCAAGCCCAACTCCATCCCCGTGTCTGCTGCAAAGCTACTAACAAGATCAAGCGACTCCCTGAGCTTGCGTTTGCTAGAACCATAGATTTTCAGGTCATCCATGAAGAATGCATGGGTGACCTTATGGCTCCGACACGAAGGTGGGCCAGCCATGTACCCATCTTGTTCCCGAAGTAAAGCAGAAAGGGGCAACTGGGAGATGCAGTAAAGTTTGGGGCTAAGGGAGTCACCCTGGAACACTCCCCGCTGATATGCCACGAACTCTGTGTACGACACTCTACCACCAGCCTTACACTGGAAGCGAGTCCTCCACAGCGGCATGAGGTCCCCAATGCATCTCACCAGATCGGGATGAACATTCAAGATCTCGAGACACCTCAAGATTAAGCCATGCGATGTCATGTCGAAAGCTTTCCTGAAGTCCACCCAGGCCACAGAGAGGTTCCGCTTATGCTGTATGGCATCTTGACAGACGCAGCGGTCCAGGAGAAGGTTCTCCTTACAGCCCTCGTGGCCCCTCCGTGCCCCCTTCTGCTCGTGCAACTCTACCCAAACTGGCTGAATAGAGTCCTCCAGCAGCTCATTCAAACAACCAGTAAAACCTTTATACTCGGTGTTGAGCGTGGTGATGGGTCTATAGCTGGATGGAAGTGACAAGTCCCCCCCTTTGGGGATCAGGATCGTGCGTCCCTCCACCAACCAAGCAGGGATCTCCATCGTGCCTCTTAACATGGCAGTGTAATGCCTTGCCAAGTGAGGATGCACAGCCGTAAACTTTTTCCACCAGAACGTTTGGATCTTATCAACGCCTGGCGCTGCCCAATTGCGCTTTCCTCTGAAAGATCGGGCAACAAGTTCTACTGTGACATCCGGGCACACTACCTGCCTATCCTGCACTCTCCGACAAAGCTTCTCAAACTATTATTATAGTTATTATTATTATTGTTATTATTATTATTATTATTATTATTATTATTATCTGTGTAGTGTCAGTAACCGGAACGACGTTTAATTCTTTCCTAGAATTTTTTATTATAAAAATATTTAAAATATGTTGTTATCTACAATTTGTGTAGTGTCAGTAACCGGCACGACGTATAGTTCATTCCCTAGAATTTTTTTTGCATCGAAAAAATTTTATTTTTGTTTATATTTCCACCTCCATGACTTTTCAGAGTACCTATCCTCTAATTTCAAGAAATATTTTAAGGATATATTTAAAAAAAAATGTTATCTACAATGAGGGACATTCACAAAGCACTTTAACCCCCACTTTAGCCCCGATTTTTAAATCTGGTGCTAAACATGGTACTAAACTAGGGGCTAACCATGTTAATCTCATAGCTTAGCAACATGTTAAGCACCAGGATTAAAAATCAGGGCTAAATTTGGGGTTAAAGTGCTTTGTAAATGTCCCCTAATCTGTGTAGTGTCAGTAAGCGACATGACGTATAGTTCGTTCCCTAGAAATTTTAATATATCGAGAATTGTTGATTTTTCTATAAATATCAAACTCCAGGTCCCAAAATGTTCCTTCATCTTCTGGTTTCATGAATTTTTTTTTACAGATATATTTAAAGAATGTTGTTATCTACAATTTCTGTGGTTTCAGTAACCGGCAAGACGTAAAGTTCGTTCCATAGAGTTTTTTTTTTTTTTTTATATCGAGGATTGTTCATTTTCCTACAAATTTCCTACCATAGGACCAAAATTTTTCTTCATTCTCTGGTTTCATGAATTTTTTTTATAAATATATTTAAAAGATGTTTTTACCTACAATCTGTGTTGTGTCAGTAACAGGCAAGACGTATAGTTCGTTCCCTAGATTTTTTATTTATATCGAGGATCGTTGATTATTCTATAAATTTCCAACTCCTTGACCAAAATTGTTACTTCATCCTCTGGTTTCATTTTTTTTACGGATACAGAATGTTGATACCTACAATCTTTGTAGTGACAGTAAGCGGCACGACGTATAGTTCGTTCCCTAGAAATATTTTTTGCATCGAGGATAGTTTATTTTTGTTTAAATTTCCACGTCCAAGACATGAACGAATACCAATCCACTGGTTTTATGATATTGTAAGGTTCCCTTCCCAGCAGATAGTACGTGCAGGTTGATAATTTCCATGATCCGTATTGTACATGGCATGAGAACCACATGTCAGCACTTTGTGCATAAGGCGAAAGAACCGGATGACGTTACTTGATCACTCGGGTGCTAGCCGCGGGCGCGTGAGCGTCTTGCGTGGCGGCCACGCAGGCTGCCGCATACACCTGTAGTAAATAGCCAATAAACCCTAAGTTTTAGCAGAAATTACGAGTCTCAGTTAAGAATTTTCCTCCACCTTTAGGAACAGAAAAATCAATTAAATACGTAAGAAAAGAGTCTTACAAGTGGTGTCAGAAACGGGATACTGAATTAATCAGAAACGGACCCAGGTCTGTTCCTAAAAAGGAGGATAAAATTAAATAACTGTTTTATAAATTTCACGTGATTCAAAGTGATGTTTTTTTTATTATTAACTAAGAGGTAATAATTTACTGCGTGTTACAACAAAATACGACGTGTTACATAAAAGAAAAAGATTCGACGGTCAAGAAATCAAGAAGCTGCATCACTTCGAGAATCAAAATTAGCCTGCGCAGAAGACAACCCACATCGAGAGGGCTTGCTGAGTCTTCGAGCCAAGGATGCTCGACCCCCGGATGAGTAACCTGGGGATGTCTGCAGTCGAGAGGAGCCGTGCAGAAAGCCTTGCAGAGATCGTGCGACAGCCGTAGCAGCTAAACGCCACGTCGAGCCACGTCGGATGTAAGCAAAAGAGGTAGGCTATGACCCAAAGTTTAACGGAAGTCAATTTGTAATTGCATGTGGCAAATATGTTCATTCAATGAGTGGTTTTAAATCAATAGTAAATTTCGCAAATATAAAGTTAACAAGATTTTTTATATATTTTCAGCTAGAATTTTACATTTTTCTTAAGAGTAATAAAATATACTTAATTTTTTTTTCGCTCCCAAAAAAAAATGAGAGAACACAATAATCAACTTAAAAATAAATTGATAAGATTTCAATACATATTTTTGTGCAAACTAAGATAAAAACTAAATAATGACAATAAACGAATTGAACGAACAGATAATGATTGTAAAAAAGAAGTTTCCCTGTTATTTAAATTTAAAAATATTTCATTATTATGATAATGGCTGAAATAAGAAATTGAATGACGATCGTATGTAAATATTTTATAAGCAAGTGATTTTATTATCGATGTAAATGGCTACACTATAGAAAAGTACATGAATACGTGAACAGTACAAGTTAAATTAGGTTTATAAATCCACAATAGACATGTAATTAAGCACACACACACATGCAACAATAGATCGAAATAAAGTAAAAGTAAACAATAAACAAGTTTAATAAGATTTCAAATCATATAATGAATTAAATATCAAAATAAATATGATTGTTGAGAAAAATTAATTGCTATATAACGTAGTACTGTTTCAGTTTCATAAATTAAAAAATAAATAAAAAATAAATATATCTTGTGTAACGTTTTTTAAAATTATGTCAGCATTGCCAATATTTCCTCGGAACTTTAAAAATTAACAATTTAATAGTAAATTCGGGATCCCGGAATTAGTCCGAATAGGAACTGATCCGAATGGGAACTGATCTGAATCGGAAAATATCCGAACAAGAACAAGACCGATTGTTTCTCGTGAAATCTCGTGCCCCTCCCACCAGTTCTCTCTCATAATTTAATTTCACTTATAATTAGTCCGCGCTGCTAATTAAGGCACCGCGGCACTGCGAAATTAGAGCAGTCGGACTTGTTCCTTTTCGGATTAGTTCCGTGTATATCTTAGGAGAAGTATTGACTAAAGGGAACAGACCCAAATGGGAAGTAATCTGAATCGGAAGACATCCGAATAGGAACTGATCTGAATTGGAACAAGTCCGAATTTTTTTACATGTATCACGACGTAATCTCGCGGTATTGCGCGGACATTCGTCTATCACCCTCGTAGTGTTTTGATGCACTGTTAATTAGTCCATGCTATTAACTATTGGCGCCGCGATACCGCGAAATAAGGGCGTTCGGATTTTTTCCTTTTCGGATCTCTTCCGTGTGCAGCTTTGAGAGTTATAAACAGGAACTGATTCGAATCAGAACAAGTCTGAATTTTTTAATTCGGATCTCTTGCTATTGAAAGTTATATAAACAGGAACTGATCCGAATCGGAAAAAGTCCGAATTTAAAATTCGGATCTCTTGCTATTGAAAGTTATGAACAGGAACTGATCCGAGTTGGAACAAGTCCGAATTTAAAATTCGGATCTCTTGCCATTGAAAGTTATGAACAGGAACTTATCCGAATCGGAACAAGTCCGAATTTAAAATTCGGATTTCTTGCTATTGAAAGTTATATGAACAGGAACTGATCCGAATCGGAACAAGTCCGAATTTAAAATTCGGATCTCCTGCTATTGAAAGTTAAGGACAGGAACTGATCCGAATCGGAACAAGTCCGAATTTAAAATTCGGATCTCTTGCGGAGACGCAGAATATAGCCCACTAGGAAAAAGACCCACCACTCGTAGCTCCCAAAAGAACACGCGCACTTACAGCCACTGGAATAGCGGCCACCCGGAACAAGAGCCACACTGAGGAGCGCATTGTTGCCGGGTTGCGGGCGGGAAATGCTAGGGGAAATGCGATGGGATACTACGATAGTTCGAAATTACATATCGCTGAACTTCAACAGCTGAAAAAATAGTAATGGTCGTAGTTGCACTCTTGAACACTAGATGACGATTGCATTCATTTTATTTTAAATTTCTAGGCAAAGAGGTAAGAAGGAGTGTGAAATTCTGAAATTATTTCAATAACATGTGGACCTTCGAACGAGGTGGCTCGATGGATAAGTGCTCCTCTAGTTTATTTTGTATCCGTTTTCCAAAATCATTAAGTTATTCATAAACTTTTGTTTTCCTTTTTTTTTTTTTTTTTTTTTTTTGCAGGGTCGTGAAATATTTAAAAATGTAAATCATTATAACTTCGAAATTAAATTAAATTTATTTTTTATTTCAATTCCGAGTTATTGGTTTTGTTAAAGTATTTATAAACGAGCGTCTTAATTATTTAAAAAAATAATTTTTATAAAATACGTTATATCATACTTTATATATATAATAAATATTAATATAAAATAATCACAAATTTTTTTAACAAATATTTATTTGTGCGTTAATTGGCTATGGAAGGGTTTTAAAATTAAATATTTTAAATTTCAGCCATAAAGTCTAATAAATTTCTAATCACAATGATTTATAATACTTAAAATAATTTTAATACAATAATATGTGTGTGTATTTTATGTGTATCAAATCTATCATATTTGGAAACCAAATGTTATTTTTGACATATATATATATATATATATATATATATATATATATATATATATATATATATATATTAAACACCGAAGTGAAGCAACGCCAAGCGTGGTTGGTAGTTGGATGGTTGACCATTTTCAACAAAAACCACGTTTCGCATCCAGGGGTAAAACGTTGCGCTTTTCCACTATAATATATATATGTGCTGTCTTTATGGTTCCCCTGGATTTGGAACATTGCACTTCCGGTTCTCCGGTTCATTGAAACAAACTTTAGCGTCCATCCTGACTGAGGTTTCCACGTTTCCCTCAGTCGCAGGCAAATGCCGGGATGGATTGCAAGGCCGTGGCCGCCTCCGTTCCGGAAGAGCCCGCAAAAGTTAGGGTTTCGGAGGGTTCAGGGTTTCAAAGTATTATGTAATTAGAGTAATTAGATAAAAACAATATACACTACCTCAGACTTTAATCAAAAAGTGGTGATCTTGATTCATTGAATCCTGGTGAATTATCAAACTTAACTACTTTTCCCATGTTAAGTATAAGGGGGATAGTTCAAATTCAAAAATATGGAGAGATAATACATATTTTTCTCGATATTCAAATTCAACTTAGTTTGAACCGTCACACGTTCAAAAAGTGTCTACGGTTTTTTAAAAATAAGTTATGAATTTTTGAAGTGGCAATCACATGCCATACTAGCAGCGAACACCGATTCAACTTTTGTATTGAATTAGGAATTCAATCATTCTAAAAGTGCGTGTATATGATGAGAACAATATACCCTACCTCAGAGTTCAATAAAAAAGTGGCTATTTCGATTCATTTCAATCTGTTGAATTATCAAACTTAACTACTTTTCCCATGTTAAGTATACGGGGGATAGTTCAAATTCAAAAATAAGGAGAGATAATACTTTTTTTTTCTCGTTATTCAAATTCAACTTAATTTGAACCGTCCTTTATGAGAAAACACGTTCAAAAAGTGTCAACGATTTTTTAAAAATTAGTTATGAAATTTTGAAGTGGCAAACACATGCCCCATTAGCAGCGAACACAGAGTCAACTTTTGTATTGAATTAGGAATTCAATCATTCTGAAAGTGCGTATACATATTAGGAACAATACACCCTACCTCAGTGTTTAATCAAAAAGTGGCGATCTCGATTCGTTGAATTCTGGTGAATTATCAAACATAACTATTTTACCCATGTTAAGTATATGGGGGATAGTTCAAGTTCAAAAATTAGGAGAGATAATTCATATTTTTTCTCGTTATTCAAATTCAACTTAATTTGAACCGTCACACGTTCAAAAAGTGTCTACAGTTTTTTAAAAATTAGTTATGAATTTTTGAAGTGGCAACCACATGCCATCCTAGCAGCGAACACCGATTCAACTTTTGTATTGAATTAGGAATTAAATCATTTTGAAAGTGCGTGTACATAATAGGAAAAATACACCCTACCTCAGAATTTAATCCAAAAGTGGCGATCTCAATTAGTTGAATTCTGGTGAATCATCAAACTTAACTACTTTTCAGATGTTAACTATATATGGGGATAGTTCAAATTCAAAAATAAGGAGAGATAATACTTCTTTTTCTCGATATTCAAATTCAACTTAATTTGAACTGTCTTCTATGAGAAAACACGTTTAAAAAATGTCAACGATTTTTTAAAAATTAGTTATGAATTTTTGAATTGGCAAAAACATGCCCCACTAATAATTAACACCGATTCGACTTTTGTGTTGAATTAGGAATTCAATCATTCTGAAAGTGCGTGTACACGATAAAAACAATATACCCTACCTCAGACTTTAATCAAGAAGTGGTGATCTTGATTCATTGAATTCTGTTGAATTATCAAACTTAACTACTTTTCCCATGTTAAGTATATGGGGGATAGTTCAAATTTAAAAATATGGAGAGATAATACATATTTTTTCTCGTTATTCAAATTCAACTTAATTTGATCCATCTTCCATGACAAAACACGTTTAAAAAGTGTCAACGAATTTTTAAAAATTAGTTATGAATTTCTGAAATGGCAAAAACATGTACCACTAACAACGAACACCGATTCAACATTTGTATTGAATTTGAAAATCAATCATTCTGAAAGTGCGTGTACATGATAAGAACAATATACCCTACCTCAGAGTTAAATAAAAAAGTGGCAATCTCGATATATTGAATTCTGTTGAATTATCAAACTTAACTACTTTTTCCATTTTAAGTATATGGGGGATAGTTCAAGTTCCTAAATTAGGAGAGATAATACATAATTTTTCTCGTTATTCAAATTCAACTTAATTTGAACCGTCACACGTTCAAAAAGTATCTACGGTTTTTTAAAAATTAGTTATGAATTTTTGAAGTGGCAAAAACATGCCCCACTAACAACGAACACCGATTCAACATTTGTATTGAATTTAATATTCAATCATTCTGAAAGTGCGTGTACATGATAAGAACAATATACCCTACCTCAGAATTTAATCAAAAAGTGGCGATCTCGATTAGTTGAATTCTGGTGAATTATCAAACTTAACTACTTTTTAGATGTTAACTATATATGGGGATAGTTCAAATTCAAAAATAAGGAGAGATAATACTTATTTTTTCTCGTTATTCAAATTCAACTTAATTTGAACTGTATTCTATGAGAAAACACCTTCAAAAAGTGTCAACGATTTTTTAAAAATTATTTATGAATTTCTGAATTGGCAAAAACATGCCCCACTAACAACGATCACCGACTCAACATTTGTATTGAATTTGAAATTCAATCATACTGAAAGTGCGTGTACATGATAAGAACAATATACCCTACCTCAGAGTTTAATAAAAAAGTGGCGATTTCGATTCATTTCATTCTGTTGAATTGTCAATCTTAACTACTTTTCCCATGTTATGTATACGGGGGATAGTTCAAATTCAAAAATAAGGAGAGATAATACTTATTTTTTCTCGTTATTCAAATTCAACTTAATTTGAACCGTCCTCTATGAGAAAACACGTTCCACATGTGTCAACGATTTTTTAAAAATTAGTTGTGAATTTTTGAAGTTGCAACCACATGCCATACTAGCAGCGAACACCGATTCAACTTTTGTATTGAATTATGAATTCAATCATTTTGAAAGTAAGTGTACATAATAGGAACAATACACCCTAACTCAGAATTTAATCAAAAAGTGGCGATCTCGATTAGTTGAATTCTGGTGAATTATCAAACTTAACTACTTTTCAGATGTTAACTATATATGGGGATAGTTCAAATTCAAAAATATGGAGAGATAATACTTATTTTTTCTCGTTATTCAAATTCAACTTAATTTGAACTGTCTTCTATGAGAAAACACGTTTAAAAAATGTCAACGATTTTTTAAAAATTAGTTATGAATTTTTGAAGTGGCAAACACATGCCATACTAGCAACAAACACCAATTCAACTTTTGTATTGATTTAGGAATTCAATCATTCTGAAAGTGCGTATACATAATAGGAACAATACACCCTACCTCAGAATTTAATCAAAAAGTGACGATCTCGATTTGTTGAATTCTGGTGAATTATCAAACTTTACTACTTTTCAGATGTTAACTAAATAGGGGGATAGTTCAAATTCAAAAATAAGTAGAGATAATACTTATTTTTTTTCGTTATTCAAATTCAACTTAATTTGAACTGTTTTCTATGAGAAAACACGTTTAAAAAGTGTCATCGATTTTTTAAAAATTAGTTGTGAATTTTTGAAGTTGCAACCACATGCCATACTAGCAGCGAACACCGATTCAACTTTTGTATTGAATTATGAATTCAATCATTTTGAAAGTAAGTGTACATAATAGGAACAATACACCCTAACTCAGAATTTAATCAAAAAGTGGCGATCTCGATTAGTTGAATTCTGGTGAATTATCAAACTTAATTACTTTTCAGATGTTAACTATATATGGGGATAGTTCAAATTCAAAAATATGGAGAGATAATACTTATTTTTTCTCGTTATTCAAATTCAACTTAATTTGAACTGTCTTCTATGAGAAAACACGTTTAAAAAATGTCAACGATTTTTTAAAAATTAGTTATGAATTTTTGAAGTGGCAAAAACATGCCCCACTAACAATTAACACCGATTCAACTTTTGTAATGAAGTAGGAATTCAATCATTCTGAAAGTTCGTGTACATGATAAAAACAATATATCCTACCTCAGAGTTTAATCAAAAAGTGGCGATCTTGATTCGTTGAATTTTTGTGAATTATCAAACTTAACTACTTTTCCCACGTTAAGTATATGGGGGATAGTTCAAATTCAAAAATATGGATAGATAATACATATTTTTTCTCGATATTCAAATTCAACTTAGATTGAACACTCCTCTATGACAAAAAACCTTCAAAAAGTGTCAACGATTTTTTAAAAATTATTTATGAATTTCTGAAGTGGCAAAATATTGCCCCACTAACAACGAACACCGATTAAAAATTTGTATTGAATTAGGAATTCAATCATTCTGAAAGTGCGTGTACAAGATAAGAACAATATACCCTACCTCAGAGTTTAATAAAAAAGTGGCAATCTCAATTCATTGAATTTTGTTGAATTATCAAACTTAACTACTTTTTCATTTTAAGTATATGAGGGATAGTTCAAATTCAAAAATATGGAGAGATTATACATATTTTTTCTCGTTATTCAAAATCAACTTAATTTGAACCATCCTCTATGAGAAAACACGTTCAAAAAGTGTCAATGGTTTTTTAAAAATTAGTTATGAATTTTTGAATTGGCAAACACATGCCATACTAGCAACGAACACCAATTCAACTTTTGTATTGAATTAGGAATTCAATCATTTTGAAAGTGCGTGTACACAATAGGAACAATACACCCTACCTCAGAATTTAATCAAAAAGTGGCGATCTCGATTAGTTGAATTCTGGTGAATCATCAAACTTAACTACTTTTCAGATGTTAACTATATATGGGGATAGTTCAAATTCAAAAATAAGGAGAGATAATACTTATTTTTTCTCGTTATTCAAATTCAACTTAATTTGAACTGTCTTCTATGAGAAAACACTTTTAAAAAATGTCAACGATTTTTTAAAAATTAGTTATGAATTTTTGAAGTGGCAAACACATGTCATACTAGCAACAAACACCAATTCAACTTTTGTATTGATTTAGGAATTCAATCATTCTGAAAGTGCGTATACATAATAGGAACAATACACCCTACCTCAGAATTTAATCAAAAAGTGACGATCTCGATTTGTTGAATTCTGGTGAATTATCAAACTTAACTACTTTTCAGATGTTAACTAAATAGGGGGATAGTTCAAATTCAAAAATAAGTAGAGATAATACTTATTTTTTTTCGTTATTCAAATTCAACTTAATTTGAACTGTTTTCTATGAGAAAACACGTTTAAAAAGTGTCATCGATTTTTTAAAAATTAGTTGTGAATTTTTGAAGTTGCAACCACATGCCATACTAGCAGCGAACACCGATTCAACTTTTGTATTGAATTATGAATTCAATCATTTTGAAAGTAAGTGTACATAATAGGAACAATACACCCTAACTCAGAATTTAATCAAAAAGTGGCGATCTCGATTAGTTGAATTCTGGTGAATTATCAAACTTAACTACTTTTCAGATGTTAACTATATATGGGGATAGTTCAAATTCAAAAATATGGAGAGATAATACTTATTTTTTCTCGTTATTCAAATTCAACTTAATTTGAACTGTCTTCTATGAGAAAACACGTTTAAAAAATGTCAACGATTTTTTAAAAATTAGTTATGAATTTTTGAAGTGGCAAAAACATGCCCCACTAACAATTAACACCGATTCAACTTTTGTAATGAATTAGGAATTCAATCATTCTGAAAGTGCGTATACATAATAGGAACAATACACCATACCTCAGAATTTAATCAAAAAGTGACGATCTCGATTTGTTTAATTCTGGTGAATTATCAAACTTAACTACTTTTCAGATGTTAACTAAATAGTGGGATAGTTCAAATTCAAAAATAAGTAGAGATAATACTTATTTTTTTTCATTATTCAAATTCAACTTAATTTGAACCATCCTCTATGACAAAACACCTTCAAAAAGTGTCAACGATTTTTTAAAAATTAGTTATGTATTTCTGAAATTGCAAAAACATGCCCCACTAACAACGAACACCGATTCAACATTTGTATTGAATTTGAAATTCAATCATTCTGAAAGTGCGTGTACAAGATAAGAACAATTTACCCTACCTCAGAGTTTAATAAAAAAGTGGCAATCTCAATTCATTGAATTCTGTTGAATTATCAAACTCAACTACTTTTTCATTTTAAGTATATGAGGGATAGTTCAAATTCAAAAATATGGAGAGATTATACATATTTTTTCTCGTTATTCAAAATCAACTTAATTTGAACCATCCTCTATGAGAAAACACGTTCAAAAAGTGTCAATGGTTTTTTAAAAATTAGTTATGAATTTTTGAATTGGCAAACACATGCCATACTAGCAACGAACACCAATTCAACTTTTGTATTGAATTAGGAATTCAATCATTTTGAAAGTGCGTGTACACAATAGGAACAATACACCCTACCTCAGAATTTAATCAAAAAGTGACGATCTCGATTTGTTGAATTCTGGTGAATTATCAAACTTAACTACTTTTCAGATGTTAACTAAATAGGGGGATAGTTCAAATTCAAAAATAAGGAGAGATAATACTTATTTTTTCTCGTTATTCAAATTCAACTTAATTTGAACTGTCTTCTATGAGAAAACACTTTTAAAAAATGTCAACGATTTTTTAAAAATTAGTTATGAATTTTTGAAGTGGCAAACACATGTCATACTAGCAACAAACACCAATTCAACTTTTGTATTGATTTAGGAATTCAATCATTCTGAAAGTGCGTATACATAATAGGAACAATACACTCTACCTCAGAATTTAATCAAAAAGTGACGATCTCGATTTGTTGAATTCTGGTGAATTATCAAACTTAACTACTTTTCAGATGTTAACTAAATAGGGGGATAGTTCAAATTCAAAAATAAGTAGAGATAATACTTATTTTTTTTCGTTATTCAAATTCAACTTAATTTGAACTGTTTTCTATGAGAAAACACGTTTAAAAAGTGTCATCGATTTTTTAAAAATTAGTTGTGAATTTTTGAAGTTGCAACCACATGCCATACTAGCAGCGAACACCGATTCAACTTTTGTATTGAATTATGAATTCAATCATTTTGAAAGTAAGTGTACATAATAGGAACAATACACCCTAACTCAGAATTTAATCAAAAAGTGGCGATCTCGATTAGTTGAATTCTGGTGAATTATCAAACTTAACTACTTTTCAGATGTTAACTATATATGGGGATAGTTCAAATTCAAAAATATGGAGAGATAATACTTATTTTTTCTCGTTATTCAAATTCAACTTAATTTGAACTGTCTTCTAAGAGAAAACACGTTTAAAAAATGTCAACGATTTTTTAAAAATTAGTTATGAATTTTTGAAGTGGCAAAAACATGCCCCACTAACAATTAACACCGATTCAACTTTTGTAATGAATTAGGAATTCAATCATTCTGAAAGTTCGTGTACATGATAAAAACAATATATCCTACCTCAGAGTTTAATCAAAAAGTGGCGATCTTGATTCGTTGAATTTTTGTGAATTATCAAACTTAACTACTTTTCCCACGTTAAGTATATGGGGGATAGTTCAAATTCAAAAATATGGAGAGATAATACATATTTTTTCTCGATATTCAAATTCAACTTAGATTGAACCATCTTCTATGACAAAACACCTTCAAAAAGTGTCAACGATTTTTTAAAAATTAGTTATGAATTTCTGAAATGGCAAAAACATGCCCCACTAACAACGAACACCGATTCAACATTTGTATTGAATTTGAAATTCAATCATTCTGAAAGTGCGTGTACAAGATAAGAACAATATACCCTACCTCAGAGTTTAATAAAAAAGTGGCAATCTCAATTCATTGAATTCTGTTGAATTATCAAACTCAACTACTTTTTCATTTTAAGTATATGAGGGATAGTTCAAATTCAAAAATATGGAGAGATTATACATATTTTTTGTCGTTATTCAAAATCAACTTAATTTGAACCATCCTCTATGAGAAAACACGTTCAAAAAGTGTCAATGGTTTTTTAAAAATTAGTTATGAATTTTTGAATTGGCAAACACATGCCATACTAGCAACGAACACCAATTCAACTTTTGTATTGAATTAGGAATTCAATCATTCTGAAAGTGCGTGTACATGATTAGAACAATATACCCTACCTAAGAGTTCAATAAATAAGTGGCGATCTCGATTCGTTGAATTCTGGTGAATTATCAAACATAACTATTTTACCCATGTTAAGTATATGGGGGATAGTTCAAGTTCAAAAATTAGGAGAGATAATTCATATTGTTTCTCGTTATTCAAATTCAACGTAATTTGAACCGTCACACGTTCAAAAAGTGTCTACAGTTTTTTAAAAATTAGTTATGAATTTTTGAAGTGGCAACCACATGCCATACTAGAAGCGAACACCGATTCAACTTTTGTATTGAATTAGGAATTCAATCATTTTGAAAGTGCGTGTACATAATAGGAACAATACACCCTACCTCAGAATTTAATCAAAAAGTGGCGATCTCGATTAGTTGAATTCTGGTGAATCATCAAACTTAACTACTTTTCAGATGTTAACTATATATGGGGATAGTTCAAATTCAAAAATAAGTAGAGATAATACTTATTTTTTTTCGTTATTCAAATTCAACTTAATTTGAACCATCCTCTATGACAAAACACCTTCAAAAAGTGTCAACGATTTTTTAAAAATTAGTTATGTATTTCTGAAATGGCAAAAACATGCCCCACTAACAACGAACACCGATTCAACATTTGTATTGAATTTGAAATTCAATCATTCTGAAAGTGCGTGTACAAGATAAGAACAATATACCCTACCTCAGAGTTTAATAAAAAAGTGGCGATTTCGATTCATTTCATTCTGTTGAATTGTCAAACTTAACTACTTTTCCCATGTTATGTATACGGGGGATAGTTCAAATTCAAAAATAAGGAGAGATAATACTTATTTTTTCTCGTTATTCAAATTCAACTTAATTTGAACCGTCCTCTATGAGAAAACACGTTCAAAAAGTGTCAACGATTTTTTAAAAATTAGTTATGAATTTTTGAAGTGGCAAACATTTGCCATACTAGCAACGAACACCAATTCAACTTTTGTATTGAATTAGGAATTCAATCATTCTGAAAGTGCGTATACATAATAGGAACAATACACCATACCTCAGAATTTAATCAAAAAGTGACGATCTCGATTTGTTGAATTCTGGTGAATTATCAAACTTAACTACTTTTCAGATGTTAACTAAATAGTGGGATAGTTCAAATTCAAAAATAAGTAGAGATAATACTTATTTTTTTTCATTATTCAAATTCAACTTAATTTGAACCATCCTCTATGACAAAACACCTTCAAAAAGTGTCAACGATTTTTTAAAAATTAGTTATGTATTTCTGAAATTGCAAAAACATGCCCCACTAACAACGAACACCGATTCAACATTTGTATTGAATTTGAAATTCAATCATTCTGAAAGTGCGTGTACAAGATAAGAACAATATACCCTACCTCAGAGTTTAGTAAAAAAGTGGCAATCTCAATTCATTGAATTCTGTTGAATTATCAAACTCAACTACTTTTTCATTTTAAGTATATGAGGGATAGTTCAAATTCAAAAATATGGAGAGATTATACATATTTTTTCTCGTTATTCAAAATCAAATTAATTTGAACCATCCTCTATGAGAAAACACGTTCAAAAAGTGTCAATGGTTTTTTAAAAATTAGTTATGAATTTTTGAATTGGCAAACACATGCCATACTAGCAACGAACACCAATTCAACTTTTGTATTGAATTAGGAATTCAATCATTCTGAAAGTGCGTGTACATGATTAGAACAATATACCCTACCTAAGAGTTCAATAAATAAGTGGCGATCTCGATTCGTTGAATTCTGGTGAATTATCAAACATAACTATTTTACCCATGTTAAGTATATGGGGGATAGTTCAAGTTCAAAAATTAGGAGAGATAATTCATATTGTTCCTCGTTATTCAAATTCAACGTAATTTGAACCGTCACACGTTCAAAAAGTGTCTACAGTTTTTTAAAAATTAGTTATGAATTTTTGAAGTGGCAACCACATGCCATACTAGAAGCGAACACCAATTCAACTTTTGTATTGAATTAGGAATTCAATCATTTTGAAAGTGCGTGTACATAATAGGAACAATACACCCTACCTCAGAATTTAATCAAAAAGTGGCGATCTCGATTAGTTGAATTCTGGTGAATCATCAAACTTAACTACTTTTCAGATGTTAACTATATATGGGGATAGTTCAAATTCAAAAATAAGTAGAGATAATACTTATTTTTTTTCGTTATTCAAATTCAACTTAATTTGAACCATCCTCTATGACAAAACACCTTCAAAAAGTGTCAACGATTTTTTAAAAATTAGTTATGTATTTCTGAAATGGCAAAAACATGCCCCACTAACAACGAACACCGATTCAACATTTGTATTGAATTTGAAATTCAATCATTCTGAAAGTGCGTGTACAAGATAAGAACAATATACCCTACCTCAGAGTTTAATAAAAAAGTGGCGATTTCGATTCATTTCATTCTGTTGAATTGTCAAACTTAACTACTTTTCCCATGTTATGTATACGGGGGATAGTTCAAATTCAAAAATAAGGAGAGATAATACTTATTTTTTCTCGTTATTCAAATTCAACTTAATTTGAACCGTCCTCTATGAGAAAACACGTTCAAAAAGTGTCAACGATTTTTTAAAAATTAGTTATGAATTTTTGAAGTGGCAAACATTTGCCATACTAGCAACGAACACCAATTCAACTTTTGTATGGAATTAGGAATTCAATCATTCTGAAAGTGCGTATACATAATAGGAACAATACACCATACCTCAGAATTTAATCAAAAAGTGACGATCTCGATTTGTTGAATTCTGGTGAATTATCAAACTTAACTACTTTTCAGATGTTAACTAAATAGTGGGATAGTTCAAATTCAAAAATAAGTAGAGATAATACTTATTTTTTTTCATTATTCAATTTCAACTTAATTTGAACCATCCTCTATGACAAAACACCTTCAAAAAGTGTCAACGATTTTTTAAAAATTAGTTATGAATTTTTGAAGTGGCAACCACATGCCATACTAGAAGCGAACACCGATTCAACTTTTGTATTGAATTAGGAATTCAATCATTTTGAAAGTGCGTGTACATAATAGGAACAATACACCCTACCTCAGAATTTAATCAAAAAGTGGCGATCTCGATTAGTTGAATTCTGGTGAATCATCAAACTTAACTACTTTTCAGATGTTAACTATATATGGGGATAGTTCAAATTCAAAAATAAGTAGAGATATTACTTATTTTTTTTCATTATTCAAATTCAACTTAATTTGAACCATCCTCTATGACAAAACACCTTCAAAAAGTGTCAACGATTTTTTAAAAATTAGTTATGTATTTCTGAAATTGCAAAAACATGCCCCACTAACAACGAACACCGATTCAACATTTGTATTGAATTTGAAATTCAATCATTCTGAAAGTGCGTGTACAAGATAAGAACAATATACCCTACCTCAGAGTTTAGTAAAAAAGTGGCAATCTCAATTCATTGAATTCTGTTGAATTATCAAACTCAACTACTTTTTCATTTTAAGTATATGAGGGATAGTTCAAATTCAAAAATATGGAGAGATTATACATATTTTTTCTCGTTATTCAAAATCAAATTAATTTGAACCATCCTCTATGAGAAAACACGTTCAAAAAGTGTCAATGGTTTTTTAAAAATTAGTTATGAATTTTTGAATTGGCAAACACATGCCATACTAGCAACGAACACCAATTCAACTTTTGTATTGAATTAGGAATTCAATCATTCTGAAAGTGCGTGTACATGATTAGAACAATATACCCTACCTAAGAGTTCAATAAATAAGTGGCGATCTCGATTCGTTGAATTCTGGTGAATTATCAAACATAACTATTTTACCCATGTTAAGTATATGGGGGATAGTTCAAGTTCAAAAATTAGGAGAGATAATTCATATTGTTCCTCGTTATTCAAATTCAACGTAATTTGAACCGTCACACGTTCAAAAAGTGTCTACAGTTTTTTAAAAATTAGTTATGAATTTTTGAAGTGGCAACCACATGCCATACTAGAAGCGAACACCAATTCAACTTTTGTATTGAATTAGGAATTCAATCATTTTGAAAGTGCGTGTACATAATAGGAACAATACACCCTACCTCAGAATTTAATCAAAAAGTGGCGATCTCGATTAGTTGAATTCTGGTGAATCATCAAACTTAACTACTTTTCAGATGTTAACTATATATGGGGATAGTTCAAATTCAAAAATAAGTAGAGATAATACTTATTTTTTTTCGTTATTCAAATTCAACTTAATTTGAACCATCCTCTATGACAAAACACCTTCAAAAAGTGTCAACGATTTTTTAAAAATTAGTTATGTATTTCTGAAATGGCAAAAACATGCCCCACTAACAACGAACACCGATTCAACATTTGTATTGAATTTGAAATTCAATCATTCTGAAAGTGCGTGTACAAGATAAGAACAATATACCCTACCTCAGAGTTTAATAAAAAAGTGGCGATTTCGATTCATTTCATTCTGTTGAATTGTCAAACTTAACTACTTTTCCCATGTTATGTATACGGGGGATAGTTCAAATTCAAAAATAAGGAGAGATAATACTTATTTTTTCTCGTTATTCAAATTCAACTTAATTTGAACCGTCCTCTATGAGAAAACACGTTCAAAAAGTGTCAACGATTTTTTAAAAATTAGTTATGAATTTTTGAAGTGGCAAACATTTGCCATACTAGCAACGAACACCAATTCAACTTTTGTATGGAATTAGGAATTCAATCATTCTGAAAGTGCGTATACATAATAGGAACAATACACCATACCTCAGAATTTAATCAAAAAGTGACGATCTCGATTTGTTGAATTCTGGTGAATTATCAAACTTAACTACTTTTCAGATGTTAACTAAATAGTGGGATAGTTCAAATTCAAAAATAAGTAGAGATAATACTTATTTTTTTTCATTATTCAATTTCAACTTAATTTGAACCATCCTCTATGACAAAACACCTTCAAAAAGTGTCAACGATTTTTTAAAAATTAGTTATGAATTTTTGAAGTGGCAACCACATGCCATACTAGAAGCGAACACCGATTCAACTTTTGTATTGAATTAGGAATTCAATCATTTTGAAAGTGCGTGTACATAATAGGAACAATACACCCTACCTCAGAATTTAATCAAAAAGTGGCGATCTCGATTAGTTGAATTCTGGTGAATCATCAAACTTAACTACTTTTCAGATGTTAACTATATATGGGGATAGTTCAAATTCAAAAATAAGTAGAGATATTACTTATTTTTTTTCATTATTCAAATTCAACTTAATTTGAACCATCCTCTATGACAAAACACCTTCAAAAAGTGTCAACGATTTTTTAAAAATTAGTTATGTATTTCTGAAATTGCAAAAACATGCCCCACTAACAACGAACACCGATTCAACATTTGTATTGAATTTGAAATTCAATCATTCTGAAAGTGCGTGTACAAGATAAGAACAATATACCCTACCTCAGAGTTTAATAAAAAAGTGGCAATCTCAATTCATTGAATTCTGTTGAATTATCAAACTCAACTACTTTTTCATTTTAAGTATATGAGGGATAGTTCAAATTCAAAAATAAGGAGAGATAATACATTTTTTTTTCTCGATATTCAAATTCAACTTAATTTGAACCATCCTCTATGACAAAACACCTTCAAAAAGTGTCAACGATTTTTTAAAAATTAGTTATGTATTTCTGAAATGGCAAAAACATGCCCCACTAACAACGAACACCGATTCAACATTTGTATTGAATTTGAAATTCAATCATTCTGAAAGTGCGTGTACAAGATAAGAACAATATACCCTACCACAGAGTTTAATAAAAAAGTGGCGATTTCGATTCATTTCATTCTGTTGAATTGTCAAACTTAACTACTTTTCCCATGTTATGTATACGGGGGATAGTTCAAATTCAAAAATAAGGAGAGATAATACTTATTTTTTCTCGTTATTCAAATTTAACTTAATTTGAACCGTCCTCTATGAGAAAACACGTTCAAAAAGTGTCAACGATTTTTTAAAAATTAGTTATGAATTTTTGAAGTGGCAAACATTTGCCATACTAGCATTGAACACCAATTCAACTTTTGTATTGAATTAGGAATTCAATCATTCTGAAAGTGCGTATACATAATAGGAACAATACACCATACCTCAGAATTTAATCAAAAAGTGACGATCTCGATTTGTTGAATTCTGGTGAATTATCAAACTTAACTACTTTTCAGATGTTAACTAAATAGTGGGATAGTTCAAATTCAAAAATAAGTAGAGATAATACTTATTTTTTTTCATTATTCAAATTCAACTTAATTTGAACCATCCTCTATGACAAAACACCTTCAAAAAGTGTCAACGATTTTTTAAAAATTAGTTATGTATTTCTGAAATTGCAAAAACATGCCCCACTAACAACGAACACCGATTCAACATTTGTATTGAATTTGAAATTCAATCATTCTGAAAGTGCGTGTACAAGATAAGAACAATATACCCTACCTCAGAGTTTAATAAAAAAGTGGCGATCTCGATTCGTTGAATTCTGGTGAATTATCAAACATAACTATTTTACCCATGTTAAGTATATGGGGGATAGTTCAAGTTCAAAAATTAGGAGAGATAATTCATATTGTTTCTCGTTATTCAAATTCAACTTAATTTGAACCGTCACACGTTCAGAAAGTGTCTACAGTTTTTTAAAAATTAGTTATGAATTTTTGAAGTGGCAACCACATGCCATACTAGCAGCGAACACCGATTCAACTTTTGTATTGAATTAGGAATTCAATCATTTTGAAAGTGCGTGTACATAATAGGAACAATACACCCTACCTCAGAATTTAATCAAAAAGTGGCGATCTCGATTAGTTGAATTCTGGTGAATCATCAAACTCAACTACTTTTTCATTTTAAGTATATGAGGGATAGTTCAAATTCAAAAATATGGAGAGATTATACATATTTTTTCTCGTTATTCAAAATCAACTTAATTTGAACCATCCTCTATGAGAAAACACGTTCAAAAAGTGTCAATGGTTTTTTAAAAATTAGTTATGAATTTTTGAATTGGCAAACACATGCCATACTAGCAACGAACACCAATTCAACTTTTGTATTGAATTAGGAATTCAATCATTCTGATAGTGCGTGTACATGATTAGAACAATATACCCTACCTAAGAGTTCAATAAAAAAGTGGCGATCTCGATTCGTTGAATTCTGGTGAATTATCAAACATAACTATTTTACCCATGTTAAGTATATGGGGGATAGTTCAAGTTCAAAAATTAGGAGAGATAATTCATATTGTTTCTCGTTATTCAAATTCAACTTAATTTGAACCGTCACACGTTCAGAAAGTGTCTACAGTTTTTTAAAAATTAGTTATGAATTTTTGAAGTGGCAACCACATGCCATACTAGCAGCGAACACCGATTCAACTTTTGTATTGAATTAGGAATTCAATCATTTTGAAAGTGCGTGTACATAATAGGAACAATACACCCTACCTCAGAATTTAATCAAAAAGTGGCGATCTCGATTAGTTGAATTCTGGTGAATCATCAAACTTAACTACTTTTCAGATGTTAACTATATATGGGGATAGTTCAAATTCAAAAATAAGGAGAGATAATACTTATTTTTTCTCGTTATTCAAATTCAACTTAATTTGAACTGTCTTCTATGAGAAAACACGTTTAAAAAATGTCAACGATTTTTTAAAAATTAGTTATGAATTTTTGAATTGGCAAAAACATGCCCCACTAATAATTAACACCGATTCGACTTTTGTGTTGAATTAGGAATTCAATCATTCTGAAAGTGCGTGTACACGATAAAAACAATATACCCTACCTCAGACTTTAATCAAAAAGTGGTGATCTTGATTCATTGAATTCTGTTGAATTATCAAACTTAACTTTTTTTCCCATGTTAAGTATATGGGGGATAGTTCAATTTTAAAAATATGGAGAGATAATACATATTTTTTCTCGATATTCAAATTCAACTTAATTTGAACCATCCTCTATGACAAAACACCTTCAAAAAGTGTCAACGATTTTTTAAAAATTAGTTATGAATTTCTGAAATGGCAAAAACATGCCCCACTAACAACGAACACCGATTCAACATTTGTATTGAATTTGAAATTCAATCATTCTGAAAGTGCGTGTACGAGATAAGAACAATATACCCTACCTCAGAGTTTAATAAAAAAGTGGCGATTTCGATTCATTTCATTCTGTTGAATTGTCAAACTTAACTACTTTTCCCATGTTATGTATACGGGGGATAGTTCAAATTCAAAAATAAGGAGAGATAATACTTATTTTTTCTCGTTATTCATATTCAACTTAATTTGAACTGTCTTCTATGAGAAAACACGTTCAAAAAGTGTCTACGGTTTTTTAAAAATTAGTTATGAATTTTTGAAGTGGCAACCACATGCCATAATAGCAGCGAACACCGATTCAACTTTTGTATTGAATTAGGAATTCAATCATTCTGAAAGTGCGTGTATATGATGAGAACAATATACCCTACCTCAGAGTTCAATAAAAAAGTGTTGATTTCGATTCATTTCATTCTGTTGAATTATCAAACTTAACTACTTTTCCCATGTTATGTATTCGTGGGATAGTTCAAATTCAAAAATAAGGAGAGATAATACTTATTTTTTCTCGTTATTCAAATTCAACTTAATTTGAACCGTCCTCTATGAGAAAACACGTTTAAAAAATGTCAACGATTTTTTAAAAATTAGTTATGAATTTCTGAAATGGCAAAAACATGCCCCACTAACAACGAACACCGACTCAACATTTGTATTGAATTTGAAATTCAATCATTCTGAAAGTGCGTGTACATGATAAGAACAATATACCCTACCTCAGAGTTTAATAAAAAAGTGGCGATTTCGATTCATTTCATTCTGTTGAATTGTCAAACTTAACTACTTTTCCCATGTTATGTATACGGGGGATAGTTCAAATTCAAAAATAAGGAGAGATAATACTTATTATTCTCGTTATTCAAATTCAACTTAATTTGAACCGTCCTCTATGAGAAAACACGTTCAAAAAGTGTCAACGATTTTTTAAAAATTAGTTATGAATTTTTGAAGTGGCAAACATTTGCCATACTAGCAACGAACCCCAATTCAACTTTTGTATTGAATTAGGAATTCAATCATTCTGAAAGTGCGTATACATAATAGGAACAATACACCATACCTCAGAATTTAATCAAAAAGTAACGATCTCGATTTGTTGAATTCTGGTGAATTATCAAACTTAACTACTTTTCAGATGTTAACTAAATAGTGGGATAGTTCAAATTCAAAAATAAGTAGAGATAATACTTATTTTTTTTCGTTATTCAAATTCAACTTAATTTGAACCATCCTCTATGACAAAACACCTTCAAAAAGTGTCAACGATTTTTTAAAAATTAGTTATGTATTTCTGAAATGGCAAAAACATGCCCCACTAACAACGAACACCGATTCAACATTTGTATTGAATTTGAAATTCAATCATTCTGAAAGTGCGTGTACAAGATAAGAACAATATACCCTACCTCAGAGTTTAATAAAAAAGTGGCAATCTCAATTCATTGAATTCTGTTGAATTATCAAACTCAACTACTTTTTCATTTTAAGTATATGAGGGATAGTTCAAATTCAAAAATATGGAGAGATTATACATATTTTTTCTCGTTATTCAAAATCAACTTAATTTAAACCATCCTCTATGAGAAAACACGTTCAAAAAGTGTCAATGGTTTTTTAAAAATTAGTTATGAATTTTTGAATTGGCAAACACATGCCATACTAGCAACGAACACCAATTCAACTTTTGTATTGAATTAGGAATTCAATCATTCTGAAAGTGCGTGTACATGATTAGAACAATATACCCTACCTAAGAGTTCAATATAAAAGTGGCGATCTCGATTCGTTGAATTCTGGTGAATTATCAAACATAACTATTTTACCCATGTTAAGTATATGGGGGATAGTTCAAGTTCAAAAATTAGGAGAGATAATTCATATTGTTTCTCGTTATTCAAATTCAACTTAATTTGAACCGTCACACGTTCAAAAAGTGTCTACAGTTTTTTAAAAATTAGTTATGAATTTTTGAAGTGGCAACCACATGCCATACTAGCAGCGAACACCGATTCAACTTTTGTATTGAATTAGGAATTCAATCATTTTGAAAGTGCGTGTACATAATAGGAACAATACACCCTACCTCAGAATTTAATCAAAAAAAGGCGATCTCGATTAGTTGAATTCTGGTGAATCATCAAACTTAACTACTTTTCAGATGTTAACTATATATGGGGATAGTTCAAATTCAAAAATAAGGAGAGATAATACTTATTTTTTCTCGTTATTCAAATTCAACTTAATTTGAACCGTCCTCTATGAGAAAACACGTTTAAAAAATGTCAACGATTTTTTAAAAATTAGTTATGAATTTCTGAAATGGCAAAAACATGCCCCACTAACAACGAACACCGACTCAACATTTGTATTTAATTTGAAATTCAATTATTCTGAAAGTGCGTGTACATGATAAGAACAATATACCCTACCTCAGAGTTTAATAAAAAAGTGGCGATTTCGATTCATTTCATTCTGTTGAATTGTCAAACTTAACTACTTTTCCCATGTTATGTATACGGGGGATAGTTCAAATTCAAAAATAAGGAGAGATAATACTTATTTTTTCTCGTTATTCAAATTCAACTTAATTTGAACCGTCCTCTATGAGAAAACACGTTCAAAAAGTGTCAACGATTTTTTAAAAATTAGTTATGATTTTTTGAAGTGGCAAACATTTGCCATACTAGCAACGAACACCAATTCAACTTTTGTATTGAATTAGGAATTCAATCATTCTGAAAGTGCGTATACATAATAGGAACAATACACCATACCTCAGAATTTAATCAAAAAGTGACGATCTCGATTTGTTGAATTCTGGTGAATTATCAAACTTAACTACTTTTTCCATTTTAAGAATATGGGGGATAGTTCAAGTTCCTAAATTAGGAGAGATAATACATATTTTTTCTCGTTATTCAAATTCAACTTAATTTGAACCGTCACACGTTCAAAAAGTGTCTACGGTTTTTTAAAAATTAGTTATGAATTTTTGAAGTGGCAAACATTTGCCATACTAGCAACGAACACCAATTCAACTTTTGTATTGAATTAGGAATTCAATCATTCTGAAAGTGCGTATACATAATAGGAACAATACACCATACCTCAGAATTTAATAAAAAAGTGACGATCTCGATTTGTTGAATTCTGGTGAATTATCAAACTTAACTACTTTTCAGATGTTAACTAAATAGGGGGATAGTTCAAATTCAAAAATAAGTAGAGATAATACTTATTTTTTTTCGTTATTCAAATTCAACTTAATTTGAACTGTTTTCTATGAGAAAACACGTTTAAAAAGTGTCATCGATTTTTTAAAAATTAGTTGTGAATTTTTGAAGTGGCAACCACATGCCATACTAGCAGCGAACACCGATTCAACTTTTGTATTGAATTATGAATTCAATCATTTTGAAAGTAAGTGTACATAATAGGAACAATACACCTTAACTCAGAATTTAATCAAAAAGTAACGATCTCGATTAGTTGAATTCTGGTGAATTATCAAACTTAACTACTTTTCAGATGTTAACTATATATGGGGATAGTTCAAATTCAAAAATAAGGAGAGATAATACTTATTTTTTCTCGTTATTCAAATTCAACTTAATTTGAACTGTCTTCTATGAGAAAACACGTTTAAAAAATGTCAACGATTTTTTAAAAATTAGTTATGAATTTTTGAAGTGGCAAAAACATGCCCCACTAACAATTAACACCGATTCAACTTTTGTAATGAATTAGGAATTCAATCATTCTAAAAGTTCGTGTACATGATAAAAACAATATATCCTACCTCAGAGTTTAATCAAAATGTGGCGATCTTTATTCGTTGAATTTTTGTGAATTATCACACTTAACTACTTTTCCCATGTTAAGTATATGGGGGATAGTTCAAATTCAAAAATATGGAGAGATAATACATATTTTTTCTCGATATTCAAATTCAACTTAATTTGAACCGTCTTCTATGACAAAAAACCTTCAAAAAGTGTCAACGATTTTTTAAAAATTATTTATGAATTTATGAAGTGGCAAAAACATGCCCCACTAACAACGAACACCGATTCAACATTTGTATTGAATTAGGAATTCAATCATTCTGAAAGTGCGTGTACAAGATAAGAACAATATACCCTACCTCAGAGTTTAATAAAAAAGTGGCATTCTCAATACATTGAATTCTGTTGAATTATCAAACTTAACTACTTTTCCCATGTTATGTATTCGTGGGATAGTTCAAATTCAAAAATAAGGAGAGATAATACTTATTTTTTCTCCTTATTCAAATTCAACTTAATTTGAACCGTCCAATATGAGAAAACACGTTCAAAAAGTGTCAACGATTTTTTAAAAATTAGTTATGAATGTTTGAATTGGCAAACACATGCCATACTAGCAACGAACACCAATTCAACTTTTGTATTGAATTAGGAATTCAATCATTCTGAAAGTGCGTATACATAATGGGAACAATACACCCTACCTCAGAGTTTAATCAAAAAGTGGCGATTTCGATTCATTTCATTCTGTTGAATTGTCAAACTTAACTACTTTTCCCATGTTATGTATACGGGGGATAGTTCAAATTCAAAAATAAGGAGAGATAATACTTATTATTTCTCGTTATTCAAATTCAACTTAATTTGAACCGTCACACGTTCAAAAAGTGTCTACGGTTTTTTAAAAATTAGTTATGAATTTTTGAAGTGGCAACCACAAGCCATACTAGCAGCGAACACCGATTCAACTTTTGTATTGAATTAGGAATTCAATCATTCTGAAAGTGCGTGTATATGATGAGTACAATATACCCTACCTCAGAGTTCAATAAAAAAGTGGTGATTTCGATTCATTTCATTGTGTTGAATTGTCAAACTTAACTACTTTTCCCATGTTATGTATACGGGGGATAGTTCAAATTCAAAAATAAGGAGAGATGATACTTATTTTTTCTCGTTATTCAAATTCAACTTAATTTGAACCGTCCTCTATGAGAAAACACGTTCAAAAAGTGTCAACGATTTTTTAAAAATTAGTTATGAATTTTTGAAGTGGCAAACACATGCCATACTAGCAACGAACACCAATTCAACTTTTGTATTGAATTAGGAATTCAATCATTCTGAAAGTGCGTGTACATGATTAGAACAATATACCCAACCTAAGAGTTCAAAAAAAAAGTGGCGATCTCGATTCGTTGAATTCTGGTGAAGTATCAAACATAACTATTTTACCCATGTTAAGTATATGGGGGATAGTTCAAGTTCAAAAATTAGGAGAGATAATTCATATTGTTTCTCGTTATTCAAATTCAACTTAATTTGAACCATCACACGTTCAAAAAGTGTCTACAGTTTTTTAAAAATTAGTTATGAATTTTTGAAGTGGCAACCACATGCCATACTAGCAGCGAACACCGATTCAACTTTTGTATTGAATTAGGAATTCAATCATTTTGAAAGTGCGTGTACATAATAGGAACAATACACCCTACCTCAGAATTTAATCAAAAAGTGGCGATCTCGATTAGTTGAATTCTGGTGAATCATCAAACTTAACTACTTTTCAGATGTTAACTATATATGGGGATAGTTCAAATTCAAAAATAAGGAGAGATAATACTTATTTTTTCTCGTTATTCATATTCAACTTAATTTGAACTGTCTTCTATGAGAAAACACGTTCAAAAAGTGTCTACGGTTATTTAAAAATTAGTTATGAATTTTTGAAGTGGCAACCACATGCCATAATAGCAGCGAACACCGATTCAACTTTTGTATTGAATTAGGAATTCAATCATTCTGAAAGTGCGTGTATATGATGAGAACAATATACCCTACCTCAGAGTTCAATAAAAAAGTGTTGATTTCGATTCATTTCATTCTGTTGAATTATCAAACTTAACTACTTTTCCCATGTTATGTATTCGTGGGATAGTTCAAATTCAAAAATAAGGAGAGATAATACTTATTTTTTCTCGTTATTCAAATTCAACTTAATTTGAACCGTCCTCTATGAGAAAACACGTTTAAAAAATGTCAACGATTTTTTAAAAATTAGTTATGAATTTCTGAAATGGCAAAAACATGCCCCACTAACAACGAACACCGACTCAACATTTGTATTGAATTTGAAATTCAATCATTCTGAAAGCGCGTGTACATGATAAGAACAATATACTCTACCTCAGAGTTTTATAAAAAAGTGGCGATTTCGATTCATTTCATTCTGTTAAATTGTCAAACTTAACTACTTTTCCCATGTTATGTATACGGGGGATAGTTCAAATTCAAAAATAAGGAGAGATAATACTTATTATTCTCGTTATTCAAATTCAACTTAATTTGAACCGTCCTCTATGAGAAAACACGTTCAAAAAGTGTCAACGATTTTTTAAAAATTAGTTATGAATTTTTGAAGTGGCAAACATTTGCCATACTAGCAACGAACCCCAATTCAACTTTTGTATTGAATTAGGAATTCAATCATTCTGAAAGTGCGTATACATAATAGGAACAATACACCATACCTCAGAATTTAATCAAAAAGTAACGATCTCGATTTGTTGAATTCTGGTGAATTATCAAACTTAACTACTTTTCAGATGTTAACTAAATAGTGGGATAGTTCAAATTCAAAAATAAGTAGAGATAATACTTATTTTTTTTCGTTATTCAAATTCAACTTAATTTGAACCATCCTCTATGACAAAACACCTTCAAAAAGTGTCAACGATTTTTTAAAAATTAGTTATGTATTTCTGAAATGGCAAAAACATGCCCCACTAACAACGAACACCGATTCAACATTTGTATTGAATTTGAAATTCAATCATTCTGAAAGTGCGTGTATATGATGAGTACAATATACCCTACCTCAGAGTTCAATAAAAAAGTGGTGATTTCGATTCATTTCATTCTGTTGAATTGTCAAACTTAACTACTTTTCCCATGTTATGTATTCGGGGGATAGTTCAAATTCAAAAATAAGGAGAGATAATACTTATTTTTTCTCGTTATTCAAATTCAACTTAATTTGAACCGTCCTCTATGAGAAAACACGTTCAAAAAGTGTCAACGATTTTTTAAAAATTAGTTATGATTTTTTGAAGTGGCAAACATTTGCCATACTAGCAACGAACACCAATTCAACTTTTGTATTGAATTAGGAATTCAATCATTCTGAAAGTGCGTATACATAATAGGAACAATACACCATACCTCAGAATTTAATCAAAAAGTGACGATCTCGATTTGTTGAATTCTGGTGAATTATCAAACTTAACTACTTTTTCCATTTTAAGAATATGGGGGATAGTTCAAGTTCCTAAATTAGGAGAGATAATACATATTTTTTCTCGTTATTCAAATTCAACTTAATTTGAACCGTCACACGTTCAAAAAGTGTCTACGGTTTTTTAAAAATTAGTTATGAATTTTTGAAGTGGCAAACATTTGCCATACTAGCAACGAACACCAATTCAACTTTTGTATTGAATTAGGAATTCAATCATTCTGAAAGTGCGTATACATAATAGGAACAATACACCATACCTCAGAATTTAATAAAAAAGTGACGATCTCGATTTGTTGAATTCTGGTGAATTATCAAACTTAACTACTTTTCAGATGTTAACTAAATAGGGGGATAGTTCAAATTCAAAAATAAGTAGAGATAATACTTATTTTTTTTCGTTATTCAAATTCAACTTAATTTGAACTGTTTTCTATGAGAAAACACGTTTAAAAAGTGTCATCGATTTTTTAAAAATTAGTTGTGAATTTTTGAAGTGGCAACCACATGCCATACTAGCAGCGAACACCGATTCAACTTTTGTATTGAATTATGAATTCAATCATTTTGAAAGTAAGTGTACATAATAGGAACAATACACCTTAACTCAGAATTTAATCAAAAAGTAACGATCTCGATTAGTTGAATTCTGGTGAATTATCAAACTTAACTACTTTTCAGATGTTAACTATATATGGGGATAGTTCAAATTCAAAAATAAGGAGAGATAATACTTATTTTTTCTCGTTATTCAAATTCAACTTAATTTGAACTGTCTTCTATGAGAAAACACGTTTAAAAAATGTCAACGATTTTTTAAAAATTAGTTATGAATTTTTGAAGTGGCAAAAACATGCCCCACTAACAATTAACACCGATTCAACTTTTGTAATGAATTAGGAATTCAATCATTCTAAAAGTTCGTGTACATGATAAAAACAATATATCCTACCTCAGAGTTTAATCAAAATGTGGCGATCTTTATTCGTTGAATTTTTGTGAATTATCACACTTAACTACTTTTCCCATGTTAAGTATATGGGGGATAGTTCAAATTCAAAAATATGGAGAGATAATACATATTTTTTCTCGATATTCAAATTCAACTTAATTTGATCCGTCTTCTATGACAAAAAACCTTCAAAAAGTGTCAACGATTTTTTAAAAATTATTTATGAATTTATGAAGTGGCAAAAACATGCCCCACTAACAACGAACACCGATTCAACATTTGTATTGAATTAGGAATTCAATCATTCTGAAAGTGCGTGTACAAGATAAGAACAATATACCCTACCTCAGAGTTTAATAAAAAAGTGGCATTCTCAATACATTGAATTCTGTTGAATTATCAAACTTAACTACTTTTCCCATGTTATGTATTCGTGGGATAGTTCAAATTCAAAAATAAGGAGAGATAATACTTATTTTTTCTCCTTATTCAAATTCAACTTAATTTGAACCGTCCAATATGAGAAAACACGTTCAAAAAGTGTCAACGATTTTTTAAAAATTAGTTATGAATGTTTGAATTGGCAAACACATGCCATACTAGCAACGAACACCAATTCAACTTTTGTATTGAATTAGGAATTCAATCATTCTGAAAGTGCGTATACATAATGGGAACAATACACCCTACCTCAGAGTTTAATCAAAAAGTGGCGATTTCGATTCATTTCATTCTGTTGAATTGTCAAACTTAACTACTTTTCCCATGTTATGTATACGGGGGATAGTTCAAATTCAAAAATAAGGAGAGATAATACTTATTATTTCTCGTTATTCAAATTCAACTTAATTTGAACCGTCACACGTTCAAAAAGTGTCTACGGTTTTTTAAAAATTAGTTATGAATTTTTGAAGTGGCAACCACATGCCATACTAGCAGCGAACACCGATTCAACTTTTGTATTGAATTAGGAATTCAATCATTCTGAAAGTGCGTATATATGATGAGTACAATATACCCTACCTCAGAGTTCAATAAAAAAGTGGTGATTTCGATTCATTTCATTCTGTTGAATTGTCAAACTTAACTACTTTTCCCATGTTATGTATACGGGGGATAGTTCAAATTCAAAAATAAGGAGAGATAATACTTATTTTTTCTCGTTATTCAAATTCAACTTAATTTGAACCGTCCTCTATGAGAAAACACGTTCAAAAAGTGTCAACGATTTTTTAAAAATTAGTTATGAATTTTTGAAGTGGCAAACACATGCCATACTAGCAACAAACACCAATTCAACTTTTGTATTGATTTAGGAATTCAATCATTCTGAAAGTGCGTATACATAATAGGAACAATACACCCTACCTCAGAGTTAAATAAAAAAGTGGCAATCTCGATATATTGAATTCTGTTGAATTATCAAACTTAACTACTTTTTCCATTTTAAGTATATGGGGGATAGTTCAAGTTCCTAAATTAGGAGAGATAATACATAATTTTTCTCGTTATTCAAATTCAACTTAATTTGAACCGTCACACGTCCAAAAGTGTCTACGGTTTTTTAAAAATTAGTTATGAATTTTTGAAGTGGCAAAAACATGCCCCACTAACAACGAACACCGATTCAACATTTGTATTGAATTTAATATTCAATCATTCTGAAAGTGCGTGTACATGATAAGAACAATATACCCTACCTCAGAATTTAATCAAAAAGTGGCGATCTCGATTAGTTGAATTCTGGTGAATTATCAAACTTAACTACTTTTCAGATGTTAACTATATATGGGGATAGTTCAAATTCAAAAATAAGGAGAGATAATACTTATTTTTTCTCGTTATTCAAATTCAACTTAATTTGAACTGTATTCTATGAGAAAACACCTTCAAAAAGTGTCAACGATTTTTTAAAAATTATTTATGAATTTCTGAATTGGCAAAAACATGCCCCACTAACAACGATCACCGACTCAACATTTGTATTGAATTTGAAATTCAATCATACTGAAAGTGCGTGTACATGATAAGAACAATATACCCTACCTCAGAGTTTAATAAAAAAGTGGCGATTTCGATTCATTTCATTCTGTTGAATTGGCAAACTTAACTACTTTTCCCATGTTATGTATACGGGGGATAGTTCAAATTCAAAAATAAGGAGAGATAATACTTATTTTTTCTCGTTATTCAAATTCAACTTAATTTGAACCGTCCTCTATGAGAAAACACGTTCAAAAAGTGTCAACGATTTTTTAAAAATTAGTTATGAATTTTTGAAGTGGCAAACACATGTCATACTAGCAACAAACACCAATTCAACTTTTGTATTGATTTAGGAATTCAATCATTCTGAAAGTGCGTATACATAATAGGAACAATACACCCTACCTCAGAATTTAATCAAAAAGTGACGATCTCGATTTGTTGAATTCTGGTGAATTATCAAACTTAACTACTTTTCAGATGTTAATTAAATAGGGGGATAGTTCAAATTCAAAAATAAGTAGAGATAATACTTATTTTTTTCGTTATTCAAATTCAACTTAATTTGAACTGTTTTCTATGAGAAAACACGTTTAAAAAGTGTCATCGATTTTTTAAAAATTAGTTGTGAATTTTTGAAGTTGCAACCACATGCCATACTAGCAGCGAACACCGATTCAACTTTTGTATTGAATTATGAATTCAATCATTTTGAAAGTAAGTGTACATAATAGGAACAATACACCCTAACTCAGAATTTAATCAAAAAGTGGCAATCTCGATTAGTTGAATTCTGGTGAATTATCAAACTTAACTACTTTTCAGATGTTAACTATATATGGGGATTTTTCAAATTCAAAAATATGGAGAGATAATACTTATTTTTTCTCGTTATTCAAATTCAACTTAATTTGAACTGTCTTCTATGAGAAAACACGTTTAAAAAATGTCAACGATTTTTTAAAAATTAGTTATGAATTTTTGAAGTGGCAAAAACATGCCCCACTAACAATTAACACCGATTCAATTTTTGTAATGAATTAGGAATTCAATCATTCTGAAAGTTCGTGTACATGATAAAAACAATATATCCTACCTCAGAGTTTAATCAAAAAGTGGCGATCTTGATTCGTTGAATTTTTGTGAATTATCAAACTTAACTACTTTTTCATTTTAAGTATATGAGGGATAGTTCAAATTCAAAAATATGGAGAGATTATACATATTTTTTCTCGTTATTCAAAATCAACTTAACTTGAACCATCCTCTATGACAAAACACCTTCAAAAAGTGTCAACGATTTTTTAAAAATTAGTTATGAATTTCTGAAATGGCAAAAACATGCCCCACTAACAACGAACACCGATTCAACATTTGTATTGAATTTGAAATTCAATCATTCTGAAAGTGCGTGTACAAGATAAGAACAATATACCCTACCTCAGAGTTTAATAAAAAAGTGGCAATCTCAATTCATTGAATTCTGTTGAATTATCAAACTCAACTACTTTTTCATTTTAAGTATATGAGGGATAGTTCAAATTTAAAAATATGGAGAGATTATACATATTTTTTCTCGTTATTCAAAATCAACTTAATTTGAACCATCCTCTATGAGAAAACACGATCAAAAAGTGTCAATGGTTTTTTAAAAATTAGTTATGAATTTTTGAATTGGCAAACACATGCCATACTAGCAACGAACACCAATTCAACTTTTGTATTGAATTAGGAATTCAATCATTCTGAAAGTGCGTGTACATGATTAGAACAATATACCCAACCTAAGAGTTCAAAAAAAAAGTGGCGATCTCGATTCGTTGAATTCTGGTGAAGTATCAAACATAACTATTTTACCCATGTTAAGTATATGGGGGATAGTTCAAGTTCAAAAATTAGGAGAGATAATTCATATTGTTTCTCGTTATTCAAATTCAACTTAATTTGAACCATCACACGTTCAAAAAGTGTCTACAGTTTTTTAAAAATTAGTTATGAATTTTTGAAGTGGCAACCACATGCCATACTAGCAGCGAACACCGATTCAACTTTTGTATTGAATTAGGAATTCAATCATTTTGAAAGTGCGTGTACATAATAGGAACAATACACCCTACCTCAGAATTTAATCAAAAAGTGGCGATCTCGATTAGTTGAATTCTGGTGAATCATCAAACTTAACTACTATTCAGATGTTAACTATATATGGGGATAGTTCAAATTCAAAAATAAGGAGAGATAATACTTATTTTTTCTCGTTATTCATATTCAACTTAATTTGAACTGTCTTCTATGAGAAAACACGTTCAAAAAGTGTCTACGGTTTTTTAAAAATTAGTTATGAATTTTTGAAGTGGCAACCACATGCCATAATAGCAGCGAACACCGATTCAACTTTTGTATTGAATTAGGAATTCAATCATTCTGAAAGTGCGTGTATATGATGAGAACAATATACCCTACCTCAGAGTTCAATAAAAAAGTGTTGATTTCGATTCATTTCATTCTGTTGAATTATCAAACTTAACTACTTTTCCCATGTTATGTATTCGTGGGATAGTTCAAATTCAAAAATAAGGAGAGATAATACTTATTTTTTCTCGTTATTCAAATTCAACTTAATTTGAACCGTCCTCTATGAGAAAACACGTTTAAAAAATGTCAACGATTTTTTAAAAATTAGTTATGAATTTCTGAAATGGCAAAAACATGCCCCACTAACAACGAACACCGACTCAACATTTGTATTGAATTTGAAATTCAATCATTCTGAAAGTGCGTGTACATGATAAGAACAATATACCCTACCTCAGAGTTTAATAAAAAAGTGGCGATTTCGATTCATTTCATTCTGTTGAATTGTCAAACTTAACTACTTTTCCCATGTTATGTATACGGGGGATAGTTCAAATTCAAAAATAAGGAGAGATAATACTTATTATTCTCGTTATTCAAATTCAACTTAATTTGAACCGTCCTCTATGAGAAAACACGTTCAAAAAGTGTCAACGATTTTTTAAAAATTAGTTATGAATTTTTGAAGTGGCAAACATTTGCCATACTAGCAACGAACCCCAATTCAACTTTTGTATTGAATTAGGAATTCAATCATTCTGAAAGTGCGTATACATAATAGGAACAATACACCATACCTCAGAATTTAATCAAAAAGTAACGATCTCGATTTGTTGAATTCTGGTGAATTATCAAACTTAACTACTTTTCAGATGTTAACTAAATAGTGGGATAGTTCAAATTCAAAAATAAGTAGAGATAATACTTATTTTTTTTCGTTATTCAAATTCAACTTAATTTGAACCATCCTCTATGACAAAACACCTTCAAAAAGTGTCAACGATTTTTTAAAAATTAGTTATGTATTTCTGAAATGGCAAAAACATGCCCCACTAACAACGAACACCGATTCAACATTTGTATTGAATTTGAAATTCAATCATTCTGAAAGTGCTTGTACAAGATAAGAACAATATACCCTACCTCAGAGTTTAATAAAAAAGTGGCAATCTCAATTCATTGAATTCTGTTGAATTATCAAACTCAACTACTTTTTCATTTTAAGTATATGAGGGATAGTTCAAATTCAAAAATATGGAGAGATTATACATATTTTTTCTCGTTATTCAAAATCAACTTAATTTGAACCATCCTCTATGAGAAAACACGTTCAAAAAGTGTCAATGGTTTTTTAAAAATTAGTTATGAATTTTTGAATTGGCAAACACATGCCATACTAGCAACGAACACCAATTCAACTTTTGTATTGAATTAGGAATTCAATCATTCTGAAAGTGCGTGTACATGATTAGAACAATATACCCTACCTAAGAGTTCAATATAAAAGTGGCGATCTCGATTCGTTGAATTCTGGTGAATTATCAAACATAACTATTTTACCCATGTTAAGTATATGGGGGATAGTTCAAGTTCAAAAATTAGGAGAGATAATTCATATTGTTTCTCGTTATTCAAATTCAACTTAATTTGAACCGTCACACGTTCAAAAAGTGTCTACAGTTTTTTAAAAATTAGTTATGAATTTTTGAAGTGGCAACCACATGCCATACTAGCAGCGAACACCGATTCAACTTTTGTATTGAATTAGGAATTCAATCATTTTGAAAGTGCGTGTACATAATAGGAACAATACACCCTACCTCAGAATTTAATCAAAAAAAGGCGATCTCGATTAGTTGAATTCTGGTGAATCATCAAACTTAACTACTTTTCAGATGTTAACTATATATGGGGATAGTTCAAATTCAAAAATAAGGAGAGATAATACTTATTTTTTCTCGTTATTCAAATTCAACTTAATTTGAACCGTCCTCTATGAGAAAACACGTTTAAAAAATGTCAACGATTTTTTAAAAATTAGTTATGAATTTCTGAAATGGCAAAAACATGCCCCACTAACAACGAACACCGACTCAACATTTGTATTTAATTTGAAATTCAATCATTCTGAAAGTGCGTGTACATAATAGGAACAATACACCATACCTCAGAATTTAATCAAAAAGTGACGATCTCGATTTGTTGAATTCTGGTGAATTATCAAACTTAACTACTTTTTCCATTTTAAGAATATGGGGGATAGTTCAAGTTCCTAAATTAGGAGAGATAATACATATTTTTTCTCGTTATTCAAATTCAACTTAATTTGAACCGTCACACGTTCAAAAAGTGTCTACGGTTTTTTAAAAATTAGTTATGAATTTTTGAAGTGGCAAACATTTGCCATACTAGCAACGAACACCAATTCAACTTTTGTATTGAATTAGGAATTCAATCATTCTGAAAGTGCGTATACATAATAGGAACAATACACCATACCTCAGAATTTAATAAAAAAGTGACGATCTCGATTTGTTGAATTCTGGTGAATTATCAAACTTAACTACTTTTCAGATGTTAACTAAATAGGGGGATAGTTCAAATTCAAAAATAAGTAGAGATAATACTTATTTTTTTTCGTTATTCAAATTCAACTTAATTTGAACTGTTTTCTATGAGAAAACACGTTTAAAAAGTGTCATCGATTTTTTAAAAATTAGTTGTGAATTTTTGAAGTGGCAACCACATGCCATACTAGCAGCGAACACCGATTCAACTTTTGTATTGAATTATGAATTCAATCATTTTGAAAGTAAGTGTACATAATAGGAACAATACACCTTAACTCAGAATTTAATCAAAAAGTAACGATCTCGATTAGTTGAATTCTGGTGAATTATCAAACTTAACTACTTTTCAGATGTTAACTATATATGGGGATAGTTCAAATTCAAAAACAAGGAGAGATAATACTTATTTTTTCTCGTTATTCAAATTCAACTTAATTTGAACTGTCTTCTATGAGAAAACACGTTTAAAAAATGTCAACGATTTTTTAAAAATTAGTTATGAATTTTTGAAGTGGCAAAAACATGCCCCACTAACAATTAACACCGATTCAACTTTTGTAATGAATTAGGAATTCAATCATTCTGAAAGTTCGTGTACATGATAAAAACAATATATCCTACCTCAGAGTTTAATCAAAAAGTGGCGATCTTTATTCGTTGAATTTTTGTGAATTATCACACTTAACTACTTTTCCCATGTTAAGTATATGGGGGATAGTTCAAATTCAAAAATATGGAGAGATAATACATATTTTTTCTCGATATTCAAATTCAACTTAATTTGAACCGTCTTCTATGACAAAAAACCTTCAAAAAGTGTCTACGGTTTTTTAAAAATTAGTTATGAATTTTTGAAGTGGCAAAAACATGCCCCACTAACAACGAACACCGATTCAACATTTGTATTGAATTTAATATTCAATCATTCTGAAAGTGCGTGTACATGATAAGAACAATATACCCTACCTCAGAATTTAATCAAAAAGTGGCGATCTCGATTAGTTGAATTCTGGTGAATTATCAAACTTAACTACTTTTCAGATGTTAACTATATATGGGGATAGTTCAAATTCAAAAATAAGGAGAGATAATACTTATTTTTTCTCGTTATTCAAATTCAACTTAATTTGAACTGTATTCTATGAGAAAACACCTTCAAAAAGTGTCAACGATTTTTTAAAAATTATTTATGAATTTCTGAATTGGCAAAAACATGCCCCACTAACAACGATCACCGACTCAACATTTGTATTGAATTTGAAATTCAATCATACTGAAAGTGCGTGTACATGATAAGAACAATATACCCTACCTCAGAGTTTAATAAAAAAGTGGCGATTTCGATTCATTTCATTCTGTTGAATTGGCAAACTTAACTACTTTTCCCATGTTATGTATACGGGGGATAGTTCAAATTCAAAAATAAGGAGAGATAATACTTATTTTTTCTCGTTATTCAAATTCAACTTAATTTGAACCGTCCTCTATGAGAAAACACGTTCAAAAAGTGTCAACGATTTTTTAAAAATTAGTTATGAATTTTTGAAGTGGCAAACACATGTCATACTAGCAACAAACACCAATTCAACTTTTGTATTGATTTAGGAATTCAATCATTCTGAAAGTGCGTATACATAATAGGAACAATACACCCTACCTCAGAATTTAATCAAAAAGTGACGATCTCGATTTGTTGAATTCTGGTGAATTATCAAACTTAACTACTTTTCAGATGTTAATTAAATAGGGGGATAGTTCAAATTCAAAAATAAGTAGAGATAATACTTATTTTTTTCGTTATTCAAATTCAACTTAATTTGAACTGTTTTCTATGAGAAAACACGTTTAAAAAGTGTCATCGATTTTTTAAAAATTAGTTGTGAATTTTTGAAGTTGCAACCACATGCCATACTAGCAGCGAACACCGATTCAACTTTTGTATTGAATTATGAATTCAATCATTTTGAAAGTAAGTGTACATAATAGGAACAATACACCCTAACTCAGAATTTAATCAAAAAGTGGCAATCTCGATTAGTTGAATTCTGGTGAATTATCAAACTTAACTACTTTTCAGATGTTAACTATATATGGGGATAGTTCAAATTCAAAAATATGGAGAGATAATACTTATTTTTTCTCGTTATTCAAATTCAACTTAATTTGAACTGTCTTCTATGAGAAAACACGTTTAAAAAATGTCAACGATTTTTTACAAATTAGTTATGAATTTTTAAAGTGGCAAAAACATGCCCCACTAACAATTAACACCGATTCAATTTTTGTAATGAATTAGGAATTCAATCATTCTGAAAGTTCGTGTACATGATAAAAACAATATATTCTACCTCAGAGTTTAATCAAAAAGTGGCGATCTTGATTCGTTGAATTTTTGTGAATTATCAAACTTAACTACTTTTTCATTTTAAGTATATGAGGGATAGTTCAAATTCAAAAATATGGAGAGATTCAACATATTTTTTCTCGTTATTCAAAATCAACTTAATTTGAACCATCCTCTATGAGAAAACACGTTAAAAAAGTGTCTACAGTTTTTTAAAAATTAGTTATGAATTTTTGAAGTGGCAACCACATGCCATACTAGCAGCGAACACCGATTCAACTTTTGTATTGAATTAGGAATTCAATCATTTTGAAAGTGCGTGTACACAATAGGAACAATACACCCTACCTCAGAATTTAATCAAAAAGTGGCGATCTCGATTAGTTGAATTCTGGTGAATCATCAAACTTAACTACTTTTCAGATGTTAACTATATATGGGGATAGTTCAAATTCAAAAATAAGGAGAGATAATACTTATTTTTTCTCGTTATTCAAATTCAACTTATTTTGAACTGTCTTCTATGAGAAAACACGTTTAAAAAATGTCAACGATTTTTTAAAAATTAGTTATGAATTTTTGAATTGGCAAAAACATGCCCCACTAATAATTAACACCGATTCGACTTTTGTGTTGAATTAGGAATTCAATCATTCTGAAAGTGCGTGTACACGATAAAAACAATATACCCTACCTCAGACTTTAATCAAAAAGTGGTGATCTTGATTCATTGAATTCTGTTGAATTATCAAACTTAACTACTTTTCCCATGTTAAGTATATGGGGGATAGTTCAATTTTAAAAACATGGAGAGATAATACATATTTTTTCTCGATATTCAAATTCAACTTAATTTGAACCATCCTCTATGACAAAACACCTTCAAAAAGTGTCAACGATTTTTTAAAAATTAGTTATGAATTTCTGAAATGGCAAAAACATGCCCCACTAACAATTAACACCGATTCAATTTTTGTAATGAATTAGGAATTCAATCATTCTGAAAGTTCGTGTACATGATAAAAACAATATATCCTACCTCAGAATTTAATCAAAAAGTGGCGATCTTTATTCGTTGAATTTTTGTGAATTATCACACTTAACTACTTTTCCCATGTTAAGTATATGGGGGATAGTTCAAATTCAAAAATATGGAGAGATAATACATATTTTTTCTCGATATTCAAATTCAACTTAATTTGAACCGTCTTCTATGACAAAAAACCTTCAAAAAGTGTCAACGATTTTTTAAAAATTATTTATGAATTTCTGAAGTGGCAAAAACATGCCCCACTAACAACGAACACCGATTCAACATTTGTATTGAATTAGGAATTCAATCATTCTGAAAGTGCGTGTACAAGATAAGAACAATATACCCTACCTCAGAGTTTAATAAAAAAGTGGCATTCTCAATACATTGAATTCTGTTGAATTATCAAACTTAACTACTTTTCCCATGTTATGTATTCGTGGGATAGTTCAAATTCAAAAATAAGGAGAGATAATACTTATTTTTTCTCCTTATTCAAATTCAACTTAATTTGAACCGTCCAATATGAGAAAACACGTTCAAAAAGTGTCAACGATTTTTTAAAAATTAGTTATGAATGTTTGAATTGGCAAACACATGCCATACTAGCAACGAACACCAATTCAACTTTTGTATTGAATTAGGAATTCAATCATTCTGAAAGTGCGTATACATAATGGGAACAATACACCCTACCTCAGAGTTTAATCAAAAAGTGGCGATTTCGATTCATTTCATTCTGTTGAATTGTCAAACTTAACTACTTTTCCCATGTTATGTATACGGGGGATAGTTCAAATTCAAAAATAAGGAGAGATAATACTTATTATTTCTCGTTATTCAAATTCAACTTAATTTGAACCGTCACACGTTCAAAAAGTGTCTACGGTTTTTTAAAAATTAGTTATGAATTTTTGAAGTGGCAACCACATGCCATACTAGCAGCGAACACCGATTCAACTTTTGTATTGAATTAGGAATTCAATCATTCTGAAAGTGCGTGTATATGATGAGTACAATATACCCTACCTCAGAGTTCAATAAAAAAGTGGTGATTTCGATTCATTTCATTCTGTTGAATTATCAAACTTAACTACTTTTCCCATGTTATGTATACGGGGGATAGTTCAAATTCAAAAATAAGGAGAGATAATACTTATTTTTTCTCGTTATTCAAATTCAACTTAATTTGAACCGTCCTCTATGAGAAAACACGTTCAAAAAGTGTCAACGATTTTTTAAAAATTAGTTATGAATTTTTGAAGTGGCAAACACATGCCATACTAGCAACAAACACCAATTCAACTTTTGTATTGATTTAGGAATTCAATCATTCTGAAAGTGCGTATACATAATAGGAACAATACACCCTACCTCAGAGTTAAATAAAAAAAGTGGCAATCTCGATATATTGAATTCTGTTGAATTATCAAACTTAACTACTTTTTCCATTTTAAGTATATGGGGGATAGTTCAAGTTCCTAAATTAGGAGAGATAATACATAATTTTTCTCGTTATTCAAATTCAACTTAATTTGAACCGTCACACGTTCAAAAAGTGTCTACGGTTTTTTAAAAATTAGTTATGAATTTTTGAAGTGGCAAAAACATGCCCCACTAACAACGAACACCGATTCAACATTTGTATTGAATTTAATATTCAATCATTCTGAAAGTGCGTGTACATGATAAGAACAATATACCCTACCTCAGAATTTAATCAAAAAGTGGCGATCTCGATTAGTTGAATTCTGGTGAATTATCAAACTTAACTACTTTTCAGATGTTAACTATATATGGGGATAGTTCAAATTCAAAAATAAGGAGAGATAATACTTATTTTTTCTCGTTATTCAAATTCAACTTAATTTGAACTGTATTCTATGAGAAAACACCTTCAAAAAGTGTCAACGATTTTTTAAAAATTATTTATGAATTTCTGAATTGGCAAAAACATGCCCCACTAACAACGATCACCGACTCAACATTTGTATTGAATTTGAAATTCAATCATACTGAAAGTGCGTGTACATGATAAGAACAATATACCCTACCTCAGAGTTTAATAAAAAAGTGGCGATTTCGATTCATTTCATTCTGTTGAATTGTCAAACTTAACTACTTTTCCCATGTTATGTATACGGGGGATTGTTCAAATTCAAAAATAAGGAGAGATAATACTTATTTTTTCTCGTTATTCAAATTCAACTTAATTTGAACCGTCTTCTATGACAAAAAAACTTCAAAAAGTGTCAACGATTTTTTAAAAATTATTTATGAATTTCTGAAGTGGCAAAAACATGCCCCACTAACAACGAACACCGATTCAACATTTGTATTGAATTAAATATTCAATCATTCTGAAAGTGCGTGTACAAGATAAGAACAATATACCCTACCTCAGAGTTTAATAAAAAAGTGGCATTCTCAATACATTGAATTCTGTTGAATTATCAAACTTAACTACTTTTCCCATGTTATGTATTCGTGGGATAGTTCAAATTCAAAAATAAGGAGAGATAATACTTATTTTTTCTCCTTATTCAAATTCAACTTAATTTGAACCGTCCAATATGAGAAAACACGTTCAAAAAGTGTCAACGATTTTTTAAAAATTAGTTATGAATGTTTGAATTGGCAAACACATGCCATACTAGCAACGAACACCAATTCAACTTTTGTATTGAATTAGGAATTCAATCATTCTGAAAGTGCGTATACATAATGGGAACAATACACCCTACCTCAGAGTTTAATCAAAAAGTGGCGATTTCGATTCATTTCATTCTGTTGAATTGTCAAACTTAACTACTTTTCCCATGTTATGTATACGGGGGATAGTTCAAATTCAAAAATAAGGAGAGATAATACTTATTATTTCTCGTTATTCAAATTCAACTTAATTTGAACCGTCACACGTTCAAAAAGTGTCTACGGTTTTTTAAAAATTAGTTATGAATTTTTGAAGTGGCAACCACATGCCATACTAGCAGCGAACACCGATTCAACTTTTGTATTGAATTAGGAATTCAATCATTCTGAAAGTGCGTGTATATGATGAGTACAATATACCCTACCTCAGAGTTCAATAAAAAAGTGGTGATTTCGATTCATTTCATTCTGTTGAATTGTCAAACTTAACTACTTTTCCCATGTTATGTATACGGGGGATAGTTCAAATTCAAAAATAAGGAGAGATAATACTTATTTTTTCTCGTTATTCAAATTCAACTTAATTTGAACCGTCCTCTATGAGAAAACACGTTCAAAAAGTGTCAACGATTTTTTAAAAATTAGTTATGAATTTTTGAAATGGCAAACACATGTCATACTAGCAACAAACACCAATTCAACTTTTGTATTGATTTAGGAATTCAATCATTCTGAAAGTGCGTATACATAATAGGAACAATACACCCTACCTCAGAATTTAATCAAAAAGTGACGATCTCGATTTGTTGAATTCTGGTGAATTATCAAACTTAACTACTTTTCAGATGTTAATTAAATAGGGGGATAGTTCAAATTCAAAAATAAGTAGAGATAATACTTATTTTTTTCGTTATTCAAATTCAACTTAATTTGAACTGTTTTCTATGAGAAAACACGTTTAAAAAATGTCAACGAATTTTTAAAAATTAGTTATGAATTTTTGAAGTGGCAAAAACATGCCCCACTAACAACGAACACCGATTCAACATTTGTATTGAATTAGGAATTCAATCATTCTGAAAGTGCGTGTACAAGATAAGAACAATATATCCTACCTCAGAGTTTAATCAAAAAGTGGCGATCTTGATTCGTTGAATTTTTGTGAATTATCAAACTTAACTACTTTTCCCATGTTAAGTATATGGGGGATAGTTCAAATTCAAAAATATGGAGAGATAATACATATTTTTTCTCGATATTCAAATTCAACTTAGATTGAACACTCCTCTAAGACAAAAAACCTTCAAAAAGTGTCAACGATTTTTTAAAAATTATTTATGAATTTCTGAAGTGGCAAAATAATGCCCCACTAACAACGAACACCGATTCAACATTTGTATTGAATTAGGAATTCAATCATTCTGAAAGTGCGTGTACAAGATAAGAACAATATACCCTACCTCAGAGTTTAATAAAAAAGTGGCAATCTCAATTCATTGAATTTTGTTGAATTATCAAACTTAACTACTTTTTCATTTTAAGTATATGAGGGATAGTTCAAATTCAAAAATATGGAGAGATTATACATATTTTTTCTCGTTATTCAAAATCAACTTAATTTGAACCATCCTCTATGAGAAAACACGTTCAAAAAGTGTCAATGGTTTTTTAAAAATTAGTTATGAATTTTTGAATTGGCTAACACATGCCATACTAGCAACGAACACCAATTCAACTTTTGTATTGAATTAGGAATTCAATCATTCTGAAAGTGCGTGTACATGATTAGAACAATATACCCTACTTAAGAGTTCAATAAAAAAGTGGCGATCTCGATTCGTTGAATTCTGGTGAATTATCAAACATAACTATTTTACCCATGTTAAGTATATGGGGGATAGTTCAAGTTCAAAAATTAGGAGAGATAATTCATATTGTTTCTCGTTATTCAAATTCAACTTAATTTGAACCGTCACACGTTAAAAAAGTGTCTACAGTTTTTTAAAAATTAGTTATGAATTTTTGAAGTGGCAACCACATGCCATACTAGCAGCGAACACCGATTCAACTTTTGTATTGAATTAGGAATTCAATCATTTTGAAAGTGCGTGTACACAATAGGAACAATACACCCTACCTCAGAATTTAATCAAAAAGTGGCGATCTCGATTAGTTGAATTCTGGTGAATCATCAAACTTAACTACTTTTCAGATGTTAACTATATATGGGGATAGTTCAAATTCAAAAATAAGGAGAGATAATACTTATTTTTTCTCGTTATTCAAATTAAACTTATTTTGAACTGTCTTCTATGAGAAAACACGTTTAAAAAATGTCAACGATTTTTTAAAAATTAGTTATGAATTTTTGAATTGGCAAAAACATGCCCCACTAATAATTAACACCGATTCGACTTTTGTGTTGAATTAGGAATTCAATCATTCTGAAAGTGCGTGTACACGATAAAAACAATATACCCTACCTCAGACTTTAATCAAAAAGTGGTGATCTTGATTCATTGAATTCTGTTGAATTATCAAACTTAACTACTTTTCCCATGTTAAGTATATAGGGGATAGTTCAATTTTAAAAACATGGAGAGATAATACATATTTTTTCTCGATATTCAAATTCAACTTAATTTGAACCATCCTCTATGACAAAACACCTTCAAAAAGTGTCAACGATTTTTTAAAAATTAGTTATGAATTTCTGAAATGGCAAAAACATGCCCCACTAACAACGAACACCGATTCAACATTTGTATTGAATTTGAAATTCAATCATTCTGAAAGTGCGTGTACATGATAAGAACAATATACCCTACCTCAGAGTTTAATAAAAAAGTGGCAATCTCGATTTATTGAATTCTGTTGAATTATCAAACTTAACTACTTTTTCCATTTTAAGAAAATGGGGGATAGTTCAAGTTCCTAAATTAGGAGAGATAATACATATTTTTTCTCGTTATTCAAATTCAACTTAATTTGAACCGTCACACGTTCAAAAAGTGTCTACGGTTTTTTAAAAATTAGTTATGAATTTTTGAAGTGGCAACCACATGCCATACTAGCAGCGAACACCGATTCAACTTTTGTATTGAATTAGGAATTCAATCATTCTGAAAGTGCGTGTATATGATGAGAACAATATACCCTACCTCAGAGTTGAATAAAAAAGTGGTGATTTCGATTCATTTCATTCTGTTGAATTATCAAACTTAACTACTTTTCCCATGTTATGTATTCGGGGGATAGTTCAAATTCAAAAAAAGGAGAGATAATACTTATTTTTCTCCTTATTCAAATTCAACTTAATTTGAACCGTCCTCTATGAGAAAACACGTTCAAAAAGTGTCAACGAATTTTTAAAAATTAGTTATGAATTTTTGAATTGGCAAAAACATGCCCCACTAATAATTAACACCGATTCGACTTTTGTGTTGAATTAGGAATTCAATCATTCTGAAAGTGCGTGTACACGATAAAAACAATATACCCTACCTCAGAGTTTAATCAAAAAGTGGCGATCTCGATTCGTTGAATTCTGGTGAATTATCAAACTTAACTACTTTTCAGATGTTAACTAAATAGGGGGACAGTTCAAATTCAAAAATAAGGAGAGATAATACTTATTTTTTTATCGTTATTCAAATTCAACTTAATTTGAACCATCCTCTATGACAAAACACCTTCAAAAAGTGTCAACGATTTTTTAAAAATTTGTTTATGAATTTCTGAAGTGGCAAAAACATGCCCCACTAACAACGAACACCGATTCGACTTTTGTGTTGAATTAGGAATTCAATCATTCTGAAAGTGCGTGTACATGATAAGAACAATATACCCTACCTCAGAGTATAATAAAAAAGTGGCAATCTCGATTTATTGAATTCTGTTGAATTATCAAACTTAACTACTTTTTCCATTTTAAGAATATGAGGGATAGTTCAAGTTCCTAAATTAGGAGAGATAATACATATTTTTTCTCGTTATTCAAATTCAACTTAATTTGAACCGTCACACGTTCAAAAAGTGTCTACGGTTTTTTAAAAATTAGTTATGAATTTTTGAAGTGGCAACCACATGCCATACTAGCAGCGAACACCGATTCAACTTTTGTATTGAATTAGGAATTCAATCATTCTGAAAGTGCGTGTATATGATGAGAACAATATACCCTACCTCAGAGTTCAATATAAAAGTGGCGATTTCGATTCATTTCATTCTGTTGAATTATCAAACTTAACTACTTTTCCCATGTTAAGTATACGGGGGATAGTTCAAATTCAAAAATAAGGAGAGATAATACATATTTTTTCTCGATATTCAAATTCAACTTAATTTGAACCATCCTCTATGACAAAACACCTTCAAAAAGTGTCAACGATTTTTTAAAAATTAGTTATGAATTTCTGAAGTGGCAAAAACATGCCCCACTAACAACGAACACCGATTCAACATTTGTATTGAATTAAATATTCAATCATTCTGAAAGTGCGTGTACAAGATAAGAACAATATACCCTACCTCAGAGTTTAATAAAAAAGTGGCATTCTCAATACATTGAATTCTGTTGAATTATCAAACTTAACTACTTTTCCCATGTTATGTATTCGTGGGATAGTTCAAATTCAAAAATAAGGAGAGATAATACTTATTTTTTCTCCTTATTCAAATTCAACTTAATTTGAACCGTCCAATATGAGAAAACACGTTCAAAAAGTGTCAACGATTTTTTAAAAATTAGTTATGAATGTTTGAATTGGCAAACACATGCCATACTAGCAACGAACACCAATTCAACTTTTGTATTGAATTAGGAATTCAATCATTCTGAAAGTGCGTATACATAATGGGAACAATACACCCTACCTCAGAGTTTAATCAAAAAGTGGCGATTTCGATTCATTTCATTCTGTTGAATTGTCAAACTTAACTACTTTTCCCATGTTATGTATACGGGGGATAGTTCAAATTCAAAAATAAGGAGAGATAATACTTATTATTTCTCGTTATTCAAATTCAACTTAATTTGAACCGTCACACGTTCAAAAAGTGTCTACGGTTTTTTAAAAATTAGTTATGAATTTTTGAAGTGGCAACCACATGCCATACTAGCAGCGAACACCGATTCAACTTTTGTATTGAATTAGGAATTCAATCATTCTGAAAGTGCGTGTATATGATGAGTACAATATACCCTACCTCAGAGTTCAATAAAAAAGTGGTGATTTCGATTCATTTCATTCTGTTGAATTGTCAAACTTAACTACTTTTCCCATGTTATGTATACGGGGGATAGTTCAAATTCAAAAATAAGGAGAGATAATACTTATTTTTTCTCGTTATTCAAATTCAACTTAATTTGAACCGTCCTCTATGAGAAAACACGTTCAAAAAGTGTCAACGATTTTTTAAAAATTAGTTATGAATTTTTGAAGTGGCAAACACATGTCATACTAGCAACAAACACCAATTCAACTTTTGTATTGATTTAGGAATTCAATCATTCTGAAAGTGCGTATACATAATAGGAACAATACACCCTACCTCAGAATTTAATCAAAAAGTGACGATCTCGATTTGTTGAATTCTGGTGAATTATCAAACTTAACTACTTTTCAGATGTTAATTAAATAGGGGGATAGTTCAAATTCAAAAATAAGTAGAGATAATACTTATTTTTTTCGTTATTCAAATTCAACTTAATTTGAACTGTTTTCTATGAGAAAACACGTTTAAAAAATGTCAACGAATTTTTAAAAATTAGTTATGAATTTTTGAAGTGGCAAAAACATGCCCCACTAACAACGAACACCGATTCAACATTTGTATTGAATTAGGAATTCAATCATTCTGAAAGTGCGTGTACAAGATAAGAACAATATATCCTACCTCAGAGTTTAATCAAAAAGTGGCGATCTTGATTCGTTGAATTTTTGTGAATTATCAAACTTAACTACTTTTCCCATGTTAAGTATATGGGGGATAGTTCAAATTCAAAAATATGGAGAGATAATACATATTTTTTCTCGATATTCAAATTCAACTTAGATTGAACACTCCTCTAAGACAAAAAACCTTCAAAAAGTGTCAACGATTTTTTAAAAATTATTTATGAATTTCTGAAGTGGCAAAATAATGCCCCACTAACAACGAACACCGATTCAACATTTGTATTGAATTAGGAATTCAATCATTCTGAAAGTGCGTGTACAAGATAAGAACAATATACCCTACCTCAGAGTTTAATAAAAAAGTGGCAAATCGAATCGGAAATAATTTTAGATTTTTTCCCCGACGCACCCCTGAGGGTGGAGACCTACCCCTAAAATCCATTTTCCTTAAAAATTGTGCTAAAATTATGAAATTAATTTTCAAGGAGTAATCGACCCTCCTGAACTCGGAAATAATTTTAGATTTTTTCCCCGGCGCACTCCTGAGGGTAAAGAACTACCCCTAAAATCCATTTTCCTTAAAAATTGTGATAAAATTGTAAAATTAATTTTCAAGGGGTACTCTACCCTTCTGAACTCGGAAATAATTTTAGATTTTTTCGATAACGCAATCCTGAGGGTCAACGGCTACCCACCATATCTTTTCTCCTTAATAATCAAGTAGAAATTGTGAATTAAATTTTTTTCGGAATTTATCAAAATCTTTCATAAAAAAAATCACCTCTTCACTTGCAGCATGACGATGGATGTGTTCACCGTTAATTGCATGGCGTGAAGGCACATGTTGGTCTGCACAACGAGGCTATGTGTGCCTTTAACAACTGAGATGTAACCAATTCCACATAACGTCTGTCACTTTTAGCTCGTCAATGGTCTCAAATCTCTTTCTGAAGAAAAATGTTCACAAGAAGAGATTTGAGACGAATTGACAAACAGAAAGTGGAGATCAGACGTTGCATGGAATTAGTCACACCTCAGATGTTAGAGGCTATGCACCTACACACATGGCCACGTTGAGCGGACCAACATGTGCCATCACGCCAATTAACAGTGGACACATTGAGTGAAACCATTGTCATGCTGCAAGTGAAGGGGTCAGTCTGGGATATTTTTTCTCTGAAAAGTTTCGATACGTCCTGAAAAAAAATTAATTCGCAATTTCTACTCGATAATTAAGAAAGAAGGACATGGTGGGTAGCAGTTTACCCTCAGAGTTGCATCGGGGAAAAAAATCTAAAATTATTTCCGAGTTCAGGAGGGTCAATTACACCTAGGAAATTAATTTCACAATTTTTAAGGAAAATGGATTTTAGGGGTAGGTCTCCACCCTCAGGGGTGCGTCGGGGAAAAAATCTAAAATTATTTCCGAGTTCAGGAGGGTCGATTACCCATTGAAAATTAATTTCATAATTTTAGCACAATTTTTAAGGAAAATGGATTTTATGGGTAGGTCTCCACCCTCAGGGGTACGTCGGAGAAAAAATCTAAAATTATTACCGAGTTCAGGAGGGTCGATTACCCCTTGAAAATTAATTTCATAATTTTAGCACAATTTTTAAGGAAAATGGATTTTAGGGGTAGGTCTCCACCCTCAGGGGTGCGTCGGGGAAAAAATCTAAAACTATTTCTGAGTTCAGGACGGTCGATTACCTTATGCTAGAAACTTTTTCCGCAAAATTCCAATGATTTTTTAATCAAAAAGTGGCGATCTTTATTCGTTGAATTTTTGTGAATTATCACACTTAACTACTTTTCCCATGTTAAGTATATGGGGGATAGTTCAAATTCAAAAATATGGAGAGATAATACATATTTTTTCTCGATATTCAAATTCAACTTAGATTGAACACTCCTCTATGACAAAAAACCTTCAAAAAGTGTCAACGATTTTTTAAAAATTATTTATGAATTTCTGAAGTGGCAAAATAATGCCCCACTAACAACGAACACCGATTCAACATTTGTATTGAATTAGGAATTCAATCATTCTGAAAGTGCGTGTACAAGATAAGAACAATATACCCTACCTCAGATTTTAATAAAAAAGTGGCAATCTCAATTCATTGAATTTTGTTGAATTATCAAACTTAACTACTTTTTCATTTTAAGTATATGAGGGATAGTTCAAATTTAAAAATATGGAGAGATTATACATATTTTTTCTCGTTATTCAAAATCAACTTAATTTGAACCATCCTCTATGAGAAAACACGTTCAAAAAGTGTCAATGGTTTTTTAAAAATTAGTTATGAATTTTTGAATTGGCAAACACATGCCATACTAGCAACGAACACCAATTCAAATTTTGTATTGAATTAGGAATTCAATCATTCTGAAAGTGCGTGTACATGATTAGAACAATATACCCTACCTAAGAGTTCAATAAAAAAGTGGCGATCTCGATTCGTTGAATTCTGGTGAATTATCAAACATAACTATTTTACCCATGTTAAGTATATGGGGGATAGTTCAAGTTCAAAAATTAGGAGAGATAATTCATATTGTTTCTCGTTATTCAAATTCAACTTAATTTGAACCGTCACACGTTAAAAAAGTGTCTACAGTTTTTTAAAAATTAGTTATGAATTTTTGAAGTGGCAACCACATGCCATACTAGCAGCGAACACCGATTCAACTTTTGTATTGAATTAGGAATTCAATCATTTTGAAAGTGCGTGTACACAATAGGAACAATACACCCTACCTCAGAATTTAATCAAAAAGTGGCGATCTCGATTAGTTGAATTCTGGTGAATCATCAAACTTAACTACTTTACAGATATAAACTATATATGGGGATAGTTCAAATTCAAAAATAAGGAGAGATAATACTTATTTTTTCTCGTTATTCAAATTCAACTTAATTTGAACTGTCTTCTATAAGAAAACACGTTTAAAAAATGTCAACGATTTTTTAAAAATTAGTTATGAATTTTTGAATTGGCAAAAACATGCCCCACTAATAATTAACACCGATTCGACTTTTGTGTTGAATTAGGAATTCAATCATTCTGAAAGTGCGTGTACACGATAAAAACAATATACCCTACCTCAGACTTTAATCAAAAAGTGGTGATCTTGATTCATTGAATTCTGTTAAATTATCAAACTTAACTACTTTTCCCATGTTAAGTATATGGGGGATAGTTCAAATTCAAAAATATGGAGAGATAATACATATTTTTTCTCGATATTCAAATTCAACTTAATTTGAACCGTCCTCTATGACAAAAAACCTTCAAAAAGTGTCAACGATTTTTTAAAAATTAGTTATGAATTTCTGAAATGGCAAAAACATGCCCCACTAACAACGAACACTGATTCAACATTTGTATTGAATTTGAAATTCAATCATTCTTAAAGTGCGTGTACATGATAAGAACAATATACCCTACCTCAGAGTTTAATAAAAAAGTAGCAATCTCGATTTATTGAATTCTGTTGAATTATCAAACTTAACTACTTTTTCCATTTTAAGAATATGGGGGATAGTTCAAGTTCCTAAATTAGGAGAGATAATACATATTTTTTCTCGTTATTCAATTTCAACTTAATTTGAACCGTCACACGTTCAAAAAGTGTCTACGGTTTTTTAAAAATTAGTTATGAATTTTTGAAGTGGCAACCACATGCCATACTAGCAGCGAACACCGATTCAACTTTTGTATTGAATTAGGAATTCAATCATTCTGAAAGTGCGTGTATATGATGAGAACAATATACCCTACCTCAGAGTTCAATAAAAAAGTGGTGATTTCGATTCATTTCATTCTGTTGAATTATCAAACTTAACTACTTTTCCCATGTTATGTATTCGGGGGATAGTTCAAATTCAAAAATAAGGAGAGATAATACTTATTTTTTCTCCTTATTCAAATTCAACTTAATTTGAACCGTCCTCTATGAGAAAACACGTTCAAAAAGTGTCAACGAATTTTTAAAAATTAGTTATGAATTTTTGAATTGGCAAACACATGCCATACTAGCAACGAACACCGGCCAATTCAACTTTTGTATTGAATTAGGAATTCAATCATTCTGAAAGTGCGTATACATAATATGAACAATACACCCTACCTCAGAGTTTAATCAAAAAGTGGCGATCTCGATTCGTTGAATTCTGGTGAATTATCAAACTTAACTACTTTTCAGATGTTAACTAAATAGGGGGATAGTTCAAATTCAAAAATAAGGAGAGATAATACTTATTTTTTTATCGTTATTCAAATTCAACTTAATTTGAACTGTTTTCTATGAGAAAATACGTTTAAAAACTGTCATCGATTTTTTAAAAATTAGTTATGAATTTTTGAAGTGGCAACCACATGCCATACTAGCAGCGAACACCGATTCAACTTTTGTATTGAATTAGGAATTCAATCATTCTGAAAGTGCGTGTATATGATGAGAACAATATACCCTACCTCAGAGTTCAATAAAAAAGTGGCGATTTCGATTCATTTCATTCTGTTGAATTATCAAACTTTACTACTTTTCCCAAGTTAAGTATACGGGGGATAGTTCAAATTCAAAAATAAGGAGAGATAATACATTTTTTTTCTCGATATTCAAATTCAACTTAATTTGAACCATCCTCTATGACAAAACACCTTCAAAAAGTGTCAACGATTTTTTAAAAATTAGTTATGAATTTCTGAAGTGGCAAAAACATGCCCCACTAACAACGACACCGATTCGACTTTTGTGTTGAATTAGGAATTCAATCATTCTGAAAGTGCGTGTACACGATAAAAACAATATACCCTACCTCAGACTTTAATCAAAAAGTGGTGATCTTGATTCATTGAATTCTGTTGAATTATCAAACTTAACTACTTTTCCCATGTTAAGTATATGGGGGATAGTTCAATTTTAAAAATATGGAGAGATAATACATATTTTTTCTCGATATTCAAATTCAACTTAATTTGAACCATCCTCTATGACAAAACATCTTCAAAAAGTGTCAACGATTTTTTAAAAATTAGTTATGAATTTCTGAAATGGCAAAAACATGCCCCACTAACAACGAACACCGATTCAACATTTGTATTGAATTTGAAATTCAATCATTCTGAAAGTGCGTGTACATGATAAGAACAATATACCCTACCTCAGAGTTTAATAAAAAAAGTGGCAATCTCGATTTATTGAATTCTGTTGAATTATCAAACTTAACTACTTTTTCCATTTTAAGAATATGGGGGATAGTTCAAGTTCCTAAATTAGGAGAGATAATACATATTTTTTCTCGTTATTCAAATTCAACTTAATTTGAACCGTCACACGTTCAAAAAGTGTCTACGGTTTTTTAAAAATTAGTTATGAATTTTTGAAGTGGCAACCACATGCCATACTAGCAGCGAACACCGATTCAACTTTTGTATTGAATTAGGAATTCAATCATTCTGAAAGTGCGTGTATATGATGAGAACAATATACCCTACCTCAGAGTTCAAAAAAAAAGTGGCGATTTCGATTCATTTCATTCTGTTGAATTATCAAACTTAACTACTTTTCCCATGTTAAGTATACGGGGGATAGTTCAAATTCAAAAATATGGAGAGATTATACATATTTTATCTCGTTATTCAAAATCAACTTAATTTGAACCATCCTCTATGAGAAAACACGTTCAAAAAGTGTCAATGGTTTTTTAAAAATTAGTTATGAATTTTTGAATTGGCAAACACATGCCATACTAGCAACGAACACTAATTCAACTTTTGTATTGAATTAGGAATTCAATCATTCTGAAAGTGCGTGTACATGATTAGAACAATATACCCTACCTAAGAGTTCAATAAAAAAGTGGCGATCTCGATTCGTTGAATTCTGGTGAATTATCAAACATAACTATTTTACCCATGTTAAGTATATGGGGGATAGTTCAAGTTCAAAAATTAGGAGAGATAATTCATATTGTTTCTCGTTATTCAAATTCAACTTAATTTGAACCGTCACACGTTCAAAAAGTGTCTACAGTTTTTTAAAAATTAGTTATGAATTTTTGAAGTGGCAACCACATGCCATACTAGCAGCGACCACCGATTCAACTTTTGTATTGAATTAGGAATTCAATCATTTTGAAAGTGCGTGTACATAATAGGAACAATACACCCTACCTCAGATCTTAATCAAAAAGTGGCGATCTCGATTAGTTGAATTCTGGTGAATCATCAAACTTAACTACTTTTCAGATGTTAACTATATATGGGGATAGTTCAAATTCAAAAATAAGGAGAGATAATACTTATTTTTTCTCGTTATTCAAATTCAACTTAATTTGAACTGTCTTCTATGAGAAAACGCGTTCAAAAAGTGTCTACGGTTTTTTAAAAATTAGTTATGAATTTTTGAAGTGGCAAAAACATGCCCCACTAACAACGAACACCGATTCAACATTTGTATTGAATTTGAAATTCAATCATTCTGAAAGTACGTGTACATGATAAGAACAATATACCCTACCTAAGAGTTCAATAACAAAGTGGCGATCTCTATTCATTGAATTCTGGTGAATTATCAAACATTACTATTTTACCCATGTTAAGTATATGGGGGATAGTTCAAGTTCAAAAATTAGGAGAGATAATTCTTATTTTTTCTCGTTATTCAAATTCAACTTAATTTGAACCGTCACACGTTCAAAAAGTGTCTACAGTTTTTTAAAAATTAGTTATGAATTTTTGAAGTGGCAACCACATGCCATACTAGCAGCGAACACCGATTCAACTTTTGTATTGAATTAGGAATTCAATCATTTTGAAAGTGCGTGTACATAATAGGAACAATACACCCTACCTCAGAATTTAATCAAAAAGTGGCGATCTCGATTAGCTGAATTCTGGTGAATCATCAAACTTAACTACTTTTCAGATGTTAACTATATATGGGGATAGTTCAAATTCAAAAATAAGGAGAGATAATACTTATTTTTTCTCCTTATTCAAATTCAACTTAATTTGAACCGTCCAATATGAGAAAACACGTTCAAAAAGTGTCAACGATTTTTTAAAAATTAGTTAAGAATGTTTGAATTGGCAAACACATGCCATACTAGCAACGAACACCAATTCAACTTTTGTATTGAATTAGGAATTCAATCATTCTGAAAGTGTGTATACATAATGGGAACAATACACCCTACCTCAGAGTTTAATCAAAAAGTGGCGATTTCAAATTATTTCATTCTGTTGAATTGTCAAACTTAACTACTTTTCCCATGTTATGTATACGGGGGATAGTTCAAATTCAAAAATAAGGAGAGATAATACTTATTTTTTCTCGTTATTCAAATTCAACTTAATTTGAACCGTCACACGTTCAAAAAGTGTCTACGGTTTTTTAAAAATTAGTTATGAATTTTTGAAGTGGCAACCACATGCCATACTAGCAGCGAACACCGATTCAACTTTTGTATTGAATTAGGAATTCAATCATTCTGAAAGTGCGTGTATATGATGAGAACAATATACCCTACCTCAGAGTTCAATAAAAAAGTGGTGATTTCGATTCATTTCATTCTGTTGAATTATCAAACTTAACTACTTTTCCCATGTTATGTATTCGTGGGATAGTTCAAATTCAAAAATAAGGAGAGATAATACTTATTTTTTCTCGTTATTCAAATTCAACTTAATTTGAACCGTCCTCTATGAGAAAACACGTTTAAAAAATGTCAACGATTTTTTAAAAATTAGTTATGAATTTCTGAAATGGCAAAAACATGCCCCACTAACAACGAACACCGACTCAACATTTGTATTGAATTTGAAATTCAATCATTCTGAAAGTGCGTGTACATGATAAGAACAATATACCCTACCTCAGAGTTTAATAAAAAAGTGGCGATTTCGATTCATTTCATTCTGTTGAATTGTCAAACTTAACTACTTTTCCCATGTTATGTATACGGGGGATAGTTCAAATTCAAAAATATGGAGAGATAATACTTATTTTTTCTCGTTATTCAAATTCAACTTAATTTGAACCGTCCTCTATGAGAAAACACGTTCAAAAAGTGTCAACGATTTTTTAGTAATTAGTTATGAATTTTTGAAGTGGCAAACATTTGCCATACTAGCAACGAACACCAATTCAACTTTTGTATTGAATTAGGAATTCAATCATTCTGAAAGTGCGTATACATAATAGGAACAATACACCATACCTCAGAATTTAATCAAAAAGTGACGATCTCGATTTGTTGAATTCTGGTGAATTATCAAACTTAACTACTTTTCAGATGTTAACTAAATAGGGGGATAGTTCAAATTCAAAAATAAGTAGAGATAATACTTATTTTTTTTCGTTATTCAAATTCAACTTAATTTGAACTGTTTTCTATGAGAAAACACGTTTAAAAAGTGTCATCGATTTTTTAAAAATTAGTTGTGAATTTTTGAAGTGGCAACCACATGTCATACTAGCAGCGAACACCGATTCAACTTTTGTATTGAATTATGAATTCAATCATTTTGAAAGTAAGTGTACATAATAGGAACAATACACCTTAACTCAGAATTTAATCAAAAAGTAACGATCTCGATTAGTTGAATTCTGGTGAATTATCAAACTTAACTACTATTCAGATGTTAACTATATATGGGGATAGTTCAAATTCAAAAATAAGGAGAGATAATACTTATTTTTTCTCGTTATTCAAATTCAACTTAATTTGAACTGTCTTCTTTGAGAAAACACGTTTAAAAAATGTCAACGATTTTTTAAAAATTAGTTATGAATTTTTGAAGTGGCAAAAACATGCCCCACTAACAATTAACACCGATTCAACTTTTGTAATGAATTAGGAATTCAATCATTCTGAAAGATCGTGTACATGATAAAAACAATATATCCTACCTCAGAGTTTAATCAAAAAGTGGCGATCTTTATTCGTTGAATTTTTGTGAATTATCACACTTAACTACTTTTCCCATGTTAAGTATATGGGGGATAGTTCAAATTCAAAAATATGGAGAGATAATACATATTTTTTCTCGATATTCAAATTCAACTTAATTTGAACCGTCCTTTATGACAAAAAACCTTCAAAAAGTGTCAACGATTTTTTAAAAATTATTTATGAATTTTTGAAGTGGCAAAAACATGCCCCACTAACAACGAACACCGATTCAACATTTCTATTGAATTAGGAATTCAATCATTCTGAAAGTGCGTGTACAAGATAAGAACAATATACCCTACCTCAGAGTTTAATAAAAAAGTGGCAATCTCAATACATTGAATTCTGTTGAATTATCAAACTTAACTACTTTTTCATTTTAAGTATATGAGGGATAGTTCAAATTCAAAAATATGGAGAGATTATACATATTTTTTCTCGTTATTCAAAATCAACTTAATTTGAACCATCCTCTATGAGAAAACACGTTCAAAAAGTGTCAATGGTTTTTTAAAAATTAGTTATGAAATTTTGAATTGGCAAACACATGCCATACTAGCAACGAACACCAATTCAACTTTTGTATTGAATTAGGAATTCAATCATTCTGAAAGTGCGTGTACATGATTAGAACAATATACCCTACCTAAGAGTTCAATAAAAAAGTGGCGATCTCGATTCGTTGAATTCTGGTGAATTATCAAACATAACTATTTTACCCATGTTAAGTATATGGGGGATAGTTCAAGTTCAAAAATTAGGAGAGATAATTCATATTGTTTCTCGTTATTCAAATTCAACTTAATTTGAACCGTCACACGTTAAAAAAGTGTCTACAGTTTTTTAAAAATTAGTTATGAATTTTTGAAGTGGCAAAAACATGCCCCACTAACAACGAACACCGATTCAACATTTGTATTGAATTTGAAATTCAATCATTCTGAAAGTGCGTCTACATGATAAGAACAATATACCCTACCTCAGAATTTAATAAAAAAGTGGCAATCTCGATTCATTGAATTCTGTTGAATTATCAAACTTTACTACTTTTTCCATTTTAAGAATATGGGGGATAGTTCAAGTTCCTAAATTAGGAGAGATAATACATATTTTTTCTCGTTTTTCAAATTCAACTTAATTTGAACCGTCACACGTTCAAAAAGTGTCTACGGTTTTTTAAAAATTAGTTATGAATTTTTGAAGTGGCAAAAACATGCCCCACTAACAACGAACACCGATTCAACATTTCTATTGAATTAGGAATTCAATCATTCTGAAAGTGCGTGTACAAGATAAGAACAATATACCCTACCTCAGAGTTTAATAAAAAAGTGGCAATCTCAATACATTGAATTCTGTTGAATTATCAAACTTAACTACTTTTTCATTTTAAGTATATGAGGGATAGTTCAAATTCAAAAATATGGAGAGATTATACATATTTTTTCTCGTTATTCAAAATCAACTTAATTTGAACCATCCTCTATGAGAAAACACGTTCAAAAAGTGTCAATGGTTTTTTAAAAATTAGTTATGAAATTTTGAATTGGCAAACACATGCCATACTAGCAACGAACACCAATTCAACTTTTGTATTGAATTAGGAATTCAATCATTCTGAAAGTGCGTGTACATGATTAGAACAATATACCCTACCTAAGAGTTCAATAAAAAAGTGGCGATCTCGATTCGTTGAATTCTGGTGAATTATCAAACATAACTATTTTACCCATGTTAAGTATATGGGGGATAGTTCAAGTTCAAAAATTAGGAGAGATAATTCATATTGTTTCTCGTTATTCAAATTCAACTTAATTTGAACCGTCACACGTTAAAAAAGTGTCTACAGTTTTTTAAAAATTAGTTATGAATTTTTGAAGTGGCAAAAACATGCCCCACTAACAACGAACACCGATTCAACATTTGTATTGAATTTGAAATTCAATCATTCTGAAAGTGCGTCTACATGATAAGAACAATATACCCTACCTCAGAGTTTAATAAAAAAGTGGCAATCTCGATTCATTGAATTCTGTTGAATTATCAAACTTTACTACTTTTTCCATTTTAAGAATATGGGGGATAGTTCAAGTTCCTAAATTAGGAGAGATAATACATATTTTTTCTCGTTTTTCAAATTCAACTTAATTTGAACCGTCACACGTTCAAAAAGTGTCTACGGTTTTTTAAAAATTAGTTATGAATTTTTGAAGTGGCAACCACGTGCCATACTAGCAGCGAACACCGATTCAACTTTTGTATTGAATTAGGAATTCAATCATTCTGAAAGTGCGTGTATATGATGAGAACAATATACCCTACCTCAGAGTTCAATAAAAAAGTGGCGATTTCGATTCATTTCATTCTGTTGAATTATCAAACTTAACTACTTTTCCCATGTTATGTATTCGGGGGATAGTTCAAATTCAAAAATAAGGAGAGATAATACTTATTTTTTCTCCTTATTCAAATTCAACTTAATTTGAACCGTCCTCTATGAGAAAACACGTTCATAAAGTGTCAACGAATTTTTAAAAATTAGTTATGAATTTTTGAATTGGCAAACACATGCCATACTAGCAACGAACACCAATTCAACTTTTGTATTGAATTAGGAATTCAATCATTCTGAAAGTGCGTATACATAATATGAACAATACACCCTACCTCAGAGTTTAATCAAAAAGTGGCGATCTCGATTCGTTGAATTATGGTGAATTATCAAACTTAACTACTTTTCAGATGTTAACTAAATAGGGGGATAGTTCAAATTCAAAAATAAGGAGAGATAATACTTATTTTTTTATCGTTATTCAAATTCAACTTAATTTGAACTGTTTTCTATGAGAAAATACGTTTAAAAACTGTCATCGATTTTTTAAAAATTAGTTGTGAATTTTTGAAGTGGCAAAAATATGCCCCACTAACAATTAACACCGATTCGACTTTTGTAATGAATTAGGAATTCAATCATTCTGAAAGTTCGTGTACATGATAAAAACAATATACCCTACCTCAGAGTTTAATAAAAAAGTGGCAATCTCGATTCATTGAATTCTGTTGAATTATCAAACTTAACTTCTTTTTCCATTTTAAGTATATGGGGGATAGTTCAAGTTCAAAAATTAGGAGAGATAATACATATTTTTTCTCGTTATTCAAATTCAACTTAATTTGAACCGTCACAAGTTCAAAAAGTGTCTACGGTTTTTTAAAAATTCATTATGAATTTTTGAAGTGGCAACCACATGCCATACTAGCAGCGAACACCGATTCAACTTTTGTATTGAATTAGGAATTCAATCATTCTGAAAGTGCGTGTATATGATGAGAACAATATACCCTACCTCAGAGTTCAATAAAAAAGTGGCGATTTCGATTCATTTCATTCTGTTGAATTATCAAACTTACCTACTTTTCCCATGTTAAGTATACGGGGGATAGTTCAAATTCAAAAATAAGGAGAGATAATACATATTTTTTCTCGATATTCAAATTCAACTTAATTTGAACCGTCCTCTATGACAAAACACCTTCAAAAAGTGTCAACGATTTTTTAAAAATTTGTTATGAATTTCTGAAGTGGCAAAAACATGCCCCACTAACAACGAACACCGATTCAACATTTGTATTGAATTTGAAATTCAATCATTCTGAAAGTACGTGTACATGATAAGAACAATATACCCTACCTAAGAGTTCAATAACAAAGTGGCGATCTCGATTCATTGAATTCTGGTGAATTATCAAACATTACTATTTTACCCATGTTAAGTATATGGGGGATAGTTCAAGTTCAAAAATTAGGAGAGATAATTCTTATTTTTTCTCGTTATTCAAATTCAACATAATTTGAACCGTCACACGTTCAAAAAGTGTCTACAGTTTTTTAAAAATTAGTTATGAATTTTTGAAGTGGCAACCACATGCCATACTAGCAGCGAACACCGATTCAACTTTTGTATTGAATTAGGAATTCAATCATTTTGAAAGTGCGTGTACATAATAGGAACAATACACCCTACCTCAGAATTTAATCAAAAAGTGGCGATCTCGATTAGCTGAATTCTGGTGAATCATCAAACTTAACTACTTTTCAGATGTTAACTATATATGGGGATAGTTCAAATTCAAAAATAAGGAGAGATAATACTTATTTTTTCTCTTTATTCAAATTCAACTTAATTTGAACTGTCTTCTATGAGAAAACACGTTTAAAAAATGTCAACGATTTTTTAAAAATTAGTTATGAATTTTTGAATTGGCAAAAACATGCCCCACTAATAATTAACACCGATTCGACTTTTGTGTTGAATTAGGAATTCAATCATTCTGAAAGTGCGTGTACATGATAAGAACAATATACCCTACCTCAGAGTTTAATAAAAAAGTGGCAATCTCGATTTATTGAATTCTGTTGAATTATTAAACTTCACTACTTTTCCCATGTTAAGTATACGGGGGATAGTTCAAATTCAAAAATAAAGAGAGATAATACATATTTTTTCTCGATATTCAAATTCAACTTAATTTGAACCATCCTCTATGACAAAACACCTTCAAAAAGTGTCAACGATTTTTTAAAAATTAGTTATGAATTTCTGAAATGGCAAAAACATGCCCCACTAACAACGAACACCGATTCAACATTTGTATTGAATTTGAAATTCAATCATTCTGAAAGTGCGTGTACATGATAAGAACAATATACCCTACCTCAGAGTTTAATAAAAAAGTGGCAATCTCGATTTATTGAATTCTGTTGAATTATCAAACTTAACTACTTTTTCCATTTTAAGAATATGGGGGATAGTTCAAGTTCCTAAATTAGGAGAGATAATACATATTTTTTCTCGTTATTCAAATTCAACTTAATTTGAACCGTCACACGTTCAAAAAGTGTCTTACGGTTTTTTAAAAATTAGTTATGAATTTTTGAAGTGGCAACCACATGCCATACTAGCAGCGAACACCGTTCAACTTTTGTATTGAATTAGGATTTCAATCATTCTGAAAGTGCGTGTATATGATGAGAACAATATACCCTACCTCAGAGTTCAATAAAAATATGGCGATTTCGATTCATTTCATTCTGTTGAATTATCAAACTTAACTACTTTTCCCATGTTATGTATTCGTGGGATAGTTCAAATTCAAAAATAAGGAGAGATAATACTTATTTTTTCTCCTTATTCAAATTCAACTTAATTTGAACCGTTCAATATGAGAAAACACGTTCAAAAAGTGTCAACGATTTTTTAAAAATTAGTTATGAATGTTTGAATTGGCAAACACATGCCATACTAGCAACGAACACCAATTCAACTTTTGTATTGAATTAGGAATTCAATCATTCTGAAAGTGCGTATACATAATATGAACAATACACCCTACCTCAGAGTTTAATCAAAAAGTGGCGATCTCGATTCGTTGAATTATGGTGAATTATCAAACTTAACTACTTTTCAGATGTTAACTAAATAGGGGGATAGTTCAAATTCAAAAATAAGGAGAGATAATACTTATTTTTTTATCGTTATTCAAATTCAACTTAATTTGAACTGTTTTCTATGAGAAAATACGTTTAAAAACTGTCATCGATTTTTTAAAAATTAGTTGTGAATTTTTGAAGTGGCAAAAATATGCCCCACTAACAATTAACACCGATTCGACTTTTGTAATGAATTAGGAATTCAATCATTCTGAAAGTTCGTGTACATGATAAAAACAATATACCCTACCTCAGAGTTTAATAAAAAAGTGGCAATCTCGATTCATTGAATTCTGTTGAATTATCAAACTTAACTTCTTTTTCCATTTTAAGTATATGGGGGATAGTTCAAGTTCAAAAATTAGGAGAGATAATACATATTTTTTCTCGTTATTCAAATTCAACTTAATTTGAACCGTCACAAGTTCAAAAAGTGTCTACGGTTTTTTAAAAATTCATTATGAATTTTTGAAGTGGCAACCACATGCCATACTAGCAGCGAACACCGATTCAACTTTTGTATTGAATTAGGAATTCAATCATTCTGAAAGTGCGTGTATATGATGAGAACAATATACCCTACCTCAGAGTTCAATAAAAAAGTGGCGATTTCGATTCATTTCATTCTGTTGAATTATCAAACTTACCTACTTTTCCCATGTTAAGTATACGGGGGATAGTTCAAATTCAAAAATAAGGAGAGATAATACATATTTTTTCTCGATATTCAAATTCAACTTAATTTGAACCGTCCTCTATGACAAAACACCTTCAAAAAGTGTCAACGATTTTTTAAAAATTTGTTATGAATTTCTGAAGTGGCAAAAACATGCCCCACTAACAACGAACACCGATTCAACATTTGTATTGAATTTGAAATTCAATCATTCTGAAAGTACGTGTACATGATAAGAACAATATACCCTACCTAAGAGTTCAATAACAAAGTGGCGATCTCGATTCATTGAATTCTGGTGAATTATCAAACATTACTATTTTACCCATGTTAAGTATATGGGGGATAGTTCAAGTTCAAAAATTAGGAGAGATAATTCTTATTTTTTCTCGTTATTCAAATTCAACTTAATTTGAACCGTCACGCGTTCAAAAAGTGTCTACAGTTTTTTAAAAATTAGTTATGAATTTTTGAAGTGGCAACCACATGCCATACTAGCAGCGAACACCGATTCGACTTTTGTAATGAATTAGGAATTCAATCATTCTGAAAGTTCGTGTACATGATAAAAACAATATACCCTACCTCAGAGTTTAATAAAAAAGTGGCAATCTCGATTCAATGAATTCTGTTGAATTATCAAACTTAACTACTTTTTCCATTTGAAGTATATGGGGGATAGTTCAAGTTCAAAAATTAGGAGAGATAATACATATTTTTTCTCGTTATTCAAATTCAACTTAATTTGAACCGTCACAAGTTCAAAAAGTGTCTACGGTTTTTTAAAAATTCGTTATGAATTTCTGAAGTGGCAAAAACATGCCCCACTAACAACGAACACCGATTCAACATTTGTATTGAATTAGGAATTCAATCATTCTGAAAGTGCGTGTACAAGATAAGAACAATATACCCTACCTCAGAGTTTAATAAAAAAGTGGCAATCTCAATACATTGAATTCTGTTGAATTATCAAACTTAACTACTTTTTCATTTTAAGTATATGAGGGATAGTTCAAATTCAAAAATATGGAGAGATTATACATATTTTTTCTCGTTATTCAAAATCAACTTAATTTGAACCATCCTCTATGAGAAAACACGTTCAAAAAGTGTCAATGGTTTTTTAAAAATTAGTTATGAATTTTTGAATTGGCAAACACATGCCATACTAGCAACGAACACCAATTCAACTTTTGTATTGAATTAGGAATTCAATCATTCTGAAAGTGCGTATACATAATATGAACAATACACCCTACCTCAGAGTTTAATCAAAAAGTGGCGATCTCGATTCGTTGAATTATGGTGAATTATCAAACTTAACTACTTTTCAGATGTTAACTAAATAGGGGGATAGTTCAAATTCAAAAATAAGGAGAGATAATACTTATTTTTTTATCGTTATTCAAATTCAACTTAATTTGAACTGTTTTCTATGAGAAAATACGTTTAAAAACTGTCATCGATTTTTTAAAAATTAGTTGTGAATTTTTGAAGTGGCAAAAATATGCCCCACTAACAATTAACACCGATTCGACTTTTGTAATGTATTAGGAATTCAATCATTCTGAAAGTTCGTGTACATGATAAAAACAATATACCTTACCTCAGAGTTTAAAAAAAAAGTGGCAATCTCGATTCATTGAATTCTGTTGAATTATCAAACTTAACTACTTTTTCCATTTTAAGTATATGGGGGATAGTTCAAGTTCAAAAATTAGGAGAGATAATACATATTTTTTCTCGTTATTCAAATTCAACTTAATTTGAACCGTCACAAGTTCAAAAAGTGTCTACGGTTTTTTAAAAATTCATTATGAATTTTTGAAGTGGCAACCACATGCCATACTAGCAGCGAACACCGATTCAACTTTTGTATTGAATTAGGAATTCAATCATTCTGAAAGTGCGTGTATATGATGAGAACAATATACCCTACCTCAGAGTTCAATAAAAAAGTGGCGATTTCGATTCATTTCATTCTGTTGAATTATCAAACTTACCTACTTTTCCCATGTTAAGTATACGGGGGATAGTTCAAATTCAAAAATAAGGAGAGATAATACATATTTTTTCTCGATATTCAAATTCAACTTAATTTGAACCGTCACACGTTCAAAAAGTGTCTACAGTTTTTTAAAAATTAGTTATGAATTTTTGAAGTGGCAAACACATGCCATACTAGCAGCGAACACCGATTCAACTTTTGTATTGAATTAGGAATTCAATCATTTTGAAAGTGCGTGTACATAATAGGAACAATACACCCTACCTCAGAATTTAATCAAAAAGTGGCGATCTCGATTAGTTGAATTCTGGTGAATCATCAAACTTAACTACTTTTCAGATGTTAACTATATATGGGGATAGTTCAAATTAAAAAATAAGGAGAGATAATACTTATTTTTTCTCGTTATTCAAATTCAACTTAATTTGAACTGTCTTCTATGAGAAAACACGTTTAAAAAATGTCAACGATTTTTTAAAAATTAGTTATGAATTTTTGAATTGGCAAAAACATGCCCCACTAATAATTAACACCGATTCGACTTTTGTGTTGAATTAGGAATTCAATCATTCTGAAAGTGCGTGTACACGATAAAAACAATATATACCCTACCTCAGACTTTAATCAAAAAGTGGTGATCTTGATTCATTGAATTCTGTTGAATTATCAAACTTAACTACTTTTCCCATGTTAAGTATATGGGGGATAGTTCAATTTTAAAAATATGGAGAGATAATACATATTTTTTCTCGATATTCAAATTCAACTTAATTTGAACCATCCTCTATGACAAAACACCTTCAAAAAGTGTCAACGATTTTTTTAAAATTAGTTTTGAATTTCTGAAATGGCAAAAACATGCCCCACTAACAACGAACACCGATTCAACATTTGTATTGAATTTGAAATTCAATCATTCTGAAAGTGCGTGTACATGATAAGAACAATATACCCTACCTCAGAGTTTAATAAAAAAGTGGCAATCTCGATTTATTGAATTCTGTTGAATTATCAAGCTTAACTACTTTTTCCATTTTAAGAATATGGGGGATAGTTCAAGTTCCTAAATTAGGAGAGATAATACATATTTTTTCTCGTTATTCAAATTCAACTTAATTTGAACCGTCACACGTTCAAAAAGTGTCTTACGGTTTTTTAAAAATTAGTTATGAATTTTTGAAGTGGCAACCACATGCCATACTAGCAGCGAACACCGTTCAACTTTTGTATTGAATTAGGAATTCAATCATTCTGAAAGTGCGTGTATATGATGAGAACAATATACCCTACCTCAGAGTTCAATAAAAAAGTGGCGATTTCGATTCATTTCATTCTGTTGAATTATCAAACTTAACTACTTTTCCCATGTTATGTATTCGTGGGATAGTTCAAATTCAAAAATAAGGAGAGATAATACTTATTTTTTCTCCTTATTCAAATTCAACTTAATTTGAACCGTCCAATATGAGAAAACACGTTCAAAAAGTGTCAACGATTTTTTAAAAATTAGTTATGAATGTTTGAATTGGCAAACACATGCCATACTAGCAACGAACACCAATTCAACTTTTGTATTGAATTAGGAATTCAATCATTCTGAAAGTGCGTATACATAATGGGAACAATACACCCTACCTCAGAGTTTAATCAAAAAGTGACGATCTCGATTTGTTGAATTCTGGTGAATTATCAAACTTAACTACTTTTCAGATGTTAACTAAATAGTGGGATAGTTCAAATTCAAAAATAAGTAGAGATAATACTTATTTTTTTTCGTTATTCAAATTCAACTTAATTTGAACCATCCTCTATGACAAAACACCTTCAAAAAGTGTCAACGATTTTTTAAAAATTAGTTATGTATTTCTGAAATGGCAAAAACATGCCCCACTAACAACGAACACCGATTCAACATTTGTATTGAATTTGAAATTCAATCATTCTGAAAGTGCGTGTACAAGATAAGAACAATATACCCTACCTCAGAATTTAATAAAAAAGTGGCAATCTCAATTCATTGAATTCTGTTGAATTATCAAACTCAACTACTTTTTCATTTTAAGTATATGAGGGATAGTTCAAATTCAAAAATATGGAGAGATTATACATATTTTTTTTCGTTATTCAAAATCAACTTAATTTGAACCATCCTCTATGAGAAAACACGTTCAAAAAGTGTCAATGGTTTTTTAAAAATTAGTTATGAATTTTTGAATTGGCAAACACATGCCATACTAGCAACGAACACCAATTCAACTTTTGTATTGAATTAGGAATTCAATCATTCTGAAAGTGCGTGTACATGATTAGAACAATATACCCTACCTAAGAGTTCAATAAAAAAGTGGCGATCTCGATTCGTTGAATTCTGGTGAATTATCAAACATAACTATTTTACCCATGTTAAGTATATGGGGGATAGTTCAAGTTCAAAAATAAGGAGAGATAATACTTATTTTTTCTCCTTATTCAAATTCAACTTAATTTGAACCGTCCAATATGAGAAAACACGTTCAAAAAGTGTCAACGATTTTTTAAAAATTAGTTATGAATGTTTGAATTGGCAAACACATGCCATACTAGCAACGAACACCAATTCAACTTTTGTATTGAATTAGGAATTCAATCATTCTGAAAGTGCGTATACATAATGGGAACAATACACCCTACCTCAGAGTTTAATCAAAAAGTGGCGATCTCGATTCGTTGAATTCTGGTGAATTATCAAACTTAACTACTTTTCAGATGTTAACTAAATAGGGGGATAGTTCAAATTCAAAAATAAGGAGAGATAATACTTATTTTTTTTATCGTTATTCAAATTCAACTTAATTTGAACTGTTTTCTATGAGAAAATACGTTTAAAAACTGTCATCGATTTTTTAAAAATTAGTTGTGAATTTTTGAAGTGGCAAAAATATGCCCCACTAACAATTAACACCGATTCGACTTTTGTAATGAATTAGGAATTCAATCATTCTGAAAGTTCGTGTACATGATAAAAACAATAATTTTTAATTTTTTTTAAATTATTTATTTTATCTCATTCCAAATACAAGGTACACACATAAAATACATGGTATCATGCATGGGTAAGACGCGTCATTTTAGAACAAAGAATATATTAACACACACACAAAACAACAAGAAAAAAAAATTTTACACATCCAAATCTGTCAAAATTTAGCATTCAAATATTCATCTACACTATAAAAACAATACTTATTAAGAAACAATTTTACAGCGTTTTTAAATTCTATATATGTGTAGATATCTTTTAATGAAACAGGAAGTTTATTGTAGATTTTAATACATGAGCCCTACCTCAGAGTTTAATATAAAAGTGGCAATCTCGATTCATTGAATTCTGTTGAATTATCAAACTTAACTACTTTTTCCATTTGAAGTATATGGGGGATAGTTCAAGTTCAAAAATTAGGAGAGATAATACATATTTTTTCTCGTTATTCGAATTCAACTTAATTTGAACCGTCACAAGTTCAAAAAGTGTCTACGGTTTTTTAAAAATTCGTTATGAATTTCTGAAGTGGCAAAAACATGCCCCACTAACAACGAACACCGATTCAACATTTGTATTGAATTAGGAATTCAATCATTCTGAAAGTGCGTGTACAAGATAAGAACAATATACCCTACCTCAGAGTTTAATAAAAAAGTGGCAATCTCAATACATTGAATTCTGTTGAATTATCAAACTTAACTACTTTTTCATTTTAAGTATATGAGGGATAGTTCAAATTCAAAAATATGGAGAGATTATACATATTTTTTCTCGTTATTCAAAATCAACTTAATTTGAACCATCCTCTATGAGAAAACACGTTCAAAAAGTGTCAACGGTTTTTTAAAAATTAGTTATGAATTTTTGAATTGGCAAACACATGCCATACTAGCAACGAACACCAATTCAACTTTTGTATTGAATTAGGAATTCAATCATTCTGAAAGTGCGTGTACATGATTAGAACAATATACCCTACCTCAGAATTTAATCAAAAAGTGGCGATCTCGATTAGTTGAATTCTGGTGAATCATCAAACTTAACTACTTTTCAGATGTTAACTATATATGGGGATAGTTCAAATTCAAAAATAAGGAGAGATAATACTTATTTTTTCTCGTTATTCAAATTCAACTTAATTTGAACTGTCTTCTATGAGAAAACACGTTTAAAAAATGTCAACGATTTTTTAAAAATAAGTTTTGAATTTTTGAATTGGCAAAAACATGCCCCACTAATAATTAACACCGATTCGACTTTTGTGTTGAATTAGGAATTCAATCATTCTGAAAGTGCGTGTACACGATAAAAACAATATACCCTACCTCAGACTTTAATAAAAAAGTGGCAATCTCGATTTATTGAATTCTGTTGAATTATCAAGCTTAACTACTTTTTCCATTTTAAGAATATGGGGGATAGTTCAAGTTCCTAAATTAGGAGAGATAATACATATTTTTTCTCGTTATTCAAATTCAACTTAATTTGAACCGTCACACGTTCAAAAAGTGTCTTACGGTTTTTTAAAAAATAGTTATGAATTTTTGAAGTGGCAACCACATGCCATACTAGCAGCGAACACCGTTCAACTTTTGTATTGAATTAGGAATTCAATCATTCTGAAAGTGCGTGTATATGATGAGAACAATATACCCTACCTCAGAGTTCAATAAAAAAGTGGCGATTTCGATTCATTTCATTCTGTTGAATTATCAAACTTAACTACTTTTCCCATGTTATGTATTCGTGGGATAGTTCAAATTCAAAAATAAGGAGAGATAATACTTATTTTTTCTCCTTATTCAAATTCAACTTAATTTGAACCATCCTCTATGAGAAAACACGTTCAAAAAGTGTCAACGGTTTTTTAAAAATTAGTTATGAATTTTTGAATTGGCAAACACATGCCATACTAGCAACGAACACCAATTCAACTTTTGTATTGAATTAGGAATTCAATCATTCTGAAAGTGCGTATACATAATGGGAACAATACACCCTACCTCAGAGTTTAATCAAAAAGTGGCGATCTCGATTCGTTGAATTCTGGTGAATTATCAAACTTAACTACTTTTCAGATGTTAACTAAATAGGGGGATAGTTCAAATTCAAAAATAAGGAGAGATAATACTTATTTTTTTTATCGTTATTCAAATTCAACTTAATTTGAACTGTTTTCTATGAGAAAATACGTTTAAAAACTGTCATCGATTTTTTAAAAATTAGTTGTGAATTTTTGAAGTGGCAAAAATATGCCCCACTAACAATTAACACCGATTCGACTTTTGTAATGAATTAGGAATTCAATCATTCTGAAAGTTCGTGTACATGATAAAAACAATATACCCTACCTCAGAGTTTAATATAAAAGTGGCAATCTCGATTCATTGAATTCTGTTGAATTATCAAACTTAACTACTTTTTCCATTTGAAGTATATGGGGGATAGTTCAAGTTCAAAAATTAGGAGAGATAATACATATTTTTTCTCGTTATTCAAATTCAACTTAATTTGAACCGTCACAAGTTCAAAAAGTGTCTACGGTTTTTTAAAAATTCGTTATGAATTTCTGAAGTGGCAAAAACATGCCCCACTAACAACGAACACCGATTCAACATTTGTATTGAATTAGGAATTCAATCATTCTGAAAGTGCGTGTACAAGATAAGAACAATATACCCTACCTCAGAGTTTAATAAAAAAGTGGCAATCTCAATACATTGAATTCTGTTGAATTATCAAACTTAACTACTTTTTCATTTTAAGTATATGAGGGATAGTTCAAATTCAAAAATATGGAGAGATTATACATATTTTTTCTCGTTATTCAAAATCAACTTAATTTGACACTTCCTCTATGAGAAAACACGTTCAAAAAGTGTCAATGGTTTTTTAAAAATTATTTATGAATTTTTGAATTGGCAAACACATGCCATACTAGCAACGAACACCAATTCAACTTTTGTATTGAATTAGGAATTCAATCATTCTGAAAGTGCGTGTACATGATTAGAACAATATACCCTACCTCAGAATTTAATCAAAAAGTGGCGATCTCGATTAGTTGAATTCTGGTGAATCATCAAACTTAACTACTTTTCAGATGTTAACTATATATGGGGATAGTTCAAATTCAAAAATAAGGAGAGATAATACTTATTTTTTCTCGTTATTCAAATTCAACTTAATTTGAACTGTCTTCTATGAGAAAACACGTTTAAAAAATGTCAACGATTTTTTAAAAATTAGTTATGAATTTTTGAATTGGCAAAAACATGCCCCACTAATAATTAACACCGATTCGACTTTTGTGTTGAATTAGGAATTCAATCATTCTGAAAGTGCGTGTACACGATAAAAACAATATACCCTACCTCAGACTTTAATCAAAAAGTGACGATCTCGATTTGTTGAATTCTGGTGAATTATCAAACTTAACTACTTTTCAGATGTTAACTAAATAGTGGGATAGTTCAAATTCAAAAATAAGTAGAGATAATACTTATTTTTTTTCGTTATTCAAATTCAACTTAATTTGAACCATCCTCTATGACAAAACACCTTCAAAAAGTGTCAACGATTTTTTAAAAATTAGTTATGTATTTCTGAAATGGCAAAAACATGCCCCACTAACAACGAACACCGATTCAACATTTGTATTGAATTTGAAATTCAATCATTCTGAAAGTGCGTGTACAAGATAAGAACAATATACCCTACCTCAGAGTTTAATAAAAAAGTGGCAATCTCAATTCATTGAATTCTGTTGAATTATCAAACTCAACTACTTTTTCATTTTAAGTATATGAGGGATAGTTCAAATTCAAAAATATGGAGAGATTATACATATTTTTTTTCGTTATTCAAAATCAACTTAATTTGAACCATCCTCTATGAGAAAACACGTTCAAAAAGTGTCAATGGTTTTTTAAAAATTAGTTATGAATTTTTGAATTGGCAAACACATGCCATACTAGCAACGAAAACCAATTCAACTTTTGTATTGAATTAGGAATTCAATCATTCTGAAAGTGCGTGTACATGATTAGAACAATATACCCTACCTAAGAGTTCAATAAAAAAGTGGCGATCTCGATTCGTTGAATTCTGGTGAATTATCAAACATAACTATTTTACCCATGTTAAGTATATGGGGGATAGTTCAAGTTCAAAAATATGGAGAGATAATACTTATTTTTTCTCCTTATTCAAATTCAACTTAATTTGAACCGTCCAATATGAGAAAACACGTTCAAAAAGTGTCAACGATTTTTTAAAAATTAGTTATGAATGTTTGAATTGGCAAACACATGCCATACTAGCAACGAACACCAATTCAACTTTTGTATTGAATTAAGAATTCAATCATTCTAAAAGTGCCTATACATAATGGGAACAATACACCCTACCTCAGAGTTTAATCAAAAAGTGGCGATCTCGATTCGTTGAATTCTGGTGAATTATCAAACTTAACTACTTTTCAGATGTTAACTAAATAGGGGGATAGTTCAAATTCAAAAATAAGGAGAGATAATACTTATTTTTTTATCGTTATTCAAATTCAACTTAATTTGAACTATTTTCTATGAGAAAATACGTTTAAAAACTGTCATCGATTTTTTAAATATTAGTTGTGAATTTTTGAAGTGGCAAAAATATGCCCCACTAACAATTAACACCGATTCGACTTTTGTAATGAATTAGGAATTCAATCATTCTGAAAGTTCGTGTACATGATAAAAACAATATACCCTACCTCAGAGTTTAATATAAAAGTGGCAATCTCGATTCATTGAATTCTGTTGAATTATCAAACTTAACTACTTTTTCCATTTGAAGTATATGGGGGATAGTTCAAGTTCAAAAATTAGGAGAGATAATACATATTTTTTCTCGTTATTCAAATTCAACTTAATTTGAACCGTCACAAGTTCAAAAAGTGTCTACGGTTTTTTAAAAATTCGTTATGAATTTCTGAAGTGGCAAAAACATGCCCCACTAACAACGAACACCGATTCAACATTTGTATTGAATTAGGAATTCAATCATTCTGAAAGTGCGTGTACAAGATAAGAACAATATACCCTACCTCAGAGTTTAATAAAAAAGTGGCAATCTCAATACATTGAATTCTGTTGAATTATCAAACTTAACTACTTTTTCATTTTAAGTATATGAGGGATAGTTCAAATTCAAAAATATGGAGAGATTATACATATTTTTTCTCGTTATTCAAAATCAACTTAATTTGAACCATCCTCTATGAGAAAACACGTTCAAAAAGTGTCAATGGTTTTTTAAAAATTATTTATGAATTTTTGAATTGGCAAACACATGCCATACTAGCAACGAACACCAATTCAACTTTTGTATTGAATTAGGAATTCAATCATTCTGAAAGTGCGTGTACATGATTAGAACAATATACCCTACCTCAGAATTTAATCAAAAAGTGGCGATCTCGATTAGTTGAATTCTGGTGAATCATCAAACTTAACTACTTTTCAGATGTTAACTATATATGGGGATAGTTCAAATTCAAAAATAAGGAGAGATAATACTTATTTTTTCTCGTTATTCAAATTCAACTTAATTTGAACTGTCTTCTATGAGAAAACACGTTTAAAAAATGTCAACGATTTTTTAAAAATTAGTTATGAATTTTTGAATTGGCAAAAACATGCCCCACTAATAATTAACACCGATTCGACTTTTGTGTTGAATTAGGAATTCAATCATTCTGAAAGTGCGTGTACACGATAAAAACAATATACCCTACCTCAGACTTTAATCAAAAAGTGACGATCTCGATTTGTTGAATTCTGGTGAATTATCAAACTTAACTACTTTTCAGATGTTAACTAAATAGTGGGATAGTTCAAATTCAAAAATAAGTAGAGATAATACTTATTTTTTTTCGTTATTCAAATTCAACTTAATTTGAACCATCCTCTATGACAAAACACCTTCAAAAAGTGTCAACGATTTTTTAAAAATTAGTTATGTATTTCTGAAATGGCAAAAACATGCCCCACTAACAACGAACACCGATTCAACATTTGTATTGAATTTGAAATTCAATCATTCTGAAAGTGCGTGTACAAGATAAGAACAATATACCCTACCTCAGAGTTTAATAAAAAAGTGGCAATCTCAATTCATTGAATTCTGTTGAATTATCAAACTCAACTACTTTTTCATTTTAAGTATATGAGGGATAGTTCAAATTCAAAAATATGGAGAGATTATACATATTTTTTTTCGTTATTCAAAATCAACTTAATTTGAACCATCCTCTATGAGAAAACACGTTCAAAAAGTGTCAATGGTTTTTTAAAAATTAGTTATGAATTTTTGAATTGGCAAACACATGCCATACTAGCAACGAAAACCAATTCAACTTTTGTATTGAATTAGGAATTCAATCATTCTGAAAGTGCGTGTACATGATTAGAACAATATACCCTACCTAAGAGTTCAATAAAAAAGTGGCGATCTCGATTCGTTGAATTCTGGTGAATTATCAAACATAACTATTTTACCCATGTTAAGTATATGGGGGATAGTTCAAGTTCAAAAATTAGGAGAGATAATTCATATTGTTTCTCGTTATTCAAATTCAACTTAATTTGAACCGTCACACGTTCAAAAAGTGTCTACAGTTTTTTAAAAATTAGTTATGAATTTTTGAAGTGGCAACCACATGCCATACTAGCAGCGAACACCGATTCAACTTTTGTATTGAATTAGGAATTCAATCATTTTGAAAGTGCGTGTACATAATAGGAACAATACACCCTACCTCAGAATTTAATCAAAAAGTGGCGATCTCGATTAGTTGAATTCTGGTGAATCATCAAACTTAACTACTTTTCAGATGTTAACTATATATGGGGATAGTTCAAATTCAAAAATAAGGAGAGATAATACTTATTTTTTCTCGTTATTCAAATTCAACTTAATTTGAACTGTCTTCTATGAGAAAACACGTTCAAAAAGTGTCTACGGTTTTTTAAAATTAAGTTATGAATTTTTGAAGTGGCAACCACATGCCATACTAGCAGCGAACACCGATTCAACTTTTGTATTGAATTAGGAATTCAATCATTCTGAAAGTGCGTGTATATGATGAGAACAATATACCCTACCTCAGAGTTCAATAAAAAAGTGGTGATTTCGATTCATTTCATTCTGTTGAATTAACAAACTTAACTACTTTTCCCATGTTATGTATTCGTGGGATAGTTCAAATTCAAAAATAAGGAGAGATAATACTTATTTTTTCTCGTTATTCCAATTCAACTTAATTTGAACCGTCCTCTATGAGAAAACACGTTTAAAAAATGTCAACGATTTTTTAAAAATTAGTTATGAATTTCTGAAATGGCAAAAACATGCCCCACTAACAACGATCACCGACTCAACATTTGTATTGAATTTGAAATTCAATCATTCTGAAAGTGCGTGTACATGATAAGAACAATATACCCTACCTCAGAGTTTAATAAAAAAGTGGCGATTTCGATTCATTTCATTCTGTTGAATTGTCAAACTTAACTACTTTTCCCATGTTATGTATACGGGGGATAGTTCAAATTCAAAAATAAGGAGAGATAATACTTATTTTTTCTCGTTATTCAAATTCAACTTAATTTGAACCGTCCTCTATGAGAAAACACGTTCAAAAAGTGTCAACGATTTTTTAAAAATTAGTTATGAATTTTTGAAGTGGCAAACATTTGCCATACTAGCAACGAACACCAATTCAACTTTTGTATTGAATTAGGAATTCAATCATTCTGAAAGTGCGTATACATAATAGGAACAATACACCATACCTCAGAATTTAATCAAAAAGTGACGATCTCGATTTGTTGAATTCTGGTGAATTATCAAACTTAACTACTTTTCAGATGTTAACTAAATAGGGGGATAGTTCAAATTCAAAAACAAGTAGAGATAATACTTATTTTTTTTCGTTATTCAAATTCAACTTAATTTGAACTGTTTTCTATGAGAAAACACGTTTAAAAAGTGTCATCGATTTTTTAAAAATTAGTTGTGAATTTTTGAAGTGGCAACCACATGCCATACTAGCAGCGAACACTGATTCAACTTTTGTATTGAATTATGAATTCAATCATTTTGAAAGTAAGTGTACATAATAGGAACAATACACCTTAACTCAGAATTTAATCAAAAAGTAACGATCTCGATAAGTTGAATTCTGGTGAATTATCAAATTTTAACTACTTTTCAGATGTTAACTATATATGGGGATAGTTCAAATTCAAAAATAAGGAGAGATAATACTAATTTTTTCTCGTTATTCAAATTCAACTTAATTTGAACTGTCTTCTATGAGAAAACACGTTTAAAAAATGTCAACGATTTTTTAAAAATTAGTTATGAATTTTTGAATTGGCAAACACATGCCATACTAGCAACGAACACCAATTCAACTTTTGTATTGAATTAGGAATTCAATCATTCTGAAAGTGCGTGTACATGATTAGAACAATATACCCTACCTAAGAGTTCAATAAAAAAGTGGCGATCTCGATTCGTTGAATTCTGGTGAATTATCAAACATAACTATTTTACCCATGTTAAGTATATGGGGGATAGTTCAAGTTCAAAAATTAGGAGAGATAACTCATATTGTTTCTCGTTATTCAAATTCAACTTAATTTGAACCGTCACACGTTCAAAAAGTGTCTACAGTTTTTTTAAAAATTAGTTATGAATTTTTGAAGTGGCAACCACATGCCATTCTAGCAGCGAACACCGATTCAACTTTTGTATTGAATTAGGAATTCAATCATTTTGAAAGTGCGTGTACATAATAGGAACAATACACCCTACCTCAGAATTTAATCAAAAAGTGGCGATCTCGATTAGTTGAATTCTGGTGAATCATCAAACTTAACTACTTTTCAGATGTTAACTATATATGGGGATAGTTCAAATTCAAAAATAAGGAGAGATAATACTTATTTTTTCTCGTTATTCAAATTCAACTTAATTTGAACTGTCTTCTATGAGAAAACACGTTTAAAAAATGTCAACGATTTTTTAAAAATTAGTTATGAATTTTTGAATTGGCAAAAACATGCCCCACTAATAATTAACACCGATTCGACTTTTGTGTTGAATTAGGAATTCAATCATTCTGAAAGTGCGTGTACACGATAAAAACAATATACCCTACCTCAGACTTTAATCAAAAAGTGTAGATCTTGATTCATTGAATTCTGTTGAATTATCAAACTTAACGACTTTTTCCATGTTAAGTATATGGGGGATAGTTCAATTTTAAAAATATGGAGAGATAATACATATTTTTTCTCGATATTCAAATTCAACTTAATTTGAACCATCCTCTATGACAAAACACCTTCAAAAAGTGTCAACGATTTTTTAAAAATTAGTTATGAATTTCTGAAATGGCAAAAACATGCCCCACTAACAACGAACACCGATTCAACATTTGTATCGAATTTGAAATTCAATCATTCTGAAAGTGCGTGTACATGATAAGAACAATATACCCTACCTCAGAGTTTAATAAAAAAGTGGCAATCTCAATTCATTGAATTCTGTTGAATTATCAAACTCAACTACTTTTTCATTTTAAGAATATGGGGGATAGTTCAAGTTCCTAAATTAGGAGAGATAATACATATTTTTTCTCGTTATTCAAATTCAACTTAATTTGAACCGTCACACGTTCAAAAAGTGTCTACGGTTTTTTAAAAATTAGTTATGAATTTTTGAAGTGGCAAACATTTGCCATACTAGCAACGAACACCAATTCAACTTTTGTATTGAATTAGGAATTCAATCATTCTGAAAGTGCGTATACATAATAGGAACAATACACCATACCTCAGAATTTAATCAAAAAGTGACGATCTCGATTTGTTGAATTCTGGTGAATTATCAAACTTAACTACTTTTCAGATGTTAACTAAATAGGGGGATAGTTCAAATTCAAAAATAAGTAGAGATAATACTTATTTTTTTTCGTTATTCAAATTCAACTTAATTTGAACTGTTTTCTATGAGAAAACACGTTTAAAAAGTGTCATCGATTTTTTAAAAATTAGTTGTGAATTTTTGAAGTGGCAACCACATGCCATACTAGCAGCGAACACCGATTCAACTTTTGTATTGAATTATGAATTCAATCATTTTGAAAGTAAGTGTACATAATAGGAACAATACACCTTAACTCAGAATTTAATCAAAAAGTAACGATCTCGATTAGTTGAATTCTGGTGAATTATCAAACTTAACTACTTTTCAGATGTTAACTATATATGGGGATAGTTCAAATTCAAAAATAAGGAGAGATAATACTTATTTTTTCTCGTTATTCAAATTCAACTTAATTTGAACTGTCTTCTATGAGAAAACACGTTTAAAAAATGTCAACGATTTTTTAAAAATTAGTTATGAATTTTTGAATTGGCAAAAACATGCCCCACTAACAATTAACACCGATTCAACTTTTGTAATGAATTAGGAATTCAATCATTCTGAAAGTTCGTGTACATGATAAAAACAATATATCCTACCTCAGAGTTTAATCAAAAAGTGGCGATCTTTATTCGTTGAATTTTTGTGAATTATCACACTTAACTACTTTTCCCATGTTAAGTATATGGGGGATAGTTCAAATTCAAAAATATGGAGAGATAATACATATTTTTTCTCGATATTCAAATTCAACTTAATTTGAACCGTCCTCTATGACGAAAAACCTTCAAAAAGTGTCAACGATTTTTTAAAAATTATTTATGAATTTCCGAAGTGGCAAAAACATGCCCCACTAACAACGAACACCGATTCAACATTTGTATTGAATTAGGAATTCAATCATTCTGAAAGTGCGTGTACAAGATAAAAACAATATACCCTACCTCAGAGTTTAATAAAAAAGTGGCAATCTCAATACATTGAATTCTGTTGAATTATCAAACTTAACTACTTTTCCCATGTTATGTATTCGTGGGATAGTTCAAATTCAAAAATAAGGAGAGATAATACTAATTTTTCTCCTTATTCAAATTCAACTTAATTTGAACCGTCCAATATGAGAAAACACGTTCAAAAAGTGTCAACGATTTTTTAAAAATTAGTTATGAATTTTTGAAGTGGCAAACACATGCCATACTAGCAACGAACACCAATTCAACTTTTGTATTGAATTTTGAATTCAATCATTCTGAAAGTGCGTATACATAATGGGAACAATACACCCTACCTCAGAGTTCAATAAAAAAGTGGTGATTTCGATTCATTTCATTCTGTTGAATTATCAAACTTAACTACTTTTCCCATGTTATGTATTCGTGGGATAGTTCAAATTCAAAAATAAGGAGAGATAATACTTATTTTTTCTCGTTATTCAAATTCAACTTAATTTGAACCGTCCTCTATGAGAAAACACGTTTAAAAAATGTCAACGATTTTTTAAAAAATTAGTTATGAATTTCTGAAATGGCAAAAACATGCCCCACTAACAACGAACACCGACTCAACATTTGTATTGAATTTGAAATTCAATCATTCTGAAAGTGCGTGTACATGATAAGAACAATATACCCTACCTCAGAGTTTAATAAAAAAGTGGCGATTTCGATTCATTTCATTCTGTTGAATTGTCAAACTTAACTACTTTTCCCATGTTATGTATACGGGGGATAGTTCAAATTCAAAAATATGGAGAGATAATACTTATTTTTTCTCGTTATTCAAATTCAACTTAATTTGAACCGTCCTCTATGAGAAAACACGTTCAAAAAGTGTCAACGATTTTTTAAAAATTAGTTATGAATTTTTGAAGTGGCAAACATTTGCCATACTAGCAACGAACACCAATTCAACTTTTGTATTGAATTAGGAATTCAATCATTCTAAAAGTGCGTATACATAATAGGAACAATACACCATACCTCAGAATTTAATCAAAAAGTGACGATCTCAATTTGTTGAATTCTGGTGAATTATCAAACTTAACTACTTTTCAGATGTTAACTAAATAGGGGGATAGTTCAAATTCAAAAATAAGTAGAGATAATACTTATTTTTTTTCGTTATTCAAATTCAACTTAATTTGAACTGTTTTCTATGAGAAAACACGTTTAAAAAGTGTCATCGATTTTTTAAAAATTAGTTGTGAATTTTTGAAGTGGCAACCACATGCCATACTAGCAGCGAACACCGATTCAACTTTTGTATTGAATTAGGAATTCAATCATTCTGAAAGTGCGTGTACACGATAAAAACAATATACCCTTCCTCAGACTTTAATCAAAAAGTGGTGATCTTGATTCATTGAATTCTGTTGAATTATCAAACTTAACGACTTTTCCCATGTTAAGTATATGGGGGATAGTTCAATTTTAAAAATATGGAGAGATAATACATATTTTTTCTCGATATTCAAATTCAACTTAATTTGAACCATCCTCTATGACAAAACACCTTCAAAAAGTGTCAACGATTTTTTAAAAATTAGTTATGAATTTCTGAAATGGCAAAAACATGCCCCACTAACAACGAACACCGATTCAACATTTGTATTGAATTTGAAATTCAATCATTCTGAAAGTGCGTGTACATGATAAGAACAATATACCCTACCTCAGAGTTTAATAAAAAAGTGGCAATCTCAATTCATTGAATTCTGTTGAATTATCAAACTCAACTACTTTTTCATTTTAAGAAAATGGGGGATAGTTCAAGTTCCAAAATTAGGAGAGATAATACATATTTTTTCTCGTTATTCAAATTCAACTTAATTTGAACCGTCACACGTTCAAAAAGTGTCTACGGTTTTTTAAAAATTAGTTATGAATTTTTGAAGTGGCAAACATTTGCCATACTAGCAACGAACACCAATTCAACTTTTGTATTGAATTAGGAATTCAATCATTCTGAAAGTGCGTATACATAATAGGTTCAATACACCATACCTCAGAATTTAATCAAAAAGTGACGATCTCGATTTGTTGAATTCTGGTGAATTATCAAACTTAACTACTTTTCAGATGTTAACTAAATAGGGGGATAGTTCAAATTCAAAAATAAGTAGAGATAATACTTATTTTTTTTCGTTATTCAAATTCAACTTAATTTGAACTGTTTTCTATGAGAAAACACGTTTAAAAAGTGTCATCATTTTTTAAAAATTAGTTGTGAATTTTTGAAGTGGCAACCACATGCCATACTAGCAGCGAACACCGATTCAACTTTTGTATTGAATTATGAATTCAATCATTTTGAAAGTAAGTGTACATAATAGGAACAATACACCTTAACTCAGAATTTAATCAAAAAGTAACGATCTCGATTAGTTGAATTCTGGTGAATTATCAAACTTAACTACTTTTCAGATGTTAACTATATATGGGGATAGTTCAAATTCAAAAATAAGGAGAGATAATACTTATTTTTTCTCGTTATTCAAATTCAACTTAATTTGAACTGTCTTCTATGAGAAAACACGTTTAAAAAATGTCAACGATTTTTTAAAAATTAGTTATGAATTTTTGAATTGGCAAAAACATGCCCCACTAACAATTAACACCGATTCAACTTTTGTAATGAATTAGGAATTCAATCATTCTGAAAGTTCGTGTACATGATAAAAACAATATATCCTACCTCAGAGTTTAATCAAAAAGTGGCGATCTTTATTCGTTGAATTTTTGTGAATTATCACACTTAACTACTTTTCCCATGTTAAGTATATGGGGGATAGTTCAAATTCAAAAATATGGAGAGATAATACATATTTTTTCTCGATATTCAAATTCAACTTAATTTGAACCGTCCTCTATGACAAAAAACCTTCAAAAAGTGTCAACGATTTTTTAAAAATTATTTATGAATTTCTGAAGTGGCAAAAACATGCCCCACTAATAATTAACACCGATTCGACTTTTGTGTTGAATTAGGAATTCAATCATTCTGAAAGTGCGTGTACAAGATAAGAACAATATACCCTAACTCAGAGTTTAATAAAAAAGTGGCAATCTCAATACATTGATTTCTGTTGAATTATCAAACTTAACTACTTTTCCCATGTTATGTATTCGTGGGAAAGTTCAAATTCAAAAATAAGGAGAGATAATACTTATTTTTTCTCCTTATTCAAATTCAACTTAATTTGAACCGTCCAATATGAGAAAACACGTTCAAAAAGTGTCAACGATTTTTTAAAAATTAGTTATGAATGTTTGAATTGGCAAACACATGCCATACTAGCAACGACCACCAATTCAACTTTTGTATTGAATTAGGAATTCAATCATTCTGAAAGTGCGTATACATGATAAGAACAAAATACCCTACCTCAGAGTTTAATCAAAAAGTGGCGATTTCGATTCATTTCATTCTGTTGAATTGTCAAACTTAACTACTTTTCCCATGTTATGTATACGGGGGATAGTTCAAATTCAAAAATAAGGAGAGATAATACTTATTTTTTCTCGTTATTCAAATTAAACTTAATTTGAACCGTCACACGTTCAAAAAGTGTCTACGGTTTTTTAAAAATTAGTTATGAATTTTTGAAGTGGCAACCACATGCCATACTAGCAGCGAACACCGATTCAACTTTTGTATTGAATTAGGAATTCAATCATTCTGAAAGTGCGTGTATATGATGAGAACAATATACCCTACCTCAGTGTTCAATAAAAAAGTGGTGATTTCGATTCATTTCATTCTGTTGAATTATCAAACTTAACTACTTTTCCCATGTTATGTATTCGTGGGATAGTTCAAATTCAAAAATAAGGAGAGATAATATTTATTTTTTCTCGTTATTCAAATTCAACTTAATTTGAACCGTCCTCTATGAGAAAACACGTTTAAAAAATGTCAACGATTTTTTAAAAATTAGTTATGAATTTCTGAAATGGCAAAAACATGCCCCACTAACAACGAACACCGACTCAACATTTGTATTGAATTTGAAATTCAATCATTCTGAAAGTGCGTGTACATGATAAGAACAATATACCCTACCTCAGAGTTTAATAAAAAAGTGGCGATTTCGATTCATTTCATTCTGTTGAATTGTCAAACTTAACTACTTTTCCCATGTTATGTATACGGGGGATAGTTCAAATTCAAAAATATGAAGAGATAATACTTATTTTTTCTCGTTATTCAAATTCAACTTAATTTGAACCGTCTTCTATGAGAAAACACGTTCAAATAGTGTCAATGGTTTTTTAAAAATTAGTTATGAATTTTTTAACTGGCAAACACATGCCATACTAGCAACGAACACCAATTCAACTTTTGTATTGAATTAGGAATTCAATCATTCTGATAGTGCGTGTACATGAATAGAACAATATACCCTACCTAAGAGTTCAATAAAAAAGTGGCGATCTCGATTCATTGAATTCTGGTGAATTATCAAACATAACTATTTTACCCATGTTAAGTATATGGGGGATAGTTCAACTTCAAAAATTAGGAGAGATAATTCATATTTTTTCTCGTTATTCAAATTCAACTTAATTTGAACCGTCACACGTTCAAAAAGTGTCTACAGTTTTTTAAAAATTAGTTATGAATTTTTGAAGTGGCAACCACATGCCATACTAGCAACGAACACCGATTCAACTTTTGTATTGAATTAGGAATTCAATCATTTTGAAAGTGCGTGTACATTATAAGAACAATATACCCTACCTCAGAGTTTAATAAAAAAGTGGCAATCTCGATTCATTGAATTCTGTTGAATATTCAAACTTAACTACTTTTTCCATTTTAAGTATATGGGGGATAGTTCAAATTCAAAAATATGGAGAGATAATACATATTTTTTCTCGTTATTCAAATTAAACTTAATTTGAACTGTCTTCTATGAGAAAACACGTTCAAAAAGTGTCAACGGTTTTTTAAAAATTAGTTATGAATTTCTGAATTGGCAAAAACATGCCCCACTAACAACGAACACCGATTCAATTTTTGAATTGAGTTAGGAATTCAATCATTCTGAAAGTGCGGGTTCATGATTAAAACAATATACCCTACCTCATAGTTCAATCAAAAAGTGGCGATACTGATTCGTTGAGTTCTGGTGAATTATCAAACTTAACTACTTTTCCCACGTTAAGTATATGGGGGATAGTTCAAGTTCAAAAATTAGGAGAGATAATTCATATTTTTTCTCGTTATTCAAATTCAACTTAATTTGAACCGTCACACGTTCTAAAAGTGTCTACAGTTTTTTTTAAATTAGTTCATTAGTTCAGAATTTTTGAAGTGGCAACCACATGCCATACTAGCAGTGAACACCGATTCAACTTTTGTATTGAATTAGGAATTCAATCATTTTTTAAGTGCTTGTACATGATGAGAACAATATATCCTACCTCAGAGTTCAATAAAAAAGTGGCGATTTCGATTCATTTCATTCAGTTGAATTATCAAACTTAACTACTTTTCCCATGTTAAGTATACGGGGGATAGTTCAAATTCAAAAATAAGGAGAGATAATACTTATTTTTTTTCGTTATTCAAATTCAACTTAATTTGAACTGTTTTCTATGAGAAAACACGTTTAAAAAGTGTCAACGATTTTTTAAAATATAGTTTTGAATTTTTAAAGTAGCAAAAACATGCCCCACTAACAATTAACACCGATTCAACTTTTGTATTGATTTAAGAATTCAATCATTCTGGAAGTGCGAATACATGATAAAAACAATATACCCTACCTCAGAATTTAATCAAAAAGTGGCGATCTTGATTCGTTGAATTTTTGTGAATTATCAAACTTAACTACTTTTCCCATGTTAAGTATATGGGGGATAGTTCAACTTCAAAAATTAGGAGAGATAATTCATATTTTTTCTCGTTATTCAAATTCAACTTAATTTGAACCGTCAAACGTTCAAAAAGTGTCTACAGTTTTTTAAAAATTAGTTATGAATTTTTGAAGTGGCAACCACATGCCATACTAGCAGCGAACACCGATTCAACTTTTGTATTGAATTAGGAATTCAATCATTTTGAAAGTGCGTGTACATAATAGGAACAATACACCCTACCTCAGAATTTAATCAAAAAGTGGCGATCTCGATTAGTTGAATTCTGGTGAATCATCAAACTTAACTACTTTTCCCATGTTAAGTATATGGGGGATAGTTCAAATTTAAAAATATGGAGAGATAATACATATTTTTTCTCGATATTCAAATTCAACTTAATTTGAACCATCCTCTATGACAAAACACCTTCAAAAAGTGTCAACGATTTTTTAAAAATTAGTTATGAATTTCTGAAATGGCAAAAACATGCCCCACTAACAACGAACACCGATTCGACATTTGTATTGAATTTGAAATTCAATCATTCTGAAAGTGCGTGTACATGATAAGAACAATATACCCTACCTCAGGGTTTAATAAAAAAATGGCAATCTCGATTTATTGAATTCTTTTGAATTATCAAACTTAACTACTTTTTCCATTTTAAGAATATGGGGGATAGTTCAAGTTCCTAAATTAGGAGAGATAATACATATTTTTTCTCGTTATTCAAATTCAACTTAATTTGAACCGTCACACGTTCAAAAAGTGTCAACGATTTTTTAAAAATTAGTTATGAATTTTTGAAGTGGCAAACATTTGCCATACTAGCAACGAACACCAATTCAACTTTTGTATTGAATTAGGAATTCAATCATTCTAAAAGTGCGTATACATAATAGGAACAATACACCATACCTCAGAATTTAATCAAAAAGTGACGATCTCAATTTGTTGAATTCTGGTGAATTATCAAACTTAACTACTTTTCAGATGTTAACTAAATAGGGGGATAGTTCAAATTCAAAAATAAGTAGAGAAAATACTTATTTTTTTTCGTTATTCAAATTCAACTTAATTTGAACTGTTTTCTATGAGAAAACACGTTTAAAAAGTGTCATCGATTTTTTAAAAATTAGTTGTGAATTTTTGAAGTGGCAACCACATGCCATACTAGCAGCGAACACCGATTCAACTTTTGTATTGAATTAGGAATTCAATCATTTTGAAAGTGCGTGTACATAATAGGAACAATACACCCTACCTCAGAATTTAATCAAAAAGTGGCGATCTCGATTAGTTGAATTCTGGTGAATCATCAAACTTAACTACTTTTCAGATGTTAACTATATATGGGGATAGTTCAAATTCAAAAATAAGGAGAGATAATACTTATTTTTTCTAGTTATTCAAATTCAACTTAATTTGAACTGTCTTCTATGAGAAAACACGTTTAAAAAATGTCAACGATTTTTTAAAAATTAGTTATGAATTTTTGAATTGGCAAAAACATGCCCCACTAATAATTAACACCGATTCGACTTTTGTGTTGAATTAGGAATTCAATCATTCTGAAAGTGCGTGTACACGATAAAAACAATATACCCTACCTCAGACTTTAATCAAAAATTGACGATCTCGATTTGTTGAATTCTGGTGAATTATCAAACTTAACTACTTTTCAGATGTTAACTAAATAGTGGGATAGTTCAAATTCAAAAATAAGTAGAGATAATACTTATTTTTTTTCGTTATTCAAATTCAACTTAATTTGAATCATCCTCTATGACAAAACACCTTCAAAAAGTGTCAACGATTTTTTAAAAATTAGTTATGTATTTCTGAAATGGCAAAAACATGCCCCACTAACAACGAACACCGATTCAACATTTGTATTGAATTTGAAATTCAATCATTCTGAAAGTGCGTGTACAAGATAAGAACAATATACCCTACCTAAGAGTTCAATAAAAAAGTGGCGATCTCGATTCGTTGAATTCTGTTGAATTATCAAACTTAACGACTTTTCCCATGTTAAGTATATGGGGGATAGTTCAATTTTAAAAATATGGAGAGATAATACATATTTTTTCTCGATATTCAAATTCAACTTAATTTAAACCATCCTCTATGACAAAACACCTTCAAAAAGTGTCAACGATTTTTTAAAAATTAGTTATGAATTTCTGAAATGGCAAAAACATGCCCCACTAACAACGAACACCGATTCAACATTTGTATTGAATTTGAAATTCAATCATTCTGAAAGTGCGTGTACATGATAAGAACAATATACCCTACCTCAGAGTTTAATAAAAAAGTGGCAATCTCAATTCATTGAATTCTGTTGAATTATCAAACTCAACTACTTTTTCATTTTAAGAATATGGGGGATAGTTCAAGTTCCTAAATTAGGAGAGATAATACATATTTTTTCTCGTTATTCAAATTCAACTTAATTTGAACCGTCACACGTTCAAAAAGTGTCTACGGTTTTTTAAAAATTAGTTATGAATTTTTGAAGTGGCAAACATTTGCCATACTAGCAACGAACACCAATTCAACTTTTGTATTGAATTAGGAATTCAATCATTCTGAAAGTGCGTATACATAATAGGAACAATACACCATACCTCAGAATTTAATCAAAAAGTGACGATCTCGATTTGTTGAATTCTGGTGAATTATCAAACTTAACTACTTTTCAGATGTTAACTAAATAGGGGGATAGTTCAAATTCAAAAATAAGTAGAGATAATACTTATTTTTTTTCGTTATTCAAATTCAACTTAATTTGAACTGTTTTCTATGAGAAAACACGTTTAAAAAGTGTCATCGATTTTTTAAAAATTAGTTGTGAATTTTTGAAGTGGCAACCACATGCCATACTAGCAGCGAACACCGATTCAACTTTTGTATTGAATTATGAATTCAATCATTTTGAAAGTAAGTGTACATAATAGGAACATTACACCTTAACTCAGAATTTAATCAAAAAGTAACGATCTCGATTAGTTGAATTCTGGTGAATTATCAAACTTAACTACTTTTCAGATGTTAACTATATATGGGGATAGTTCAAATTCAAAAATAAGGAGAGATAATACTTATTTTTTCTCGTTATTCAAATTCAACTTAATTTGAACTGTCTTCTATGAGAAAACACGTTTAAAAAATGTCAACGATTTTTTAAAAATTAATTATGAATTTTTGAAGTGGCAAAAACATGCCCCACTAACAATTAACACCGATTCAACTTTTGTAATGAATTAGGAATTCAATCATTCTGAAAGTTCGTGTACATGATAAAAACAATATATCCTACCTCAGAGTTTAATCAAAAAGTGGCGATCTTTATTCGTTGAATTTTTGTGAATTATCACACTTAACTACTTTTCCCATGTTTAGTATATGGGGGATAGTTCAAATTCAAAAATATGGAGAGATAATACATATTTTTTCTCGATATTCAAATTCAACTTAATTTGAACCGTCCTCTATGACAAAAACCCTTCAAAAAGTGTCAACGATTTTTTAAAAATTATTTATGAATTTCTGAAGTGGCAAAAACATGCCCCACTAACAACGAACACCGATTCAACATTTGTATTGAATTAGGAATTCAATCATTCTGAAAGTGCGTGTACAAGATAAGAACAATATACCCTACCTCAGAGTTTAATAAAAAAGTGGCAATCTCAATACATTGAATTCTGTTGAATTATCAAACTTAACTACTTTTCCCATGTTATGTATTCGTGGGATAGTTCAAATTCAAAAATAAGGAGAGATAATACTAATTTTTTCTCCTTATTCAAATTCAACTTAATTTGAAACGTCCAATATGAGAAAACACGTTCAAAAAGTGTCAACGATTTTTTAAAAATTAGTTATGAATGTTTGAATTGGCAAACACATGCCATACTAGCAACGAACACCAATTCAACTTTTGTATTGAATTAGGAATTCAATCATTCTGAAAGTGCGTATACATAATGGGAACAATACACCCTACCTCAGAGTTTAATCAAAAAGTGGCGATTTCGATTCATTTCATTCTGTTGAATTGTCAAACTTAACTACTTTTCCCATGTTATGTATACGGGGGATAGTTCAAATTCAAAAATAAGGAGAGATAATACTTATTTTTTCTCGTTATTCAAATTCAACTTAATTTGAACCGTCACACGTTCAAAAAGTGTCTACGGTTTTTTAAAAATTAGTTATGAATTTTTGAAGTGGCAACCACATGCCATACTAGCAGCGAACACCGATTCAACTTTTGTATTGAATTAGGAATTCAATCATTCTGAAAGTGCGTGTATATGATGAGAACAATATACCCTACCTCAGAGTTCAATAAAAAAGTGGTGATTTCGATTCATTTCATTCTGTTGAATTATCAAACTTAACTACTTTTCCCATGTTATGTATTCGTGGGATAGTTCAAATTCAAAAATAAGGAGAGATAATACTTATTTTTTCTCGTTATTCAAATTCAACTTAATTTGAACCATCCTCTATGAGAAAACACGTTTAAAAAATGTCAACGATTTTTTAAAAATTAGTTATGAATTTCTGAAATGGCAAAAACATGCCCCACTAACAACGAACACCGACTCAACATTTGTATTGAATTTGAAATTCAATCATTCTGAAAGTGCGTGTACATGATAAGAACAATATACCCTACCTCAGAGTTTAATAAAAAAGTGGCGATTTCGATTCATTTCATTCTGTTGAATTGTCAAACTTAACTACTTTTCCCATGTTATGTATACGGGGGATAGTTCAAATTCAAAAATATGGAGAGATAATACTTATTTTTTCTCGTTAATTCAAATTCAACTTAATTTGAACCGTCCTCTATGAGAAAACACGTTCAAAAAGTGTCAACGATTTTTTAAAAATTAGTTATGAATTTTTGAAGTGGCAAACATTTGCCATACTAGCAACGAACACCAATTCAACTTTTGTATTGAATTAGGAATTCAATCATTCTAAAAGTGCGTATACATAATAGGAACAATACACCATACCTCAGAATTTAATCAAAAAGTGACGATCTCAATTTGTTGAATTCTGGTGAATTATCAAACTTAACTACTTTTCAGATGTTAACTAAATAGGGGGATAGTTCAAATTCAAAAATAAGTAGAGAAAATACTTATTTTTTTTCGTTATTCAAATTCAACTTAATTTGAACTGTTTTCTATGAGAAAACACGTTTAAAAAGTGTCATCGATTTTTTAAAAATTAGTTGTGAATTTTTGAAGTGGCAACCACATGCCATACTAGCAGCGAACACCGATTCAACTTTTGTATTGAATTATGAATTCAATCATTTTGAAAGTAAGTGTACATAATAGGAACAATACACCTTAACTCAGAATTTAATCAAAATGTAACGATCTCGATTAGTTGAATTCTGGTGAATTATCAAACTTAACTACTTTTCAGATGTTAACTATATATGGGGATAGTTCAAATTCAAAAATAAGGAGAGATAATACTTATTTTTTCTCGTTATTCAAATTCAACTTAATTTGAACTGTCTTCTATGAGAAAACACGTTTAAAAAATGTCAACGATTTTTTAAAAATTAATTATGAATTTTTGAAGTGGCAAAAACATGCCCCACTAACAATTAACACCGATTCAACTTTTGTAATGAATTAGGAATTCAATCATTCTGAAAGTTCGTGTACATGATAAAAACAATATATCCTACCTCAGAGTTTAATCAAAAAGTGGCGATCTTTATTCGTTGAATTTTTGTGAATTATCACACTTAACTACTTTTCCCATGTTTAGTATATGGGGGATAGTTCAAATTCAAAAATATGGAGAGATAATACATATTTTTTCTCGATATTCAAATTCAACTTAATTTGAACCGTCCTCTATGACAAAAACCCTTCAAAAAGTGTCAACGATTTTTTAAAAATTATTTATGAATTTCTGAAGTGGCAAAAACATGCCCCACTAACAACGAACACCGATTCAACATTTGTATTGAATTAGGAATTCAATCATTCTGAAAGTGCGTGTACAAGATAAGAACAATATACCCTACCTCAGAGTTTAATAAAAAAGTGGCAATCTCAATACATTGAATTCTGTTGAATTATCAAACTTAACTACTTTTCCCATGTTATGTATTCGTGGGATAGTTCAAATTCAAAAATAAGGAGAGATAATACTTATTTTTTCTCCTTATTCAAATTCAACTTAATTTGAAACGTCCAATATGAGAAAACACGTTCAAAAAGTGTCAACGATTTTTTAAAAATTAGTTATGAATGTTTGAATTGGCAAACACATGCCATACTAGCAACGAACACCAATTCAACTTTTGTATTGAATTAGGAATTCAATCATTCTGAAAGTGCGTATACATAATGGGAACAATACACCCTACCTCAGAGTTTAATCAAAAAGTGGCGATTTCGATTCATTTCATTCTGTTGAATTGTCAAACTTAACTACTTTTCCCATGTTATGTATACGGGGGATAGTTCAAATTCAAAAATAAGGAGAGATAATACTTATTTTTTCTCGTTATTCAAATTCAACTTAATTTGAACCGTCACACGTTCAAAAAGTGTCTACGGTTTTTTAAAAATTAGTTATGAATTTTTGAAGTGGCAACCACATGCCATACTAGCAGCGAACACCGATTCAACTTTTGTATTGAATTAGGAATTCAATCATTCTGAAAGTGCGTGTATATGATGAGAACAATATACCCTACCTCAGAGTTCAATAAAAAAGTGGTGATTTCGATTCATTTCATTCTGTTGAATTATCAAACTTAACTACTTTTCCCATGTTATGTATTCGTGGGATAGTTCAAATTCAAAAATAAGGAGAGATAATACTTATTTTTTCTCGTTATTCAAATTCAACTTAATTTGAACCGTCCTCTATGAGAAAACACGTTTAAAAAATGTCAACGATTTTTTAAAAATTAGTTATGAATTTCTGAAATGGCAAAAACATGCCCCACTAACAACGAACACCGACTCAACATTTGTATTGAATTTGAAATTCAATCATTCTGAAAGTGCGTGTACATGATAAGAACAATATACCCTACCTCAGAGTTTAATAAAAAAGTGGCGATTTCGATTCATTTCATTCTGTTGAATTGTCAAACTTAACTACTTTTCCCATGTTATGTATACGGGGGATAGTTCAAATTCAAAAATATGGAGAGATAATACTTATTTTTTCTCGTTAATTCAAATTCAACTTAATTTGAACCGTCCTCTATGAGAAAACACGTTCAAAAAGTGTCAACGATTTTTTAAAAATTAGTTATGAATTTTTGAAGTGGCAAACATTTGCCATACTAGCAACGAACACCAATTCAACTTTTGTATTGAATTAGGAATTCAATCATTCTAAAAGTGCGTATACATAATAGGAACAATACACCATACCTCAGAATTTAATCAAAAAGTGACGATCTCAATTTGTTGAATTCTGGTGAATTATCAAACTTAACTACTTTTCAGATGTTAACTAAATAGGGGGATAGTTCAAATTCAAAAATAAGTAGAGAAAATACTTATTTTTTTTCGTTATTCAAATTCAACTTAATTTGAACTGTTTTCTATGAGAAAACACGTTTAAAAAGTGTCATCGATTTTTTAAAAATTAGTTGTGAATTTTTGAAGTGGCAACCACATGCCATACTAGCAGCGAACACCGATTCAACTTTTGTATTGAATTAGGAATTCAATCATTTTGAAAGTGCGTGTACATAATAGGAACAATACACCCTACCTCAGAATTTAATCAAAAAGTGGCGATCTCGATTAGTTGAATTCTGGTGAATCATCAAACTTAACTACTTTTCAGATGTTAACTATATATGGGGATAGTTCAAATTCAAAAATAAGGAGAGATAATACTTATTTTTTCTAGTTATTCAAATTCAACTTAATTTGAACTGTCTTCTATGAGAAAACACGTTTAAAAAATGTCAACGATTTTTTAAAAATTAGTTATGAATTTTTGAATTGGCAAAAACATGCCCCACTAATAATTAACACCGATTCGACTTTTGTGTTGAATTAGGAATTCAATCATTCTGAAAGTGCGTGTACACGATAAAAACAATATACCCTACCTCAGACTTTAATCAAAAATTGACGATCTCGATTTGTTGAATTCTGGTGAATTATCAAACTTAACTACTTTTCAGATGTTAACTAAATAGTGGGATAGTTCAAATTCAAAAATAAGTAGAGATAATACTTATTTTTTTTCGTTATTCAAATTCAACTTAATTTGAACCATCCTCTATGACAAAACACCTTCAAAAAGTGTCAACGATTTTTTAAAAATTAGTTATGTATTTCTGAAATGGCAAAAACATGCCCCACTAACAACGAACACCGATTCAACATTTGTATTGAATTTGAAATTCAATCATTCTGAAAGTGCGTGTACAAGATAAGAACAATATACCCTACCTAAGAGTTCAATAAAAAAGTGGCGATCTCGATTCGTTGAATTCTGGTGAATTATCAAACATAACTATTTTACCCATGTTAAGTATATGGGGGATAGTTCAAGTTCAAAAATTAGGAGAGATAATTCATATTGTTTCTCGTTATTCAAATTCAACTTAATTTGAACCGTCACACGTTCAAAAAGTGTCTACAGTTTTTTAAAAATTAGTTATGAATTTTTGAATTGGCAAAAACATGCCCCACTAATAATTAACACCGATTCGACTTTTGTGTTGAATTAGGAATTCAATCATTCTGAAAGTGCGTGTACACGATAAAAACAATATACCCTACCTCAGACTTTAATCAAAAAGTGGTGATCTTGATTCATTGAATTCTGTTGAATTATCAAACTTAACGACTTTTCCCATGTTAAGTATATGGGGGATAGTTCAATTTTAAAAATATGGAGAGATAATACTTATTTTTTTTCGTTATTCAAATTCAACTTAATTTGAACTGTTTTCTATGAGAAAACACGTTTAAAAAGTGTCATCGATTTTTTAAAAATTAGTTGTGAATTTTTGAAGTGGCAACCACATGCCATACTAGCAGCGAACACCGATTCAACTTTTGTATTGAATTATGAATTCAATCATTTTGAAAGTAAGTGTACATAATAGGAACAATACACCTTAACTCAGAATTTAATCAAAAAGTAACGATCTCGATTAGTTGAATTCTGGTGAATTATCAAACTTAACTACTTTTCAGATGTTAACTATATATGGGGATAGTTCAAATTCAAAAATAAGGAGAGATAATACTTATTTTTTCTCGTTATTCAAATTCAACTTAATTTGAACTGTCTTCTATGAGAAAACACGTTTAAAAAATGTCAACGATTTTTTAAAAATTAATTATGAATTTTTGAAGTGGCAAAAACATGCCCCACTAACAATTAACACCGATTCAACTTTTGTAATGAATTAGGAATTCAATCATTCTGAAAGTTCGTGTACATGATAAAAACAATATATCCTACCTCAGAGTTTAATCAAAAAGTGGCGATCTTTATTCGTTGAATTTTTGTGAATTATCACACTTAACTACTTTTCCCATGTTTAGTATATGGGGGATAGTTCAAATTCAAAAATATGGAGAGATAATACATATTTTTTCTCGATATTCAAATTCAACTTAATTTGAACCGTTCTCTATGACAAAAACCCTTCAAAAAGTGTCAACGATTTTTTAAAAATTATTTATGAATTTCTGAAGTGGCAAAAACATGCCCCACTAACAACGAACACCGATTCAACATTTGTATTGAATTAGGAATTCAATCATTCTGAAAGTGCGTGTACAAGATAAGAACAATATACCCTACCTCAGAGTTTAATAAAAAAGTGGCAATCTCGATTTATTGAATTCTGTTGAATTATCAATCTTAACTACTTTTTCCATTTTAAGAATATGGGGGATAATTCAAGTTCCTAAATTAGGAGAGATAATACATATTTTTTCTCGTTTTTCAAATTCAACTTAATTTGAACCGTCACACGTTCAAAAAGTGTCTACGGTTTTTTAAAAATTAGTTATGAATTTTTGAAGTGGCAACCACATGCCATACTAGCAGCGAACACCGATTCAACTTTTGTATTGAATTAGGAATTCAATCATTCTGAAAGTGCGTGAATATGATGAGAACAATATACCCTACCTCAGAGTTCAATAAAAAAGTGGCGATTTCGATTCATTTCATTCTGTTGAATTATCAAACTTACCTACTTTTCCCATGTTAAGTATACGGGGGATAGTTCAAATTCAAAAATAAGGAGAGATAATACATATTTTTTCTCGATATTCAAATTCAACTTAATTTGAACCATCCTCTATGACAAAACACCTTCAAAAAGTGTCAACGATTTTTTAAAAATTTGTTATGAATTTCTGAAGTGGCAAAAACATGCCCCACTAACAACGAACACCGATTCAACATTTGTATTGAATTTGAAATTCAATCATTCTGAAAGTACGTGTACATGATGAGAACAATATACCCTACCTAAGAATTCAATAACAAAGTGGCGATCTCGATTCATTGAATTCTGGTGAATTATCAAACATTACTATTTTACCCATGTTAAGTATATGGGGGATAGTTCAAGTTCAAAAATTAGGAGAGATAATTCTTATTTTTTCTCGTTATTCAAATTCAACTTAATTTGAACCGTCACACGTTCAAAAAGTGTCTACAGTTTTTTAAAAATTAGTTATGAATTTTTAAAGTGGCAACCACATGCCATACTAGCAGCGAACACCGATTCAACTTTTGTATTGAATTAGGAATTCAATCATTTTGAAAGTGCGTGTACATAATAGGAACAATACACTCTACCTCAGAATTTAATCAAAAAGTGGCGATCTCGATTAGTTGAATTCTGGTGAATCATCAAACTTAACTACTTTTCAGATGTTAACTATATATGGGGATAGTTCAAATTCAAAAATAAGGAGAGATAATACTTATTTTTTCTCGTTATTCAAATTCAACTTAATTTGAACTGTCTTCTATGAGAAAACACGTTTAAAAAATGTCAACGATTTTTTAAAAATTAGTTATGAATTTTTGAATTGGCAAAAACATGCCCCACTAATAATTAACACCGATTCGACTTTTGTGTTGAATTAGGAATTCAATCATTCTGAAAGTGCGTGTACACGATAAAAACAAAATACCCTACCTCAGACTTTAATCAAAAAGTGGTGATCTTGATTCATTGAATTCTGTTGAATTATCAAACTTAACTACTTTTCCCATGTTAAGTATATGGGGGATAGTTCAATTTTAAAAATATGGAGAGATAATACATATTTTTTCTCGATATTCAAATTCAACTTAATTTGAACCATCCTCTATGACAAAACACCTTCAAAAAGTGTCAACGATTTTTTAAAAATTAGTTATGAATTTCTGAAATGGCAAAAACATGCCACACTAACAACGAACACCGATTTAACATTTGTATTGAATTTGAAATTCAATCATTCTGAAAGTGCGTGTACATGATAAGAACAATATACCCTACCTCAGAGTTTAATAAAAAAGTGGCAATCTCGATTTATTGAATTCTGTTGAATTATCAAACTTAACTACTTTTTCCATTTTAAGAATATGGGGGATAGTTCAAGTTCCTAAATTAGGAGAGATAATACATATTTTTTCTCGTTCTTCAAATTCAACTTAATTTGAACCGTCACACGTTCAAAAAGTGTCTTACGGTTTTTTGAAAATTAGTTATGAATTTTTGTGGGATAGTTCAAATTCAAAAATAAGGAGAGATAATACTTATTTTTTCTCCTTATTCAAATTCAACTTAATTTGAAACGTCCAATATGAGAAAACACGTTCAAAAAGTGTCTACGGTTTTTTAAAAATTAGTTATGAATTTTTGAAGTGGCAACCACATGCCATACTAGCAGCGAACACCGATTCAACTTTTGTATTGAATTAGGAATTCAATCATTCTGAAAGTGCGTGAATATGATGAGAACAATATACCCTACCTCAGAGTTCAATAAAAAAGTGGCGATTTCGATTCATTTCATTCTGTTGAATTATCAAACTTACCTACTTTTCCCATGTTAAGTATACGGGGGATAGTTCAAATTCAAAAATAAGGAGAGATAATACATATTTTTTCTCGATATTCAAATTCAACTTAATTTGAACCATCCTCTATGACAAAACACCTTCAAAAAGTGTCAACGATTTTTTAAAAATTTGTTATGAATTTCTGAAGTGGCAAAAACATGCCCCACTAACAACGAACACCGATTCAACATTTGTATTGAATTTGAAATTCAATCATTCTGAAAGTACGTGTACATGATGAGAACAATATACCCTACCTAAGAATTCAATAACAAAGTGGCGATCTCGATTCATTGAATTCTGGTGAATTATCAAACATTACTATTTTACCCATGTTAAGTATATGGGGGATAGTTCAAGTTCAAAAATTAGGAGAGATAATTCTTATTTTTTCTCGTTATTCAAATTCAACTTAATTTGAACCGTCACACGTTCAAAAAGTGTCTACAGTTTTTTAAAAATTAGTTATGAATTTTTAAAGTGGCAACCACATGCCATACTAGCAGCGAACACCGATTCAACTTTTGTATTGAATTAGGAATTCAATCATTTTGAAAGTGCGTGTACATAATAGGAACAATACACTCTACCTCAGAATTTAATCAAAAAGTGGCGATCTCGATTAGTTGAATTCTGGTGAATCATCAAACTTAACTACTTTTCAGATGTTAACTATATATGGGGATAGTTCAAATTCAAAAATAAGGAGAGATAATACTTATTTTTTCTCGTTATTCAAATTCAACTTAATTTGAACTGTCTTCTATGAGAAAACACGTTTAAAAAATGTCAACGATTTTTTAAAAATTAGTTATGAATTTTTGAATTGGCAAAAACATGCCCCACTAATAATTAACACCGATTCGACTTTTGTGTTGAATTAGGAATTCAATCATTCTGAAAGTGCGTGTACACGATAAAAACAAAATACCCTACCTCAGACTTTAATCAAAAAGTGGTGATCTTGATTCATTGAATTCTGTTGAATTATCAAACTTAACTACTTTTCCCATGTTAAGTATATGGGGGATAGTTCAATTTTAAAAATATGGAGAGATAATACATATTTTTTCTCGATATTCAAATTCAACTTAATTTGAACCATCCTCTATGACAAAACACCTTCAAAAAGTGTCAACGATTTTTTAAAAATTAGTTATGAATTTCTGAAATGGCAAAAACATGCCACACTAACAACGAACACCGATTTAACATTTGTATTGAATTTGAAATTCAATCATTCTGAAAGTGCGTGTACATGATAAGAACAATATACCCTACCTCAGAGTTTAATAAAAAAGTGGCAATCTCGATTTATTGAATTCTGTTGAATTATCAAACTTAACTACTTTTTCCATTTTAAGAATATGGGGGATAGTTCAAGTTCCTAAATTAGGAGAGATAATACATATTTTTTCTCGTTCTTCAAATTCAACTTAATTTGAACCGTCACACGTTCAAAAAGTGTCTTACGGTTTTTTGAAAATTAGTTATGAATTTTTGTGGGATAGTTCAAATTCAAAAATAAGGAGAGATAATACTTATTTTTTCTCCTTATTCAAATTCAACATAATTTGAAACGTCCAATATGAGAAAACACGTTCAAAAAGTGTCAACGATTTTTTAAAAATTAGTTATGAATGTTTGAATTGGCAAACACATGCCATACTAGCAGCGAACACCGATTCAACTTTTGTATTGAATTAGGAATTCAATCATTCTGAACGTGCGTGTATATGATGAGAACAATATACCCTACCTCAGAGTTCAATAAAAAAGTGGCGATTTCGATTCATTTCATTCTGTTGAATTATCAAACATAACTACTTTTCCCATGTTATGTATTCGTGGGATAGTTCAAATTCAAAAATAAGGAGAGATAATACTTATTTTTTCTCCTTATTCAAATTCAACTTAATTTGAACCGTCCAATATGAGAAAACACGTTCAAAAAGTGTAAACGATTTTTTAAAAATTAGTTATGAATGTTTGAATTGGCAAACACATGCCATACTAGCAACGAACACCAATTCAACTTTTGTATTGAATTAGGAATTCATTCATTCTGAAAGTGCGTATACATAATGGGAACAATACACCCTACCTCAGAGTTTAATCAAAAAGTGGCGATCTCGATTCGTTGAATTCTGGTGAATTATCAAACTTAACTACTTTTCAGATGTTAACTAAATAGGGGGATAGTTTAAATTCAAAAATAAGGAGAGATAATACTTATTTTTTTATCGTTATTCAAATTCAACTTAATTTGAACTGTTTTCTATGAGAAAATACGTTTAAAAACTGTCATCGATTTTTTAAAAATTAGTTGTGAATTTTTGAAGTGGCAAAAATATGCCCCACTAACAATTAACACCGATTCGACTTTTGTAATGAATTAGGAATTCAATCATTCTGAAAGTGCGTCTACACGATAAAAACAATATACCCTACCTCAGACTTTAATCAAAAAGTGGTGATCTTGATTCATTGAATTCTGTTGAATTATCAAACTTAACTACTTTTCCCATGTTAAGTATATGGGGGATAGTTCAATTTCAAAAATATGGAGAGATAATACATATTTTTTCTCGATATTCAAATTCAACTTAATTTGAACCATCCTCTATGACAAAACACCTTCAAAAAGTGTCAACGATTTTTTAAAAATTAGTTATGAATTTCTGAAATGGCAAAAACATGCCCCACTAACAACGAACACCGATTCAACATTTGTATTGAATTTGAAATTCAATCATTCTGAAAGTGCGTGTACATGATAAGAACAATATACCCTACCTCAGAGTTTAATAAAAAAGTGGCAATCTCGATTTATTGAATTCTGTTGAATTTTCAAACTTAACTACTTTTTCCATTTTAAGAATATGGGGGATAGTTCAAGTTCCTAAATTAGGAGAGATAATACATATTTTTTCTCGTTATTCAAATTCAACTTAATTTGAACCGTCACACGTTCAAAAAGTGTCTTACGGTTTTTTAAAAATTAGTTATGAATTTTTTAAGTGGCAACCACATGCCATACTAGCAGCGAACACCGTTCAACTTTTGTATTGAATTAGGAATTCAATCATTCTGAAAGTGCGTGTATATGATGAGAACAATATACCCTACCTCAGAGTTCAATAAAAAAGTGGCGATTTCGATTCATTTCATTCTGTTGAATTATCAAACTTAACTACTTTTCCCATGTTATGTATTCGTGGGATAGTTCAAATTCAAAAATAAGGAGAGATAATACTTATTTTTTCTCCTTATTCAAATTCAACTTAATTTGAACCGTCCAATATGAGAAAACACGTTCAAAAAGTGTCAACGATTTTTTAAAAATTATTTATGAATGTTTGAATTGGCAAACACATGCCATACTAGCAACGAACACCAATTCAACTTTTGTATTGAATTAGGAATTCAATCATTCTGAAAGTGCGTATACATAATGGGAACAATACACTCTACCTCAGAGTTTAATCAAAAAGTGGCGATCTCGATTCGTTGAATTCTGGTGAATTATCAAACTTAACTACTTTTCAGATGTTAACTAAATAGGGGGATAGTTCAAATTCAAAAATAAGGAGAGATAATACTTATTTTTTTATCGTTATTCAAATTCAACTTAATTTGAACTGTTTTCTATGAGAAAATACGTTTAAAAACTGTCATCGATTTTTTAAAAATTAGTTGTGAATTTTTGAAGTGGCAAAAATATGCCCCACTAACAATTAACACCGATTCGACTTTTGTAATGAATTAGGAATTCAATCATTCTGAAAGTTCGTTTACATGATAAAAACAATATACCCTACCTCAGACTTTAATAAAAAAGTGGCAATCTCGATTCATTGAATTCTGTTGAATTATCAAACTTAACTACTTTTTCCATTTGAAGTATATGGGGGATAGTTCAAGTTCAAAAATTAGGAGAGATAATACATATTTTTTCTCGTTATTCAAATTCAACTTAATTTGAACCGTCACAAGTTCAAAAAGTGTCTACGGTTTTTTAAAAATTAGTTATGAATTTCTGAAGTGGCAAAAACATGCCCCACTAACAACGAACACCGATTCAACTTTTGTATTGAATTAGGAATTCAATCATTTTGAAAGTGCGTGTACATAATAGGAACAATACACCCTACCTCAGAATTTAATCAAAAAGTTGCGATCTCGATTAGTTGAATTCTGGTGAATCATCAAACTTAACTACTTTTCAGATGTTAACTATATATGGGGATAGTTCAAATTCAGAAATAAGGAGAGATAATACTTATTTTTTCTCGTTATTCAAATTCAACTTAATTTGAACTGTCTTCTATGAGAAAACACGTTTAAAAAATGTCAACGATTTTTTAAAAATTAGTTATGAATTTTTGAAGTGGCAACCACATGCCATACTAGCAGCGAACACCGATTCAACTTTTGTATTGAATTAGGAATTCAATCATTCTGAAAGTGCGTGTATATGATGAGAACAATATAACCTACCTCAGAGTTCAATAAAAAAGTGGCGATTTCGATTCATTGAATTCTGTTGAATTATCAAACTTAACTACTTTTCCCATGTTATGTATTCGGGGGATAGTTCAAATTCAAAAATAAGGAGAGATAATACTTATTTTTTCTCCTTATTCAAATTCAACTTAATTTGAACCGTCCTCTATGAGAAAACACGTTCAAAAAGTGTCAACGAATTTTTAAAAATTAGTTATGAATTTTTGAATTGGCAAACACATGCCATACTAGCAACGAACACCAATTCAACTTTTGTATTGAATTAGGAATTCAATCATTCTGAAAGTGCGTATACATAATATGAACAATACACCCTACCTCAGAGTTTAATCTTAAAGTGGCGATCTCGATTCGTTGAATTATGGTGAATTATCAAACTTAACTACTTTTCAGATGTTAACTAAATAGGAGTATAGTTCAAATTCAAAAATAAGGAGAGATAATACTTATTTTTTTATCGTTATTCAAATTCAACTTAATTTGAACTGTTTTCTATGAGAAAATACGTTTAAAAACTGTCATCGATTTTTTAAAAATTAGTTGTGAATTTTTGAAGTGGCAAAAATATGCCCCACTAACAATTAACACCGATTCGACTTTTGTAATGAATTAGGAATTCAATCATTCTGAAAGTTCGTGTACATGATAAAAACAATATACCCTACCTCAGAGTTTAATAAAAAAGTGGCAATCTCGATTCATTGAATTCTGTTGAATTATCAAACTTAACTACTTTTTCCATTTTAAGTATATGGGGGATAGTTCAAGTTCAAAAATTAGGAGAGATAATACATATTTTTTCTCGTTATTCAAATTTAACTTAATTTGAACCGTCACACGTTCAAAAAGTGTCTTACGGTTTTTTAAAAATTAGTTATGAATTTTTGAAGTGGCAACCACATGCCATACTAGTATCGTACACCGTTCAACTTTTGTATTGAATTAGGAATTCAATCATTCTGAAAGTGCGTGTATATGATGAGAACAATATACCCTACCTCAGAGTTCAATAAAAAAGTGGCGATTTCGATTCATTTCATTCTGTTGAATTATCAAACTTAACTACTTTTCCCATGTTATGTATTCGTGGGATAGTTCAAATTCAAAAATAAGGAGAGATAATACTTATTTTTTCTCCTTATTCAAATTCAACTTAATTTGAACCGTCCAATATGAGAAAACTCGTTCAAAAAGTGTCAACGATTTTTTAAAAATTAGTTATGAATGTTTGAATTGGCAAACACATGCCATACTAGCAACGAACACCAATTCAACTTTTGTATTGAATTAGGAATTCAATCATTCTGAAAGTGCGTGTACATGATTAGAACAATATACCCTACCTAAGAGTTTAATAAAAAAGTGGCAATCTCGATTCATTGAATTCTGTTGAATTATCAAACTTAACTACTTTTTCCATTTGAAGTATATGGGGGATAGTTCAAGTTCAAAAATTAGGAGAGATAATACATATTTTTTCTCGTTATTCAAATTCAACTTAATTTGAACCGTCACAAGTTCAAAAAGTGTCTACGGTTTTTTAAAAATTAGTTATGAATTTCTGAAGTGGCAAAAACATGCCCCACTAACAACGAACACCGATTCAACTTTTGTATTGAATTAGGAATTCAATCATTTTGAAAGTGCGTGTACATAATAGGAACAATACACCCTACCTCAGAATTTAATCAAAAAGTGGCGATCTCGATTAGTTGAATTCTGGTGAATCATCAAACTTAACTACTTTTCAGATGTTAACTATATATGGGGATAGTTCAAATTCAAAAATAAGGAGAGATAATACTTATTTTTTCTCGTTATTCAAATTCAACTTAATTTGAACTGTCTTCTATGAGAAAACACGTTTAAAAAATGTCAACGATTTTTTAAAAATTAGTTATGAATTTTTGAAGTGGCAACCACATGCCATACTAGCAGCGAACACCGATTCAACTTTTGTATTGAATTAGGAATTCAATCATTCTGAAAGTGCGTGTATATGATGAGAACAATATAACCTACCTCAGAGTTCAATAAAAAAGCGGCGATTTCGATTCATTGAATTCTGTTGAATTATCAAACTTAACTACTTTTCCCATGTTATGTATTCGGGGGATAGTTCAAATTCAAAAATAAGGAGAGATAATACTTATTTTTTCTCCTTATTCAAATTCAACTTAATTTGAACCGTCCTCTATGAGAAAACACGTTCAAAAAGTGTCAACGAATTTTTAAAAATTAGTTATGAATTTTTGAATTGGCAAACACATGCCATACTAGCAACGAACACCAATTCAACTTTTGTATTGAATTAGGAATTCAATCATTCTGAAAGTGCGTATACATAATATGAACAATACACCCTACCTCAGAGTTTAATCAAAAAGTGGCGATCTCGATTCGTTGAATTATGGTGAATTATCAAACATAACTATTTTACCCATGTTAAGTATATGGGGGATAGTTCAAGTTCAAAAATTAGGAGAGATAACTCATATTGTTTCTCGTTATTCAAATTCAACTTAATTTGAACCGTCACACGTTCAAAAAGTGTCTACAGTTTTTTAAAAATTAGTTATGAATTTTTGAAGTGGCAACCACATGCCATACTAGCAGCGAACACCGATTCAACTTTTGTATTGAATTAGGAATTCAATCATTTTGAAAGTGCGTGTACATAATAGGAACAATACACTCTACCTCAGAATTTAATCAAAAAGTGGCGATCTCGATTAGTTAAATTCTGGTGAATCATCAAACTTAACTACTTTTCAGATGTTAACTATATATGGGGATAGTTCAAATTCAAAAATAAGGAGAGATAGTACTTATTTTTTCTCGTTATTCAAATTCAACTTAATTTGAACTGTAATCTATGAGAAAACACGTTTAAAAAATGTCAACGATTTTTTAAAAATTAGTTATGAATTTTTGAATTGGCAAAAACATGCCCCACTAATAATTAACACCGATTCGACTTTTGTGTTGAATTAGGAATTCAATCATTCTGAAAGTGCGTGTACACGATAAAAACAATATACCCTACCTCAGACTTTAATCAAAAAGTGATGATCTTGATTCATTGAATTCTGTTGAATTATCAAACTTAACTACTTTTCCCATGTTAAGTATATGGGGGATAGTTCAATTTTAAAAATATGGAGAGATAATACATATTTTTTCTCGATATTCAAATTCAACTTAATTTGAACCATCCTCTATGACAAAACACCTTCAAAAAGTGTCAACGATTTTTTAAAAATTAGTTATGAATTTCTGAAATGGCAAAAACATGCCCCACTAACAACGAACACCGATTCAACATTTGTATTGAATTTGAAATTCAATCATTCAGAAAGTGCGTGTACATGATAAGAACAATATACCCTACCTCAAAGTTTAATAAAAAAGTGGCAATCTCGATTTATTGAATTCTGTTGAATTATCAAACTTTACTACTTCTTCCATTTTAAGAATATGGGGGATTGTTCAAGTTCCTAAATTAGGAGAGATAATACATATTTTTTCTCGTTATTCAAATTAAACTTAATTTGAACCGTCACACGTTCAAAAAGTGTCTTACGGTTTTTTAAAAATTAGTTATGAATTTTTGAAGTGGCAACCACATGCCATACTAGCAGCGAACATCGTTCAACTTTTGTATTGAATTAGGAATTCAATCATTCTGAAAGTGCGTGTATATGATGAGAAAAATATACCCTACCTCAGAGTTCAATAAAAAAGTGGCGATTTCGATTCATTTCATTCTGTTGAATTATCAAACTTAACTACTTTTCCCATGTTATGTATTCGTGGGATAGTTCAAATTCAAAAATAAGGAGAGATAATACTTATTTTTTCTCCTTATTCAAATTCAACTTAATTTGAACCGTCCAATATGAGAAAACACGTCCAAATAGTGTCAACGATTTTTTAAAAATTAGTTATGAATGTTTGAATTAGCAAACACATGCCATACTAGCAACGAACACCAATTCAACTTTTGTATTGAATTAGGAATTCAATCATTCTGAAAGTGCGTATACATAATGGGAACAATACACCCTACCTCAGAGTTTAATCAAAAAGTGGCGATCTCGATTCGTTGAATTCTGGTGAATCATCAAACTTAACTACTTTTCAGATGTTAACTATATATGGGGATAGTTCAAATTCAAAAATAAGGAGAGATAATACTTAATTTTTCTCGTTATTCAAATTCAACTTAATTTGAACTGTCTTCTATGAGAAAACACGTTTAAAAAATGTCAACGATTTTTTAAAAATTAGTTATGAATTTTTGAATTGGCAAAAACATGCCCCACTAATAATCAACACCGATTCGACTTTTGTATTTAATTAGGAATTCAATCATTCTGAAAGTGCGTGTACACGATAAAAACAATATACCCTACCTCAGACTTTAAACAAAAAGTGGTGATCTTGATTCATTGAATTCTGTTGAATTATCAAACTTAACTACTTTTCCCATGTTAAGTATATGGGGGATAGTGCAATTTTAAAAATATGGAGAGATAATACATATTTTTTCTCGATATTCAAATTCAACTTAATTTGAACCATCCTCTATGACAAAACACCTTCAAAAAGTGTCAACGATTTTTTAAAAATTAGTTATGAATTTCTGAAATGGCAAAAACATGCCCCACTAACAACGAACACCGATTCAACATTTGTATTGAATTTGAAATTCAATCATTCAGAAAGTGCGTGTACATGATAAGAACAATATACCCTACCTCAGAGTTTAATAAAAAAGTGGCAATCTCGATTTATTGAATTCTGTTGAATTATCAAACTTAACTACTTTTTCCATTTTAAGAATATGGGGGATTGTTCAAGTTCCTAAATTAGGAGAGATAATACATATTTTTTCTCGTTATTCAAATTCAACTTAATTTGAACCGTCACACGTTCAAAAAGTGTCTTACGGTTTTTTAAAAATTAGTTATGAATTTTTGAAGTGGCAACCACATGCCATACTAGCAGCGAACACCGATCAACTTTTGTATTGAATTAGGAATTCAATCATTCTGAAAGTGCGTGTATATGATGAGAAAAATATACCCTACCTCAGAGTTCAATAAAAAAGTGGCGATTTCGATTCATTTCATTCTGTTGAATTATCAAACTTAACTACTTTTCCCATGTTATGTATTCGTGGGATAGTTCAAATTCAAAAATAAGGAGAGATAATACTTATTTTTTCTCCTTATTCAAATTCAACTTAATTTGAACCGTCCAATATGAGAAAACACGTTCAAAAAGTGTCAACGATTTTTTAAAAATTAGTTATGAATGTTTGAATTGGCAAACACATGCCATACTAGCAACGAACACCAATTCAACTTTTGTATTGAATTAGGAATTCAATCATTCTGAAAGTGCGTATACATAATGGGAACAATACACCCTACCTCAGAGTTTAATCAAAAAGTGGCGATCTCGATTCGATGAATTCTGGTGAATTATCAAACTTAACTACTTTTCAGATGTTAACTAAACAGGGGGATAGTTCAAATTCAAAAATAAGGAGAGATAATACTTATTTTTTTATCGTTATTCAAATTCAACTTAATTTGAACTGTTTTCTATGAGAAAATACGTTTAAAAACTGTCATCGATTTTTTAAAAATTAGTTGTGAATTTTTGAAGTGGCAAAAATATGCCCCACTAACAACGAACACCGATTCAACATTTGTATTGAATTAGGAATTCAATCATTCTGAAAGTGCGTGTACAAGATAAGAACAATATACCCTACCTCAGAGTTTAATAAAAAAAGGCAATCTCAATACATTGAATTCTGTTGAATTATCAAACTTAACTACTTTTTCATTTTAAGTATATGAGGGATAGTTCAAATTCAAAAATATGGAGAGATTATACATATTTTTTCTCGTTATTCAAAATCAACTTAATTTGAACCATCCTCTATGAGAAAACACGTTCAAAAAGTGTCAATGGTTTTTTAAAAATTAGTTATGAATTTTTGAAGTGGCAACCACATGCCATACTAGCAGCGAACACCGATTCAACTTTTGTATTGAATTAGGAATTCAATCATTCTGAAAGTGCGTGTATATGATGAGAACAATATAACCTACCTCAGAGTTCAATAAAAAAGTGGCGATTTCGATTCATTTCATTCTGTTGAATTATCAAACTTAACTACTTTTCCCATGTTATGTATTCGGGGGATAGTTCAAATTCAAAAATAAGGAGAGATAATACTTATTTTTTCTCCTTATTCAAATTCAACTTAATTTGAACCGTCCTCTATGAGAAAACACGTTCAAAAAGTGTCAACGAATTTTTAAAAATTAGTTATGAATTTTTGAATTGGCAAACACATGCCATACTAGCAACGAACACCAATTCAACTTTTGTATTGAATTAGGAATTCAATCATTCTGAAAGTGCGTATACATAATATGAACAATACACCCTACCTCAGAGTTTAATCAAAAAGTGGCGATCTCGATTCGTTGAATTATGGTGAATTATCAAACTTAACTACTTTTCAGATGTTAACTAAATAGGGGGATAGTTCAAATTCAAAAATAAGGAGAGATAATACTTATTTTTTTATCGTTATTCAAATTCAACTTAATTTGAACTGTTTTCTATGAGAAAATACGTTTAAAAACTGTCATCGATTTTTTAAAAATTAGTTGTGAATTTTTGAAGTGGCAAAAATATGCCCCACTAACAATTAACACCGATTCGACTTTTGTAATGAATTAGGAATTCAATCATTCTGAAAGTTCGTGTACATGATAAAAACAATATACCCTACCTCAGAGTTTAATAAAAAAGTGGCAATCTCGATTCATTGAATTCTGTTGAATTATCAAACTTAACTACTTTTTCCATTTTAAGTATATGGGGGATAGTTCAAGTTCAAAAATTAGGAGAGATAATACATATTTTTTCTCGTTATTCAAATTCAACTTAATTTGAACCGTCACACGTTCAAAAAGTGTCTTACGGTTTTTTAAAAATTAGTTATGAATTTTTGAAGTGGCAACCACATGCCATACTAGCAGCGAACACCGTTCAACTTTTGTATTGAATTAGGAATTCAATCATTCTGAAAGTGCGTGTATATGATGAGAACAATATACCCTACCTCAGAGTTCAATAAAAAAGTGGCGATTTCGATTCATTTCATTCTGTTGAATTATCAAACTTAACTACTTTTCCCATGTTATGTATTCGTGGGATAGTTCAAATTCAAAAATAAGGAGAGATAATACTTATTTTTTCTCCTTATTCAAATTCAACTTAATTTGAACCGTCCAATATGAGAAAACTCGTTCAAAAAGTGTCAACGATTTTTTAAAAATTAGTTATGAATGTTTGAATTGGCAAACACATGCCATACTAGCAACGAACACCAATTCAACTTTTGTATTGAATTAGGAATTCAATCATTCTGAAAGTGCGTATACATAATGGGAACAATACACCCTACCTCAGAGTTTAATCAAAAAGTGGCAATCTCGATTCATTGAATTCTGTTGAATTATCAAACTTAACTACTTTTTCCATTTGAAGTATATGGGAGATAGTTCAAGTTCAAAAATTAGGAGAGATAATACATATTTTTTCTCGTTATTCAAATTCAACTTAATTTGAACCGTCACAAGTTCAAAAAGTGTCTACGGTTTTTTAAAAATTCGTTATGAATTTCTGAAGTGGCAAAAACATGCCCCACTAACAACGAACACCGATTCAACATTTGTATTGAATTAGGAATTCAATCATTCTGAAAGTGCGTGTACAAGATAAGAACAATATACCCTACCTCAGAGTTTAATAAAAAAAGGCAATCTCAATACATTGAATTCTGTTGAATTATCAAACTTAACTACTTTTTCATTTTAAGTATATGAGGGATAGTTCAAATTCAAAAATATGGAGAGATTATACATATTTTTTCTCGTTATTCAAAATCAACTTAATTTGAACCATCCTCTATGAGAAAACACGTTCAAAAAGTGTCAATGGTTTTTTAAAAATTAGTTATGAATTTTTGAATTGGCAAACACATGCCATACTAGCAACGAACACCAATTTTTGTATTGAATTAGGAATTCAATCATTCTGAAAGTGCGTGTACATGATTAGAACAATATACCCTACCTAAGAGTTCAATAAAAAAGTGGCGATCTCGATTCGTTGAATTCTGGTGAATTATCAAACATAACTATTTTACCCATGTTAAGTATATGGGGGATAGTTCAAGTTCAAAAATTAGGAGAGATAATTCATATTGTTTCTCGTTATTCAAATTCAACTTAATTTGAACCGTCACACGTTTAAAAAGTGTCTACAGTTTTTTAAAAATTAGTTATGAATTTTTGAAGTGGCAACCACATGCCATACTAGCAGCGAACACCGATTCAACTTTTGTATTGAATTAGGAATTCAATCATTCTGAAAGTGCGTGTATATGATGAGAACAATATAACCTACCTCAGAGTTCAATAAAAAAGTGGCGATTTCGATTCATTTCATTCTGTTGAATTATCAAACTTAACTACTTTTCCCATGTTATGTATTCGTGGGATAGTTCAAATTCAAAAATAAGGAGAGATAATACTTATTTTTTCTCCTTAATCAAATTCAACTTAATTTGAACCGTCCAATATGAGAAAACACGTTCAAATAGTGTCAACGATTTTTTAAAAATTAGTTATGAATGTTTGAATTAGCAAACACATGCCATACTAGCAACGAACACCAATTCAACTTTTGTATTGAATTAGGAATTCAATCATTCTGAAAGTGCGTATACATAATGGGAACAATACACCCTACCTCAGAGTTTAATCAAAAAGTGGCGATCTCGATTCGTTGAATTCTGGTGAATCATCAAACTTAACTACTTTTCAGATGTTAACTATATATGGGGATAGTTCAAATTCAAAAATAAGGAGAGATAATACTTAATTTTTCTCGTTATTCAAATTCAACTTAATTTGAACTGTCTTCTATGAGAAAACACGTTTAAAAAATGTCAACGATTTTTTAAAAATTAGTTATGAATTTTTGAATTGGCAAAAACATGCCCCACTAATAATCAACACCGATTCGACTTTTGTATTTAATTAGGAATTCAATCATTCTGAAAGTGCGTGTACACGATAAAAACAATATACCCTACCTCAGACTTTAAACAAAAAGTGGTGATCTTGATTCATTGAATTCTGTTGAATTATCAAACTTAACTACTTTTCCCATGTTAAGTATATGGGGGATAGTGCAATTTTAAAAATATGGAGAGATAATACATATTTTTTCTCGATATTCAAATTCAACTTAATTTGAACCATCCTCTATGACAAAACACCTTCAAAAAGTGTCAACGATTTTTTAAAAATTAGTTATGAATTTCTGAAATGGCAAAAACATGCCCCACTAACAACGAACACCGATTCAACATTTGTATTGAATTTGAAATTCAATCATTCAGAAAGTGCGTGTACATGATAAGAACAATATACCCTACCTCAGAGTTTAATAAAAAAGTGGCAATCTCGATTTATTGAATTCTGTTGAATTATCAAACTTAACTACTTTTTCCATTTTAAGAATATGGGGGATTGTTCAAGTTCCTAAATTAGGAGAGATAATACATATTTTTTCTCGTTATTCAAATTCAACTTAATTTGAACCGTCACACGTTCAAAAAGTGTCTTACGGTTTTTTAAAAATTAGTTATGAATTTTTGAAGTGGCAACCACATGCCATACTAGCAGCGAACACCGATCAACTTTTGTATTGAATTAGGAATTCAATCATTCTGAAAGTGCGTGTATATGATGAGAAAAATATACCCTACCTCAGAGTTCAATAAAAAAGTGGCGATTTCGATTCATTTCATTCTGTTGAATTATCAAACTTAACTACTTTTCCCATGTTATGTATTCGTGGGATAGTTCAAATTCAAAAATAAGGAGAGATAATACTTATTTTTTCTCCTTATTCAAATTCAACTTAATTTGAACCGTCCAATATGAGAAAACACGTTCAAAAAGTGTCAACGATTTTTTAAAAATTAGTTATGAATGTTTGAATTGGCAAACACATGCCATACTAGCAACGAACACCAATTCAACTTTTGTATTGAATTAGGAATTCAATCATTCTGAAAGTGCGTATACATAATGGGAACAATACACCCTACCTCAGAGTTTAATCAAAAAGTGGCGATCTCGATTCGATGAATTCTGGTGAATTATCAAACTTAACTACTTTTCAGATGTTAACTAAACAGGGGGATAGTTCAAATTCAAAAATAAGGAGAGATAATACTTATTTTTTTATCGTTATTCAAATTCAACTTAATTTGAACTGTTTTCTATGAGAAAATACGTTTAAAAACTGTCATCGATTTTTTAAAAATTAGTTGTGAATTTTTGAAGTGGCAAAAATATGCCCCACTAACAACGAACACCGATTCAACATTTGTATTGAATTAGGAATTCAATCATTCTGAAAGTGCGTGTACAAGATAAGAACAATATACCCTACCTCAGAGTTTAATAAAAAAAGGCAATCTCAATACATTGAATTCTGTTGAATTATCAAACTTAACTACTTTTTCATTTTAAGTATATGAGGGATAGTTCAAATTCAAAAATATGGAGAGATTATACATATTTTTTCTCGTTATTCAAAATCAACTTAATTTGAACCATCCTCTATGAGAAAACACGTTCAAAAAGTGTCAATGGTTTTTTAAAAATTAGTTATGAATTTTTGAAGTGGCAACCACATGCCATACTAGCAGCGAACACCGATTCAACTTTTGTATTGAATTAGGAATTCAATCATTCTGAAAGTGCGTGTATATGATGAGAACAATATAACCTACCTCAGAGTTCAATAAAAAAGTGGCGATTTCGATTCATTTCATTCTGTTGAATTATCAAACTTAACTACTTTTCCCATGTTATGTATTCGGGGGATAGTTCAAATTCAAAAATAAGGAGAGATAATACTTATTTTTTCTCCTTATTCAAATTCAACTTAATTTGAACCGTCCTCTATGAGAAAACACGTTCAAAAAGTGTCAACGAATTTTTAAAAATTAGTTATGAATTTTTGAATTGGCAAACACATGCCATACTAGCAACGAACACCAATTCAACTTTTGTATTGAATTAGGAATTCAATCATTCTGAAAGTGCGTATACATAATATGAACAATACACCCTACCTCAGAGTTTAATCAAAAAGTGGCGATCTCGATTCGTTGAATTATGGTGAATTATCAAACTTAACTACTTTTCAGATGTTAACTAAATAGGGGGATAGTTCAAATTCAAAAATAAGGAGAGATAATACTTATTTTTTTATCGTTATTCAAATTCAACTTAATTTGAACTGTTTTCTATGAGAAAATACGTTTAAAAACTGTCATCGATTTTTTAAAAATTAGTTGTGAATTTTTGAAGTGGCAAAAATATGCCCCACTAACAATTAACACCGATTCGACTTTTGTAATGAATTAGGAATTCAATCAATCTGAAAGTTCGTGTACATGATAAAAACAATATACCCTACCTCAGAGTTTAATAAAAAAGTGGCAATCTCGATTCATTGAATTCTGTTGAATTATCAAACTTAACTACTTTTTCCATTTTAAGTATATGGGGGATAGTTCAAGTTCAAAAATTAGGAGAGATAATACATATTTTTTCTCGTTATTCAAATTCAACTTAATTTGAACCGTCACACGTTCAAAAAGTGTCTTACGGTTTTTTAAAAATTAGTTATGAATTTTTGAAGTGGCAACCACATGCCATACTAGCAGCGAACACCGTTCAACTTTTGTATTGAATTAGGAATTCAATCATTCTGAAAGTGCGTGTATATGATGAGAACAATATACCCTACCTCAGAGTTCAATAAAAAAGTGGCGATTTCGATTCATTTCATTCTGTTGAATTATCAAACTTAACTACTTTTCCCATGTTATGTATTCGTGGGATAGTTCAAATTCAAAAATAAGGAGAGATAATACTTATTGTTTCTCCTTATTCAAATTCAACTTAATTTGAACCGTCCAATATGAGAAAACTCGTTCAAAAAGTGTCAACGATTTTTTAAAAATTAGTTATGAATGTTTGAATTGGCAAACACATGCCATACTAGCAACGAACACCAATTCAACTTTTGTATTGAATTAGGAATTCAATCATTCTGAAAGTGCGTATACATAATGGGAACAATACACCCTACCTCAGAGTTTAATCAAAAAGTGGCAATCTCGATTCATTGAATTCTGTTGAATTATCAAACTTAACTACTTTTTCCATTTGAAGTATATGGGAGATAGTTCAAGTTCAAAAATTAGGAGAGATAATACATATTTTTTCTCGTTATTCAAATTCAACTTAATTTGAACCGTCACAAGTTCAAAAAGTGTCTACGGTTTTTTAAAAATTCGTTATGAATTTCTGAAGTGGCAAAAACATGCCCCACTAACAACGAACACCGATTCAACATTTGTATTGAATTAGGAATTCAATCATTCTGAAAGTGCGTGTACAAGATAAGAACAATATACCCTACCTCAGAGTTTAATAAAAAAAGGCAATCTCAATACATTGAATTCTGTTGAATTATCAAACTTAACTACTTTTTCATTTTAAGTATATGAGGGATAGTTCAAATTCAAAAATATGGAGAGATTATACATATTTTTTCTCGTTATTCAAAATCAACTTAATTTGAACCATCCTCTATGAGAAAACACGTTCAAAAAGTGTCAATGGTTTTTTAAAAATTAGTTATGAATTTTTGAATTGGCAAACACATGCCATACTAGCAACGAACACCAATTTTTGTATTGAATTAGGAATTCAATCATTCTGAAAGTGCGTGTACATGATTAGAACAATATACCCTACCTAAGAGTTCAATAAAAAAGTGGCGATCTCGATTCGTTGAATTCTGGTGAATTATCAAACATAACTATTTTACCCATGTTAAGTATATGGGGGATAGTTCAAGTTCAAAAATTAGGAGAGATAATTCATATTGTTTCTCGTTATTCAAATTCAACTTAATTTGAACCGTCACACGTTTAAAAAGTGTCTACAGTTTTTTAAAAATTAGTTATGAATTTTTGAAGTGGCAACCACATGCCATACTAGCAGCGAACACCGATTCAACTTTTGTATTGAATTAGGAATTCAATCATTCTGAAAGTGCGTGTATATGATGAGAACAATATAACCTACCTCAGAGTTCAATAAAAAAGTGGCGATTTCGATTCATTTCATTCTGTTGAATTATCAAACTTAACTACTTTTCCCATGTTATGTATTCGGGGGATAGTTCAAATTCAAAAATAAGGAGAGATAATACTTATTTTTTCTCCTTATTCAAATTCAACTTAATTTGAACCGTCCTCTATGAGAAAACACGTTCAAAAAGTGTCAACGAATTTTTAAAAATAAGTTATGAATTTTTGAATTGGCAAACACATGCCATACTAGCAACGAACACCAATTCAACTTTTGTATTGAATTAGGAATTCAATCATTCTGAAAGTGCGTATACATAATATGAACAATACACCCTACCTCAGAGTTTAATCAAAAAGTGGCGATCTCGATTCGTTGAATTATGGTGAATTATCAAACTTAACTACTTTTCAGATGTTAACTAAATAGGGGGATAGTTCAAATTCAAAAATAAGGAGAGATAATACTTATTTTTTTATCGTTATTCAAATTCAACTTAATTTGAACTGTTTTCTATGAGAAAATACGTTTAAAAACTGTCATCGATTTTTTAAAAATTAGTTGTGAATTTTTGAAGTGGCAAAAATATGCCCCACTAACAATTAACACCGATTCGACTTTTGTAATGAATTAGGAATTCAATCATTCTGAAAGTTCGTGTACATGATAAAAACAATATACCCTACCTCAGAGTTTAATAAAAAAGTGGCAATCTCGATTCATTGAATTCTGTTGAATTATCAAACTTAACTACTTTTTCCATTTGAAGTATATGGGGGATAGTTCAAGTTCAAAAAAAAGGAGAGATAATACATATTTTTTCTCGTTATTCAAATTCAACTTAATTTGAACCGTCACACGTTCAAAAAGTGTCTTACGGTTTTTTAAAAATTAGTTATAAATTTTTGAAGTGGCAACCACCTGCCATACTAGCAGCGAACACCGTTCAACTTTTGTATTGAATTAGGAATTCAATCATTCTGAAAGTGCGTGTATATGATGAGAACAATATACCCTACCTCAGAGTTCAATAAAAAAGTGGCGATTTCGATTCATTTCATTCTGTTGAATTATCAAACTTAACTACTTTTCCCATGTTATGTATTCGTGGGATAGTTCAAATTCAAAAATAAGGAGAGATAATACTTATTTTTTCTCCTTATTCAAATTCAACTTAATTTGAACCGTCCAATATGAGAAAACTCGTTCAAAAAGTGTCAACGATTTTTTAAAAATTAGTTATGAATGTTTGAATTGGCAAACACATGCCATACTAGCAACGAACACCAATTCAACTTTTGTATTGAATTAGGAATTCAATCATTCTGAAAGTGCGTATACATAATGGGAACAATACACCCTACCTCAGAGTTTAATCAAAAAGTGGCGATCTCGATTCGTTGAATTCTGGTGAATTATCAAACTTAACTACTTTTCAGATGTTAACTAAATAGGGGGATAGTTCAAATTCAAAAATAAGGAGAGATAATACTTATTTTTTATCGTTATTCAAATTCAACTTAATTTGAACTGTTTTCTATGAGAAAATACGTTTAAAAACTGTCATCGATTTTTTAAAAATTAGTTGTGAATTTTTGAAGTGGCAAAAATATGCCCCACTAACAATTAACACCGATTCGACTTTTGTAATGAATTAGGAATTCAATCATTCTGAAAGTTCGTGTACATGATAAAAACAATATACCCTACCTCAGAGTTTAATAAAAAAGTGGCAATCTCGATTCATTGAATTCTGTTGAATTATCAAACTTAACTACTTTTTCCATTTGAAGTATATGGGGGATAGTTCAAGTTCAAAAATTAGGAGAGATAATACATATTTTTTCTCGTTATTCAAATTCAACTTAATTTGAACCGTCACACGTTCAAAAAGTGTCTTACGGTTTTTTAAAAATTAGTTATGAATTTTTGAAGTGGCAACCACATGCCATACTAGCAGCGAACACCGTTCAACTTTTGTATTGAATTAGGAATTCAATCATTCTGAAAGTGCGTGTATATGATGAGAACAATATACCCTACCTCAGAGTTCAATAAAAAAGTGGCGATTTCGATTCATTTCATTCTGTTGAATTATCAAACTTAACTACTTTTCCCATGTTATGTATTCGTGGGATAGTTCAAATTCAAAAATAAAGAGAGATAATACTTATTTTTTCTCCTTATTCAAATTCAACTTAATTTGAACCGTCCAATATGAGAAAACTCGTTCAAAAAGTGTCAACGAATTTTTAAAAATTAGTTATGAATGTTTGAATTGGCAAACACATGCCATACTAGCAACGAACACCAATTCAACTTTTGTATTGAATTAGGAATTCAATCATTCTGAAAGTGCGTATACATAATGGGAACAATACACCCTACCTCAGAGTTTAATCAAAAAGTGGCGAACTCGATTCGTTGAATTCTGGTGAATTATCAAACTTAACTACTTTTCAGATGTTAACTAAATAGGGGGATAGTTCAAATTCAAAAATAAGGAGAGATAATACTTATTTTTTTATCGTTATTCAAATTCAACTTAATTTGAACTGTTTTCTATGAGAAAATACGTTTAAAAACTGTCATCGATTTTTTAAAAATTAGTTGTGAATTTTTGAAGTGGCAAAAATATGCCCCACTAACAATTAACACCGATTCGACTTTTGTAATGAATTAGGAATTCAATCATTCTGAAAGTTCGTGTACATGATAAAAACAATATACCCTACCTCAGAGTTTAATAAAAAAGTGGCAATCTCGATTCATTGAATTCTGTTGAATTATCAAACTTAACTACTTTTTCCATTTGAAGTATATGGGGGATAGTTCAAGTTCAAAAATTAGGAGAGATAATACATATTTTTTCTCGTTATTCAAATTCAACTTAATTTGAACCGTCACAAGTTCAAAAAGTGTCTACGGTTTTTTAAAAATTCATTATGAATTTTTGAAGTGGCAACCACATGCCATACTAGCAGCGAACACCGATTCAACTTTTGTATTGAATTAGGAATTCAATCATTCTGAAAGTGCGTGTATATGATGAGAACAATATACCCTACCTCAGAGTTCAATAAAAAAGTGGCGATTTCGATACATTGAATTCTGTTGAATTATCAAACTTAACTACTTTTTCATTTTAAATATATGAGGGATAGTTCAAATTCAAAAATATGGATAGATTATACATATTTTTTCTCGTTATTCAAAATCAACTTAATTTGAACCATCCTCTATGAGAAAACACGTTCAAAAAGTGTCAATGGTTTTTTAAAAATTAGTTATGAATTTTTGAATTGGCAAACACATGCCATACTAGCAACGAACACCAATTCAACTTTTGTATTGAATTAGGAATTCAATCATTCTGAAAGTGCGTGTACATGATTAGAACAATATACCCTACCTAAGAGTTCAATAAAAAAGTGGCGATCTCGATTCGTTGAATTCTGGTGAATTATCAAACATAACTATTTTACCCATGTTAAGTATATGGGGGATAGTTCAAGTTCAAAAATTAGGAGAGATAATTCATATTGTTTCTCGTTATTCAAATTCAACTTAATTTGAACCGTCACACGTTAAAAAAGTGTCTACAGTTTTTTAAAAATTAGTTATGAATTTTTGAAGTGGCAACCACATGCCATACTAGCAGCGAACACCGATTCAACTTTTGTATTGAATTAGGAATTCAATCATTTTGAAAGTGCGTGTACATAATAGGAACAATACACCCTACCTCAGAATTTAATCAAAAAGTGGCGATCTCGATTAGTTGAATTCTGGTGAATCATCAAACTTAACTACTTTTCAGATGTTAACTATATATGGGGATAGTTCAAATTCAAAAATAAGGAGAGATAATACTTATTTTTTCTCGTTATTCAAATTCAACTTAACTTGAACTGTCTTCTATGAGAAAACACGTTTAAAAAATGTCAACGATTTTTTAAAAATTAGTTATGAAATTTTGATTTGGCAAAAACATGCCCCACTAATAATTAACACCGATTCGACTTTTGTGTTGAATTAGGAATTCAATCATTCTGAAAGTGCGTGTACACGATAAAAACAATATACCCTACCTCAGACTTTAATCAAAAAGTGGCGATTTCGATTCATTTCATTCTGTTGAATTATCAAACTTAACTACCTTTCCCATGTTAAGTATACGGGGGATAGTTCAAATTCAAAAATAAGGAGAGATAATACATATTTTTTCTCGATATTCAAATTCAACTTAATTTGAACCATCCTCTATGACAAAACACCTTCAAAAAGTGTCAACGATTTTTTAAAAATTAGTTATGAATTTCTGAAGTGGCAACCACATGCCATACTAGCAGCGAACACCGATTCAACTTTTGTATTGAATTAGGAATTCAATCATTCTGAAAGTGCGTGTATATGATGAGAACAATATACCCTACCTCAGAGTTTAATAAAAAAGTGGCGATTTCGATTCATTTCATTCTGTTGAATTATCAAACTTAACTACTTTTCCCATGTTATGTATTCGGGGGATAGTTCAAATTCAAAAATAAGGAGAGATAATACTTATTTTTTCTCCTTATTCAAATTCAACTTAATTTGAACCGTCCTCTATGAGAAAACACGTTCAAAAAGTGTCAACGAATTTTTAAAAATTAGTTATGAATTTTTGAATTGGCAAACACATGCCATACTAGCAACGAACACCAATTCAACTTTTGTATTGAATTAGGAATTCAATCATTCTGAAAGTGCGTATACATAATATGAACAATACACCCTACCTCAGAGTTTAATCAAAAAGTGGCGATCTCGATTCGTTGAATAATGGTGAATTATCAAACTTAACTACTTTTCAGATGTTGACTAAATAGGGGGATAGTTCAAATTCAAAAATAAGGAGAGATAATACTTATTTTTTTATCGTTATTCAAATTCAACTTAATTTGAACTGTTTTCTATGAGAAAATACGTTTAAAAACTGTCATCGATTTTTTAAAAATTAGTTGTGAATTTTTGAAGTGGCAAAAATATGCCCCACTAACAATTAACACCGATTCGACTTTTGTAATGAATTAGGAATTCAATCATTCTGAAAGTTCGTGTACATGATAAAAACAATATACCCTACCTCAGAGTTTAATAAACAAGTGGCAATCTCGATTCATTGAATTCTGTTGAATTATCAAACTTAACTACTTTTTCCATTTGAAGTATATGGGGGATAGTTCAAGTTCAAAAATTAGGAGAGATAATACATATTTTTTCTCGTTATTCAAATTCAACTTAATTTGAACCGTCACACGTTCAAAAAGTGTCTTACGGTTTTTTAAAAATTAGTTATAAATTTTTGAAGTGGCAACCACATGCCATACTAGCAGCGAACACCGTTCAACTTTTGTATTGAATTAGGAATTCAATCATTCTGAAAGTGCGTGTACATAATAGGAACAATACACCCTACCTCAGAATTTAATCAAAAAGTGGCGATCTCGATTAGTTGAATTCTGGTGAATCATCAAACTTAACTACTTTTCAGATGTTAACTATATATGGGGATAGTTCAAATTCAAAAATAAGGAGAGATAATACTTATTTTTTCTCGTTATTCAAATTCAACTTAACTTGAAGTGTCTTCTATGAGAAAACACGTTTAAAAAATGTCAACGATTTTTTAAAAATTAGTTATGAAATTTTGATTTGGCAAAAACATGCCCCACTAATAATTAACACCGATTCGACTTTTGTGTTGAATTAGGAATTCAATCATTCTGAAAGTGCGTGTACACGATAAAAACAATATACCCTACCTCAGACTTTAATCAAAAAGTGGCGATTTCGATTCATTTCATTCTGTTGAATTATCAAACTTAACTACCTTTCCCATGTTAAGTATACGGGGGATAGTTCAAATTCAAAAATAAGGAGAGATAATACATATTTTTTCTCGATATTCAAATTCAACTTAATTTGAACCATCCTCTATGACAAAACACCTTCAAAAAGTGTCAACGATTTTTTAAAAATTAGTTATGAATTTCTGAAGTGGCAACCACATGCCATACTAGCAGCGAACACCGATTCAACTTTTGTATTGAATTAGGAATTCAATCATTCTGAAAGTGCGTGTATATGATGAGAACAATATACCCTACCTCAGAGTTTAATAAAAAAGTGGCGATTTCGATTCATTTCATTCTGTTGAATTATCAAACTTAACTACTTTTCCCATGTTATGTATTCGGGGGATAGTTCAAATTCAAAAATAAGGAGAGATAATACTTATTTTTTCTCCTTATTCAAATTCAACTTAATTTGAACCGTCCTCTATGAGAAAACACGTTCAAAAAGTGTCAACGAATTTTTAAAAATTAGTTATGAATTTTTGAATTGGCAAACACATGCCATACTAGCAACGAACACCAATTCAACTTTTGTATTGAATTAGGAATTCAATCATTCTGAAAGTGCGTATACATAATATGAACAATACACCCTACCTCAGAGTTTAATCAAAAAGTGGCGATCTCGATTCGTTGAATTATGGTGAATTATCAAACTTAACTACTTTTCAGATGTTAACTAAATAGGGGGATAGTTCAAATTCAAAAATAAGGAGAGATAATACTTATTTTTTTATCGTTATTCAAATTCAACTTAATTTGAACTGTTTTCTATGAGAAAATACGTTTAAAAACTGTCATCGATTTTTTAAAAATTAGTTGTGAATTTTTGAAGTGGCAAAAATATGCCCCACTAACAATTAACACCGATTCGACTTTTGTAATGAATTAGGAATTCAATCATTCTGAAAGTTCGTGTACATGATAAAAACAATATACCCTACCTCAGAGTTTAATAAAAAAGTGGCAATCTCGATTCATTGAATTCTGTTGAATTATCAAACTTAACTACTTTTTCCATTTGAAGTATATGGGGGATAGTTCAAGTTCAAAAATTAGGAGAGATAATACATATTTTTTCTCGTTATTCAAATTCAACTTAATTTGAACCGTCACACGTTCAAAAAGTGTCTTACGGTTTTTTAAAAATTAGTTATAAATTTTTGAAGTGGCAACCACATGCCATACTAGCAGCGAACACCGTTCAACTTTTGTATTGAATTAGGAATTCAATCATTCTGAAAGTGCGTGTACATGATGAGAACAATATATCCTACCTCAGAGTTCAATAAAAAAGTGGCGATTTCGATTCATTTCATTCTGTTGAATTATCAAACTTAACTACTTTTCCCATGTTATGTATTCGTGGGATAGTTCAAATTCAAAAATAAGGAGAGATAATACTTATTTTTTCTCCTTATTCAAATTCAACTTAATTTGAACCGTCCAATATGAGAAAACTCGTTCAAAAAGTGTCAACGATTTTTTAAAAATTAGTTATGAATGTTTGAATTGGCAAACACATGCCATACTAGCAACGAACACCAATTCAACTTTTGTATTGAATTAGGAATTCAATCATTCTGAAAGTGCGTATACATAATAGGAACAATACACCCTACCTCAGAGTTTAATCAAAAAGTGGCGATCTCGATTCGTTGAATTCTGGTGAATTATCAAACTTAACTACTTTTCAGATGTTAACTAAATAGGGGGATAGTTCAAATTCAAAAATAAGGAGAGATAATACTTATTTTTTTATCGTTATTCAAATTCAACTTAATTTGAACTGTTTTCTATGAGAAAATACGTTTAAAAACTGTCATCGATTTTTTAAAAATTAGTTGTGAATTTTTGAAGTGGCAAAAATATGCCCCACTAACAATTAACACCGATTCGACTTTTGTAATGAATTAGGAATTCAATCATTCTGAAAGTTCGTGTACATGATAAAAACAATATACCCTACCTCAGAGTTTAATAAAAAAGTGGCAATCTCGATTCATTGAATTCTGTTGAATTATCAAACTTAACTACTTTTTCCATTTGAAGTATATGGGGGATAGTTCAAGTTCAAAAATTAGGAGAGATAATACATATTTTTTCTCGTTATTCAAATTCAACTTAATTTGAACCGTCACACGTTCAAAAAGTGTCTTACGGTTTTTTAAAAATTAGTTATGAATTTTTGAAGTGGCAACCACATGCCATACTAGCAGCGAACACCGTTCAACTTTTGTATTGAATTAGGAATTCAATCATTCTGAAAGTGCGTGTATATGATGAGAACAATATACCCTACCTCAGAGTTCAATAAAAAAGTGGCGATTTCGATTCATTTCATTCTGTTGAATTATCAAACTTAACTACTTTTCCCATGTTATGTATTCGTGGGATAGTTCAAATTCAAAAATAAGGAGAGAAAATACTTATTTTTTCTCCTTATTCAAATTCAACTTAATTTGAACCGTCCAATATGAGAAAACTCGTTCAAAAAGTGTCAACGAATTTTTAAAAATTAGTTATGAATGTTTGAATTGGCAAACACATGCCATACTAGCAACGAACACCAATTCAACTTTTGTATTGAATTAGGAATTCAATCATTCTGAAAGTGCGTATACATAATGGGAACATTACACCCTACCTCAGAGTTTAATCAAAAAGTGGCGAACTCGATTCGTTGAATTCTGGTGAATTATCAAACTTAACTATTTTTCAGATGTTAACTAAATAGGGGGATAGTTCAAATTCAAAAATAAGGAGAGATAATACTTATTTTTTTATCGTTATTCAAAGTCAACTTAATTTGAACTGTTTTCTATGAGAAAATACGTTTAAAAACTGTCATCGATTTTTTAAAAATTAGTTGTGAATTTTTGAAGTGGCAAAAATATGCCCCACTAACAATTAACACCGATTCGACTTTTGTAATGAATTAGGAACTCAATCATTCTGAAAGTTCGTGTACATGATAAAAACAATATACCCTACCTCAGAGTTTAATAAAAAAGTGGCAATCTCGATTCATTGAATTCTGTTGAATTATCAAACTTAACTACTTTTTCCATTTGAAGTATATGGGGGATAGTTCAAGTTCAAAAATTAGGAGAGATAATACATATTTTTTCTCGTTATTCAAATTCAACTTAATTTGAACCGTCACAAGTTCAAAAAGTGTCTACGGTTTTTTAAAAATTCATTATGAATTTTTGAAGTGGCAACCACATGCCATACTAGCAGCGAACACCGATTCAACTTTTGTATTGAATTAGGAATTCAATCATTCTGAAAGTGCGTGTATATGATGAGAACAATATACCCTACCTCAGAGTTCAATAAAAAAGTGGCGATTTCGATACATTGAATTCTGTTGAATTATCAAACTTAACTACTTTTTCATTTTAAGTATATGAGGGATAGTTCAAATTCAAAAATATGGATAGATTATACATATTTTTTCTCGTTATTCAAAATCAACTTAATTTGAACCATCCTCTATGAGAAAACACGTTCAAAAAGTGTCAATGGTTTTTTAAAAATTAGTTATGAATTTTTGAATTGGCAAACACATGCCATACTAGCAACGAACACCAATTCAACTTTTGTATTGAATTAGGAATTCAATCATTCTGAAAGTGCGTATACATAATATGAACAATACACCCTACCTCAGAGTTTAATCAAAAAGTGGCGATCTCGATTCGTTGAATTATGGTGAATTATCAAACTTAACTACTTTTCAGATGTTAACTAAATAGGGGGATAGTTCAAATTCAAAAATAAGGAGAGATAATACTTATTTTTTTATCGTTATTCAAATTCAACTTAATTTGAACTGTTTTCTATGAGAAAATACGTTTAAAAACTGTCATCGATTTTTTAAAAATTAGTTGTGAATTTTTGAAGTGGCAAAAATATGCTCCACTAACAATTAACACCGATTCGACTTTTGTAATGAATTAGGAATTCAATCATTCTGAAAGTTCGTGTACATGATAAAAACAATATACCCTACCTCAGAGTTTAATAAAAAAGTGGCAATCTCGATTCATTGAATTCTGTTGAATTATCAAACTTAACTACTTTTTCCATTTGAAGTATATGGGGGATAGTTCAAGTTCAAAAATTAGGAGAGATAATACATATTTTTTCTCGTTATTCAAATTCAACTTAATTTGAACCGTCACACGTTCAAAAAGTGTCTTACGGTTTTTTAAAAATAAGTTATGAATTTTTGAAGTGGCAACCACATGCCATACTAGCAGCGAACACCGTTCAACTTTTGTATTGAATTAGGAATTCAATCATTCTGAAAGTGCGTGTATATGATGAGAACAATATACCCTACCTCAGAGTTCAATAAAAAAGTGGCGATTTCAATTCATTTCATTCTGTTGAATTATCAAACTTAACTACTTTTCCCATGTTATGTATTCGTGGGATAGTTCAAATTCAAAAATAAGGAGAGATAATACTTATTTTTTCTCCTTATTCAAATTCAACTTAATTTGAACCGTCCAATATGAGAAAACTCGTTCAAAAAGTGTCAACGAATTTTTAAAAATTAGTTATGAATGTTTGAATTGGCAAACACATGCCATACTAGCAACGAACACCAATTCAACTTTTGTATTGAATTAGGAATTCAATCATTCTGAAAGTGCGTATACATAATGGGAACAATACACCCTACCTCAGAGTTTAATCAAAAAGTGGCGAACTCGATTCGTTGAATTCTGGTGAATTATCAAACTTAACAACTTTTCAGATGTTAACTAAATAGGGGGATAGTTCAAATTCAAAAATAAGGAGAGATAATACTTATTTTTTTATCGTTATTCAAATTCAACTTAATTTGAACTGTTTTCTATGAGAAAATACGTTTAAAAACTGTCATCGATTTTTTAAAAATTAGTTGTGAATTTTTGAAGTGGCAAAAATATGCCCCACTAACAATTAACACCGATTCGACTTTTGTAATGAATTAGGAATTCAATCATTCTGAAAGTTCGTGTACATGATAAAAACAATATACCCTACCTCAGAGTTTAATAAAAAAGTGGCAATCTCGATTCATTGAATTCTGTTGAATTATCAAACTTAACTACTTTTTCCATTTGAAGTATATGGGGGATAGTTCAAGTTCAAAAATTAGGAGAGATAATACATATTTTTTCTCGTTATTCAAATTCAACTTAATTTGAACCGTCACAAGTTCAAAAAGTGTCTACGGTTTTTTATAAATTCATTATGAATTTTTGAAGTGGCAACCACATGCCATACTAGCAGCGAACACCGATTCAACTTTTGTATTGAATTAGGAATTCAATCATTCTGAAAGTGCGTGTATATGATGAGAACAATATACCCTACCTCAGAGTTCAATAAAAAAGTGGCGATTTCGATACATTGAATTCTGTTGAATTATCAAACTTAACTACTTTTTCATTTTAAGTATATGAGGGATAGTTCAAATTCAAAAATATGGATAGATTATACATATTTTTTCTCGTTATTCAAAATCAACTTAATTTGAACCATCCTCTATGAGAAAACACGTTCAAAAAGTGTCAATGGTTTTTTAAAAATTAGTTATGAATTTTTGAATTGGCAAACACATGCCATACTAGCAACGAACACCAATTCAACTTTTGTATTGAATTAGGAATTCAATCATTCTGAAAGTGCGTGTACATGATTAGAACAATATACCCTACCTAAGAGTTCAATAAAAAAGTGGCGATCTCGATTCGTTGAATTCTGGTGAATTATCAAACATAACTATTTTACCCATGTTAAGTATATGGGGGATAGTTCAAGTTCAAAAATTAGGAGAGATAATTCATATTGTTTCTCGTTATTCAAATTCAACTTAATTTGAACCGTCACACGTTAAAAAAGTGTCTACAGTTTTTTAAAAATTAGTTATGAATTTTTGAAGTGGCAACCACATGCCATACTAGCAGCGAACACCGATTCAACTTTTGTATTGAATTAGGAATTCAATCATTTTGAAAGTGCGTGTACATAATAGGAACAATACACCCTACCTCAGAATTTAATCAAAAAGTGGCGATCTCGATTAGTTGAATTCTGGTGAATCATCAAACTTAACTACTTTTCAGATGTTAACTATATATGGGGAAAGTTCAAATTCAAAAATAAGGAGAGATAATACTTATTTTTTCTCGTTATTCAAATTCAACTTAACTTGAACTGTCTTCTATGAGAAAACACGTTTAAAAAATGTCAACGATTTTTTAAAAATTAGTTATGAAATTTTGATTTGGCAAAAACATGCCCCACTAATAATTAACACCGATTCGACTTTTGTGTTGAATTAGGAATTCAATCATTCTGAAAGTGCGTGTACACGATAAAAACAATATACCCTACCTCAGACTTTAATCAAAAAGTGGCGATTTCGATTCATTTCATTCTGTTGAATTATCAAACTTAACTACCTTTCCCATGTTAAGTATACGGGGGATAGTTCAAATTCAAAAATAAGGAGAGATAATACATATTTTTTCTCGATATTCAAATTCAATTTAATTTGAACCATCCTCTATGACAAAACACCTTCAAAAAGTGTCAACGATTTTTTAAAAATTAGTTATGAATTTCTGAAGTGGCAAAAACATGCCCCACTAACAACGAACACCGATTCAACATTTGTATTGAATTTGAAATTCAATCTTTCTGAAAGTACGTGTACATGATAAGAACAATATACCCTACCTAAGAGTTCAATAACAAAGTGGCGATCTCGATTCATTGAATTCTGGTGAATTATCAAACATTACTATTTTACCCATGTTAAGTATATGGGGGATAGTTCAAGTTCAAAAATTAGGAGAGATAATTCTTATTTTTTCTCGTTATTCAAATTCAACTTAATTTGAACCGTCACACGTTCAAAAAGTGTCTACAGTTTTTTAAAAATAAGTTATGAATTTTTGAAGTTGCAACCACATGCCATACTAGCAGCGAACACCGATTCAACTTTTGTATTGAATTAGGAATTCAATCATTTTGAAAGTGCGTGTACATAAAAGGAACAATACACCCTACCTCAGAATTTAATCATAAAGTGGCGATCTCGATTAGTTGAATTCTGGTGAATCATCAAACTTAACTACTTTTCAGATGTTAACTATATATGGGGATAGTTCAAATTCAAAAATAAGGAGAGATAATACTTATTTTTTCTCGTTATTCAAATTCAACTTAATTTGAACTGTCTTCTATGAGAAAACACGTTTAAAAAAGGTCAACGATTTTTTAAAAATTAGTTATGAATTTTTAAATTGGCAAAAACATGCCCCACTAATAATTAACACCGATTCGACTTTTGTGTTGAATTAGGAATTCAATCATTCTGAAAGTGCGTGTACACGATAAAAACAATATACCCTACCTCAGACTTTAATCAAAAAGTGGTGATCTTGATTCATTGAATTCTGTTGAATTATCAAACTTAACTACTTTTCCCATGTTAAGTATATGGGGGATAGTTCAATTTTAAAAATATAGAGAGATAATACATATTTTTTCTCGATATTCAAATTCAACTTAATTTGAACCATCCTCTATGACAAAACACCTTCAAAAAGTGTCAACGATTTTTTAAAAATTAGTTATGAATTTCTGAAATGGCAAAAACATGCCCCACTAACAACGAACACCGATTCTACATTTGTATTGAATTTGAAATTCAATCATTCTGAAAGTGCGTGTACATGATAAGAACAATATACCCTACCTCAAAGTTTAATAAAAAAGTGGCAATCTCGATTTATTGAATTCTGTTGAATTATCAAACTTAACTACTTTTTCCATTTTAAGAATATGGGGGATAGTTCAAGTTCCTAAATTAGGAGAGACAATACATATTTTTTCTCGTTATTCAAATTCAACTTAATTTGAACCGTCACACGTTCAAAAAGTGTCTACGGTTTTTTAAAAATTAGTTATGAATTTTTGAAGTGGCAACCACATGCCATACTAGCAGCGAACACCGATTCAACTTTTGTATTGAATTAGGAATTCAATCATTCTGAAAGTGCGTGTATATGATGAGAACAATATACCCTACCTCAGAGTTCAATAAAAAAGTGGCGATTTCGATTCATTTCATTCTGTTGAAGTATCAAACTTAACTACTTTTCCCATGTTATATATTCGGGGGATAGTTCAAATTCAAAAATAAGGAGAGATAATACTTATTTTTTCTCCTTATTCAAATTCAACTTAATTTGAACCGTCCTCTATGAGATAACACGTTCAAAAAGTGTCAACGAATTTTTAAAAATTAGTTATGAATTTTTGAATTGGCAAACACATGCCATACTAGCAACGAACACCAATTCAACTTTTGTATTGAATTAGGAATTCAATCATTCTGAAAGTGCGTATACATATTATGAACAATACACCCTACCTCAGAGTTTAATCAAAAAGTGGCGATCTCGATTCGTTGAATTCTGGTGAATTATCAAACTTAACTACTTTTCAGATGTTAACTAAATAGGGGGATAGTTCAAATTCAAAAATAAGGAGAGATAATACTTATTTTTTTATCGTTATTCAAATTCAACTTAATTTGAACTGTTTTCTATGAGAAAATACGTTTAAAAACTGTCATCGATTTTTTAAAAATTAGTTGTGAATTTTTGAAGTGGCAAAAATATGCCCCACTAACAATTAACACCGATTCGACTTTTGTAATGAATTAGGAATTCAATCATTCTGAAAGTGCGTGTACATGATTAGAACAATATACCCTACCTCAGAGTTTAATAAAAAAGTGGCAATCTCGATTCATTGAATTCTGTTGAATTATCAAACTTAACTACTTTTCCATTTTAAGAATATGGGGGATAGTTCAAGTTCCTAAATTAGGAGAGATAATACATATTTTTTCTCGTTATTCAAATTCAACTTAATTTGAACCGTCACACGTTCAAAAAGTGTCTACGGTTTTTTAAAAATAAGTTATGAATTTTTGAAGTGGCAACCACATGCCATACTAGCAGCGAACACCGATTCAACTTTTGTATTGAATTAGGAATTCAATCATTCTGAAAGTGCGTGTATATGATGAGAACAATATACCCTACCTCAGAGTTCAATAAAAAAGTGGCGATTTCGATTCATTTCATTCTGTTGAAGTATCAAACTTAACTACTTTTCCCATGTTATGTATTCGGGGGATAGTTCAAATTCAAAAATAAGGAGAGATAATACTTATTTTTTCTCCTTATTCACATTCAACTTAATTTGAACCGTCCTCTATGAGAAAACACGTTCAAAAAGTGTCAACGAATTTTTAAAAATTAGTTATGAATTTTTGAATTGGCAAGCACATGCCATACTAGCAACGAACACCAATTCAACTTTTGTATTGAAATAGGAATTCAATCATTCTGAAAGTGCGTATACATATTATGAACAATACACCCTACCTCAGAGTTTAATCAAAAAGTGGCGATCTCGATTCGTTGAATTCTGGTGAATTATCAAACTTAACTACTTTTCAGATGTTAACTAAATAGGGGGATAGTTCAAATTCAAAAATAAGGAGAGATAATACTTATTTTTTTATCGTTATTCAAATTCAACTTAATTTGAACTGTTTTCTATGAGAAAATACGTTTAAAAACTGTCATCGATTTTTTAAAAATTAGTTGTGAATTTTTGAAGTGGCAAAAATATGCCCCACTAACAATTAACACCGATTCGACTTTTGTAATGAATTAGGAATTCAATCATTCTGAAAGTGCGTGTACATGATTAGAACAATATACCCTACCTCAGAGTTTAATAAAAAAGTGGCAATCTCGATTCATTGAATTTTGTTGAATTATCAAACTTAACTACTTTTTCCATTTTAAGTATATGGGGGATAGTTCAAGTTAAAAAATTAGGAGAGATAATACATATTTTTTCTCGTTATTCAAATTCAACTTAATTTGAACCGTCACACGTTCAAAAAGTGTCTACGGTTTTTTAAAAATTAGTTATGAATTTTTGAAGTGGCAACCACATGCCATACTAGCAGCGAACACCGATTCAACTTTTGTATTGAATTAGGAATTCAATCATTCTGAAAGTGCGTGTATATGATGAGAACAATATACCCTACCTCAGAGTTCAATAAAAAAGTGGCGATTTCGATTCATTTCATTCTGTTGAAGTATCAAACTTAACTACTTTTCCCATGTTATGTATTCGGGGGATAGTTCAAATTCAAAAATAAGGAGAGATAATACTTATTTTTTCTCCTTATTCAAATTCAACTTAATTTGAACCGTCCTCTATGAGAAAACACGTTCAAAAAGTGTCAACGAATTTTTAAAAATTAGTTATGAATTTTTGAATTGGCAAACACATGCCATACTAGCAAAGAACACCAATTCAAATTTTGTATTGAATTAGGAATTCAATCATTCTGAAAGTGCGTATACATAATAGGAACAATACACCCTACCTCAGAGTTTAATCAAAAAGTGGCGATCTCGATTCGTTGAATTCTGGTGAATTATCAAACTTAACTACTTTTCAGATGTTAACTAAATAGGGGGATAGTTCAAATTCAAAAATAAGGAGAGATAATACTTATTTTTTTATCGTTATTCAAATTCAACTTAATTTGAACTGTTTTCTATGAGAAAATACGTTTAAAAACTGTCATCGATTTTTTAAAAATTAGTTGTGAATTTTTGAAGTGGCAAAAATATGCCCCACTAACAATTAACACCGATTCGACTTTTGTAATGAATTAGGAATTCAATCATTCTGAAAGTGCGTGTACATGATTATAACAATATACCCTACCTTAGAGTTTAATAAAAAAGTGGCAATCTCGATTCATTGAATTCTGTTGAATTATCAAACTTAACTACTTTTTCCATTTTAAGTATATGGGGGATAGTTCAAGTTCAAAAATTAGGAGAGATAATACATATTTTTTCTCGTTATTCAAATTCAACTTAATTTGAACCGTCACAAGTTCAAAAAGTGTCTACGGTTTTTTAAAAATTCGTTATGAATTTTTGAAGTGGCAACCACATGCCATACTAGCAGCGAACACCGATTCAACTTTTGTATTGAATTAGGAATTCAATCATTCTGAAAGTGCGTGTATATGATGAGAACAATATACCCTACCTCAGAGTTCAATAAAAAAGTGGCGATTTCGATTCATTTCATTCTGTTGAATTATCAAACTTAACTACCTTTCCCATGTTAAGTATACGGGGGATAGTTCAAATTCAAAAATAAGGAGAGATAATACATATTTTTTCTCGATATTCAAAATCAACTTAATTTGAACCATCCTCTATGACAAAACGCCTTCAAAAAGTGTCAACGATTTTTTAAAAATTAGTTATGAATTTCTGAAGTGGCAAAAACATGCCCCACTAACAACGAACACCGATTCAACATTTGTATTGAATTTGAAATTCAATCATTCTGAAAGTACGTGTACATGATAAGAACAATATACCCTACCTAAGAGTTCAATAACAAAGTGGCGATCTCGATTCATTGAATTCTGGTGAATTAAAACATTACTATTTTACCCATGTTAAGTATATGGGGGATAGTTCAAGTTCAAAAATTAGGAGAGATAATTCTTATTGTTTCTCGTTATTCAAATTCAACTTAATTTGAACCGTCACATGTTCAAAAAGTGTCTACAGTTTTTTAAAAATTAGTTATGAATTTTTGAAGTGGCAACCACATGCCATACTAGCAGCGAACACCGATTCAACTTTTGTATTGAAATAGGAATTCAATCATTTTGAAAGTGCGTGTACATAATAGGAACAATACACCCTACCTCAGAATTTAATCAAAAAGTGGCGATCTCGATTAGTTGAATTCTGGTGAATCATCAAACTTAACTACTTTTCAGATGTTAACTATATATGGGGATAGTTCAAATTCAAAAATAAGGAGAGATAATACTTATTTTTTCTCGTTATTCAAAATCAACTTAATTTGAACCATCCTCTATGAGAAAACCCGTTCAAAAAGTGTCAATGGTTTTTTAAAAATTAGTTATGAATTTTTGAATTAGCAAACACATGCCATACTAGCAACGAACACCAATTCAACTTTTGTATTGAATTAGGAATTCAATCATTCTGAAAGTGCGTGTACATGATTAGAACAATATACCCTACCTAAGAGTTCAATAAAAAAGTGGCGATCTCGATTCGTTGAATTCTGGTGAATTATCAAACATAACTATTTTACCCATGTTAAGTATATGGGGGATAGTTCAAGTTCAAAAATTAGGAGAGATAATTCATATTGTTTCTCGTTATTCAAATTCAACTTTATTTGAACCGTCACACGTTAAAAAAGTGTCTACAGTTTTTTAAAAATTAGTTATGAATTTTTGAAGTGGCAACCACATGCCATACTAGCAGCGAACACCGATTCAACTTTTGTATTGAATTAGGAATTCAATCATTTTGAAAGTGCGTGTACATAATAGAAACAATACACCCTACCTCAGAATTTAATCAAAAAGTGGCGATCTCGATTAGTTGAATTCTGGTGAATCATCAAACTTAACTACTTTTCAGATGTTAACTATATATGGGGATAGTTCAAATTCAAAAATAAGGAGAGATAATACTTATTTTTTCTCGTTATTCAAATTCAACTTAATTTAAACTGTCTTCTATGAGAAAACACGTTTAAAAAATGTCAACGATTTTTTAAAAATTAGTTATGAATTTTTGAATTGGCAAAAACATGCCCCACTAATAATTAACACCGATTCGACTTTTGTGTTGAATTAGGAATTCAATCATTCTGAAAGTGCGTGTACACGATAAAAACAATATACCCTACCTCAGACTTTAATCAAAAAGTGGTGATCTTGATTCATTGAATTCTGTTGAATTATCAAACTTAACTACTTTTCCCATGTTAAGTATATGGGGGATAGTTCAATTTTAAAAATATGGAGAGATAATACATATTTTTTCTCGATATTCAAATTCAACTTAATTTGAACCATCCTCTATGACAAAACACCTTCAAAAAGTGTCAACGATTTTTTAAAAATTAGTTATGAATTTCTGAAATGGCAAAAACATGCCCCACTAACAACGAACACCGATTCAACATTTGTATTGAATTTGAAATTCAATCATTCTGAAAGTGCGTGTACATGATAAGAACAATATACCCTACCTCAGAGTTTAATAAAAAAGTGGCAATCTCGATTTATTGAATTCTGTTGAATTATCAAACTTAACTACTTTTTCCATTTTAAGAATATGGGGGATAGTTCAAGTTCCTAAATTAGGAGAGATAATACATATTTTTTCTCGTTATTCAAATTCAACTTAATTTGAACCGTCACACGTTCAAAAAGTGTCTACGGTTTTTTAAAAATTAGTTATGAATTTTTGAAGTGGCAACCACATGCCATACTAGCAGCGAACACCGATTCAACTTTTGTATTGAATTAGGAATTCAATCATTCTGAAAGTGCGTGTATATGATGAGAACAATATACCCTACCTCAGAGTTCAATAAAAAAGTGGCGATTTCGATTCATTTCATTCTGTTGAATTATCAAACTAAACTACTTTTCCCATGTTAAGTATACGGGGGATAATTCAAATTCAAAAATAAGGAGAGATAATACTTATTTTTTCTCCTTATTCAAATTCAACTTAATTTGAACTGTTTTCTATGAGAAAACACGTTTAAAAAGTGTCATCGATTTTTTAAAATTTAGTTGTGAATTTTTGAAGTGGCAACCACATGCCATACTAGCAGCGAACACCGATTCAACTTTTGTAATGAATTAGGAATTCCATCATTCTGAAAGTTCGTGTACATGATAAAAACAATATATCCTACCTCAGAGTTTAATCAAAAAGTGGTGATCTTGATTCGTTGAATTCTGTTGAATTATCAAACTTAACTACTTTTCCCATGTTAAGTATATGGGGGATAGTTCAATTTTAAAAATATGGAGAGATAATACATATTTTTTCTCGATATTCAAATTCAACTTAATTTGAACCATCCTCTATGACAAAACTTCTTCAAAAAGTGTCAACGATTTTTTAAAAATTAGTTATGAATTTCTGAAATGGCAAAAACATGCCCCACTAACAACGAACACCGATTCAACATTTGTATTGAATTTGAAATTCAATCATTCTGAAAGTGCGTGTACATGATAAGAACAAAATACCCTACCTCAGAGTTTAATAAAAAAGTGGCAATCTCGATTTATTGAATTCTGTTGAATTATCAAACTTAACAACTTTTTCCATTTTAAGAATATGGGGGATAGTTCAAGTTCCTAAATTAGGAGAGATAATACATATTTTTTCTCGTTATTCAAATTCAACTTAATTTGAACCGTCACACGTTCAAAAAGTGTCTACGGTTTTTTAAAAATTAGTTATGAATTTTTGAAGTGGCAACCACATGCCATACTAGCAGCGAACACCGATTCAACTTTTGTATTGAATTAGGAATTCAATCATTCTGAAAGTGCGTGTATATGATGAGAACAATATACCCTACCTCAGAGTTCAATAAAAAAGTGGCGATTTCGATTCATTTCATTCTGTTGAAGTATCAAACTTAACTACTTTTCCCATGTTATGTATTCGGGGGATTGTTCAAATTCAAAAATAAGGAGAGATAATACTTATTTTTTCTCCTTATTCAAATTCAACTTAATTTGAACCGTCCTCTATGAGAAAACACGTTCAAAAAGTGTCAACGAATTTTTAAAAATTAGTTATGAATTTTTGAATTGGCAAACACATGCCATACTAGCAACGAACACCAATTCAACTTTTGTATTGAATTAGGAATTCAATCATTCTGAAAGTGCGTATACATATTATGAACAATACACCCTACCTCAGAGTTTAATCAAAAAGTGGCGATCTCGATTCGTTGAATTCTGGTGAATTATCAAACTTAACTACTTTTCAGATGTTAACTAAATAGGGGGATAGTTCAAATTCAAAAATTAGGAGAGATAATACATATTTTTTCTCGTTATTCAAATTCAACTTAATTTGAACCGTCACAAGTTCAAAAAGTGTCTACGGTTTTTTAAAAATTCGTTATGAATTTTTGAAGTGGCAACCACATGCCATACTAGCAGCGAACACCGATTCAACTTTTGTATTGAATTAGGAATTCAATCATTCTGAAAGTGCGTGTATATGATGAGAACAATATACCCTACCTCAGAGTTCAATAAAAAAGTGGCGATTTCGATTCATTTCATTCTGTTGAATTATCAAACTTAACTACCTTTCCCATGTTAAGTATACGGGGGATAGTTCAAATTCAAAAATAAGGAGAGATAATACATATTTTTTCTCGATATTAAAATTCAACTTAACTTGAACCATCCTCTATTACAAAACGCCTTAAAAAAGTGTCAACGATTTTTTAAAAATTAGTTATGAATTTCTGAAGTGGCAAAAACATGCCCCACTAACAACGAACACCGATTCAACATTTGTATTGAATTTGAAATTCAATCATTCTGAAAGTACGTGTACATGATAAGAACAATATACCCTACCTAAGAGTTCAATTACAAAGTGGCGATCTCGATTCATTGAATTCTGGTGAATTATCAAACATTACTATTTTACCCATGTTAAGTATATGGGGGATAGTTCAAGTTCAAAAATTAGGAGAGATAATTCTTATTGTTTCTCGTTATTCAAATTCAACTTAATTTGAACCGTCACACGTTCAAAAAGTGTCTACAGTTTTTTAAAAATTAGTTATGAATTTTTGAAGTGGCAACCACATGCCATACTAGCAGCGAACACCGATTCAACTTTTGTATTGAATTAGGAATTCAATCATTTTGAAAGTGCGTGTACATAATAGGAACAATACACCCTACCTCAGAATTTAATCAAAAAGTGGCGATCTCGATTAGTTGAATTCTGGTGAATCATCAAACTTAACTACTTTTCAGATGTTTACTATATATGGGGATAGTTCAAATTCAAAAATAAGGAGAGATAATACTTATTTTTTCTCGTTATTCAAATTCAACTTAATTTGAACTGTCTTCTATGAGAAAACACGTTTAAAAAATGTCAACGATTTTTTAAAAATTAGTTATGAATTTTTGAATTGGCAAAAACATGCCCCACTAATAATTAACACCGATTCGACTTTTGTGTTGAATTAGGAATTCAATCATTCTGAAAGTGCGTGTACACGATAAAAACAATATACCCTACCTCAGACTTTAATCAAAAAGTGGTGATCTTGATTCATTGAATTCTGTTGAATTATCAAACTTAACTACTTTTCCCATGTTAAGTATATGGGGGATAGTTCAATTTTAAAAATATGGAGAGATAATACATATTTTTTCTCGATATTCAAATTCAACTTAATTTGAACCATCCTCTATGACAATACACCTTCAAAAAGTGTCAACGATTTTTTAAAAATTAGTTATGAATTTCTGAAATGGCAAAAACATGCCCCACTAACAACGAACACCGATTCTACATTTGTATTGAATTTGAAATTCAATCATTCTGAAAGTGCGTGTACATGATAAGAACATATATACCCTACCTCAGAGTTTAATAAAAAAGTGGCAATCTCGATTTATTGAATTCTGTTGAATTATCAAACTTAACTACTTTTTCCATTTTAAGAATATGGGGGATAGTTCAAGTTCCTAAATTAGGAGAGATAATACATATTTTTTCTCGTTATTCAAATTCAACTTAATTTGAACCGTCACACGTTCAAAAAGTGTCTACGGTTTTTTAAAAATTAGTTATGAATTTTTGAAGTGGCAACCACATGCCATACTAGCAGCGAACACCGATTCAACTTTTGTATTGAATTAGGAATTCAATCATTTTGAAAGTGCGTGTATATGATGAGAACAATATACCCTACCTCAGAGTTCAATAAAAGAGTGGCGATTTCGATTCATTTCATTCTGTTGAAGTATCAAACTTAACTATGTTATGTATTCGGGGGATTGTTCAAATTCAAAAATAAGGAGAGATAATACTTATTTTTTCTCCTTATTCAAATTCAACTTAATTTGAACCGTCCTCTATGAGAAAACACGTTCAAAAAGTGTCAACGAATTTTTAAAAATTAGTTATGAATTTTTGAATTGGCAAACACATGCCATACTAGCAACGAACACCAATTCAACTTTTGTATTGAATTAGGAATTCAATCATTCTGAAAGTGCGTATACATATTATGAACAATACACCCTACCTCAGAGTTTAATCAAAAAGTGGCGATCTCGATTCGTTGAATTCTGGTGAATTATCAAACTTAACTACTTTTCAGATGTTAACTAAATAGGGGGATAGTTCAAATTCAAAAATAAGGAGAGATAATACTTATTTTTTTATCGTTATTCAAATTCAACTTAATTTGAACTGTTTTCTATGAGAAAATACGTTTAAAAACTGTCATCGATTTTTTAAAAATTAGTTGTGAATTTTTGAAGTGGCATAAATATGCCCCACTAACAATTAACACCGATTCGACTTTTGTAATGAATTAGGAATTCAATCATTCTGAAAGTGCGTGTACATGATTAGAACAATATACCCTACCTCAGAGTTTAATAAAAAAGTGGCAATCTCGATTCATTGAATTCTGTTGAATTATCAAACTTAACTACTTTTTCCATTTGAAGTATATGGGGGATAGTTCAAGTTCAAAAATTAGGAGAGATAATACATATTTTTTCTCGTTATTCAAATTCAACTTAATTTGAACCGTCACACGTTCAAAAAGTGTCTTACGGTTTTTTTAAAAAATTAGTTATGAATTTTTGAAGTGGCAACCACATGCCATACTAGCAGCGAACACCGTTCAACTTTTGTATTGAATTAGGAATTCAATCATTCTGAAAGTGCGTGTATATGATGAGAACAATATACCCTACCTCAGAGTTCAATAAAAAAGTGGCGATTTCGATTCATTTCATTCTGTTGAATTATCAAACTTAACTACTTTTCCCATGTTATGTATTCGTGGGATAGTTCAAATTCAAAAATAAGGAGAGATAATACTTATTTTTTCTCCTTATTCAAATTCAACTTAATTTGAACCGTCCAATATGAGAAAACTCGTTCAAAAAGTGTCAACGAATTTTTAAAAATTAGTTATGAATGTTTGAATTGGCAAACACATGCCATACTAGCAACGAACACCAATTCAACTTTTGTATTGAATTAGGAATTCAATCATTCTGAAAGTGCGTATACATAATGGGAACAATACACCCTACCTCAGAGTTTAATCAAAAAGTGGCGAACTCGATTCGTTGAATTCTGGTGAATTATCAAACTTAACTACTTTTCAGATGTTAACTAAATAGGGGGATAGTTCAAATTCAAAAATAAGGAGAGATAATACTTATTTTTTTATCGTTATTCAAATTCAACTTAATTTGAACTGTTTTCTATGAGAAAATACGTTTAAAAACTGTCATCGATTTTTTAAAAATTAGTTGTGAATTTTTGAAGTGGCAAAAATATGCCCCACTAACAATTAACACCGATTCGACTTTTGTAATGAATTAGGAATTCAATCATTCTGAAAGTTCGTGTACATGATAAAAACAATATACCCTACCTCAGAGTTTAATAAAAAAGTGGCAATCTCGATTCATTGAATTCTGTTGAATTATCAAACTTAACTACTTTTTCCATTTGAAGTATATGGGGGATAGTTCAAGTTCAAAAATTAGGAGAGATAATACATATTTTTTCTCGTTATTCAAATTCAACTTAATTTGAACCGTCACAAGTTCAAAAAGTGTCTACGGTTTTTTAAAAATTCATTATGAATTTTTGAAGTGGCAACCACATGCCATACTAGCAGCGAACACCGATTCAACTTTTGTATTGAATTAGGAATTCAATCATTCTGAAAGTGCGTGTATATGATGAGAACAATATACCCTACCTCAGAGTTCAATAAAAAAGTGGCGATTTCGATACATTGAATTCTGTTGAATTATCAAACTTAACTACTTTTTCATTTTAAGTATATGAGGGATAGTTCAAATTCAAAAATATGGATAGATTATACATATTTTTTCTCGTTATTCAAAATCAACTTAATTTGAACCATCCTCTATGAGAAAACACGTTCAAAAAGTGTCAATGGTTTTTTAAAAATTAGTTATGAATTTTTGAATTGGCAAACACATGCCATACTAGCAACGAACACCAATTCAACTTTTGTATTGAATTAGGAATTCAATCATTCTGAAAGTGCGTGTACATGATTAGAACAATATACCCTACCTAAGAGTTCAATAAAAAAGTGGCGATCTCGATTCGTTGAATTCTGGTGAATTATCAAACATAACTATTTTACCCATGTTAAGTATATGGGGGATAGTTCAAGTTCAAAAATTAGGAGAGATAATTCATATTGTTTCTCGTTATTCAAATTCAACTTAATTTGAACCGTCACACGTTAAAAAAGTGTCTACAGTTTTTTAAAAATTAGTTATGAATTTTTGAAGTGGCAACCACATGCCATACTAGCAGCGAACACCGATTCAACTTTTGTATTGAATTAGGAATTCAATCATTTTGAAAGTGCGTGTACATAATAGGAACAATACACCCTACCTCAGAATTTAATCAAAAAGTGGCGATCTCGATTAGTTGAATTCTGGTGAATCATCAAACTTAACTACTTTTCAGATGTTAACTATATATGGGGATAGATCAAATTCAAAAATAAGGAGAGATAATACTTATTTTTTCTCGTTATTCAAATTCAACTTAACTTGAACTGTCTTCTATGAGAAAACACGTTTAAAAAATGTCAACGATTTTTTAAAAATTAGTTATGAAATTTTGATTTGGCAAAAACATGCCCCACTAATAATTAACACCGATTCGACTTTTGTGTTGAATTAGGAATTCAATCATTCTGAAAGTGCGTGTACACGATAAAAACAATATACCCTACCTCAGACTTTAATCAAAAAGTGGCGATTTCGATTCATTTCATTCTGTTGAATTATCAAACTTAACTACCTTTCCCATGTTAAATATACGGGGGATAGTTCAAATTCAAAAATAAGGAGAGATAATACATATTTTTTCTCGATATTCAAATTCAATTTAATTTGAACCATCCTCTATGACAAAACACCTTCAAAAAGTGTCAACGATTTTTTAAAAATTAGTTATGAATTTCTGAAGTGGCAAAAACATGCCCCACTAACAACGAACACCGATTCAACATTTGTATTGAATTTGAAATTCAATCTTTCTGAAAGTACGTGTACATGATAAGAACAATATACCCTACCTAAGAGTTCAATAACAAAGTGGCGATCTCGATTCATTGAATTCTGGTGAATTATCAAACATTACTATTTTACCCATGTTAAGTATATGGGGGATAGTTCAAGTTCAAAAATTAGGAGAGATAATTCTTATTTTTTCTCGTTATTCAAATTCAACTTAATTTGAACCGTCACACGTTCAAAAAGTGTCTACAGTTTTTTAAAAATAAGTTATGAATTTTTGAAGTTGCAACCACATGCCATACTAGCAGCGAACACCGATTCAACTTTTGTATTGAATTAGGAATTCAATCATTTTGAAAGTGCGTGTACATAAAAGGAACAATACACCCTACCTCAGAATTTAATCATAAAGTGGCGATCTCGATTAGTTGAATTCTGGTGAATCATCAAACTTAACTACTTTTCAGATGTTAACTATATATGGGGATAGTTCAAATTCAAAAATAAGGAGAGATAATACTTATGTTTTCTCGTTATTCAAATTCAACTTAATTTGAACTGTCTTCTATGAGAAAACACGTTTAAAAAAGGTCAACGATTTTTTAAAAATTAGTTATGAATTTTTAAATTGGCAAAAACATGCCCCACTAATAATTAACACCGATTCGACTTTTGTGTTGAATTAGGAATTCAATCATTCTGAAAGTGCGTGTACACGAAAAAAACAATATACCCTACCTCAGACTTTAATCAAAAAGTGGTGATCTTGATTCATTGAATTCTGTTGAATTATCAAACTTAACTACTTTTCCCATGTTAAGTATATGGGGGATAGTTCAATTTTAAAAATATAGAGAGATAATACATATTTTTTCTCGATATTCAAATTCAACTTAATTTGAACCATCCTCTATGACAAAACACCTTCAAAAAGTGTCAACGATTTTTTAAAAATTAGTTATGAATTTCTGAAATGGCAAAAACATGCCCCACTAACAACGAACACCGATTCTACATTTGTATTGAATTTGAAATTCAATCATTCTGAAAGTGCGTGTACATGATAAGAACAATATACCCTACCTCAAAGTTTAATAAAAAAGTGGCAATCTCGATTTATTGAATTCTGTTGAATTATCAAACTTAACTACTTTTTCCATTTTAAGAATATGGGGGATAGTTCAAGTTCCTAAATTAGGAGAGATAATACATATTTTTTCTCGTTATTCAAATTCAACTTAATTTGAACCGTCACACGTTCAAAAAGTGTCTACGGTTTTTTAAAAATAAGTTATGAATTTTTGAAGTGGCAACCACATGCCATACTAGCAGCGAACACCGATTCAACTTTTGTATTGAATTAGGAATTCAATCATTCTGAAAGTGCGTGTATATGATGAGAACAATATACCCTACCTCAGAGTTCAATAAAAAAGTGGCGATTTCGATTCATTTCATTCTGTTGAAGTATCAAACTTAACTACTTTTCAGATGTTAACTAAATAGGGGGATAGTTCAAATTCAAAAATAAGGAGAGATAATACTTATTTTTTTATCGTTATTCAAATTCAACTTAATTTGAACTGTTTTCTATGAGAAAATACGTTTAAAAACTGTCATCGATTTTTTAAAAATTAGTTGTGAATTTTTGAAGTGGCAAAAATATGCCCCACTAACAATTAACACCGATTCGACTTTTGTAATGAATTAGGAATTCAATCATTCTGAAAGTGCGTGTACATGATTAGAACAATATACCCTACCTCAGAGTTTAATAAAAAAGTGGCAATCTCGATTCATTGAATTCTGTTGAATTATCAAACTTAACTACTTTTTCCATTTTAAGAATATGGGGGATAGTTCAAGTTCCTAAATTAGGAGAGATAATACATATTTTTTCTCGTTATTCAAATTCAACTTAATTTGAACCGTCACACGTTCAAAAAGTGTCTACGGTTTTTTAAAAATAAGTTATGAATTTTTGAAGTGGCAACCACATGCCATACTAGCAGCGAACACCGATTCAACTTTTGTATTGAATTAGGAATTCAATCATTCTGAAAGTGCGTGTATATGATGAGAACAATATACCCTACCTCAGAGTTCAATAAAAAAGTGGCGATTTCGATTCATTTCATTCTGTTGAAGTATCAAACTTAACTACTTTTCCCATGTTATGTATTCGGGGGATAGTTCAAATTCAAAAATAAGGAGAGATAATACTTATTTTTTCTCCTTATTCACATTCAACTTAATTTGAACCGTCCTCTATGAGAAAACACGTTCAAAAAGTGTCAACGAATTTTTAAAAATTAGTTATGAATTTTTGAATTGGCAAGCACATGCCATACTAGCAACGAACACCAATTCAACTTTTGTATTGAAATAGGAATTCAATCATTCTGAAAGTGCGTATACATATTATGAACAATACACCCTACCTCAGAGTTTAATCAAAAAGTGGCGATCTCGATTCGTTGAATTCTGGTGAATTATCAAACTTAACTACTTTTCAGATGTTAACTAAAAAGGGGGATAGTTCAAATTCAAAAATAAGGAGAGATAATACTTATTTTTTTATCGTTATTCAAATTCAACTTAATTTGAACTGTTTTCTATGAGAAAATACGTTTAAAAACTGTCATCGATTTTTTAAAAATTAGTTGTGAATTTTTGAAGTGGCAAAAATATGCCCCACTAACAATTAACACCGATTCGACTTTTGTAATGAATTAGGAATTCAATCATTCTGAAAGTGCGTGTACATGATTAGAACAATATACCCTACCTCAGAGTTTAATAAAAAAGTGGCAATCTCGATTCATTGAATTTTGTTGAATTATCAAACTTAACTACTTTTTCCATTTTAAGTATATGGGGGATAGTTCAAGTTCAAAAATTAGGAGAGATAATACATATTTTTTCTCGTTATTCAAATTCAACTTAATTTGAACCGTCACACGTTCAAAAAGTGTCTACGGTTTTTTAAAAATTAGTTATGAATTTTTGAAGTGGCAACCACATGCCATACTAGCAGCGAACACTGATTCAACTTTTGTATTGAATTAGGAATTCAATCATTCTGAAAGTGCGTGTATATGATGAGAACAATATACCCTACCTCAGAGTTCAATAAAAAAGTGGCGATTTCGATTCATTTCATTCTGTTGAAGTATCAAACTTAACTACTTTTCCCATGTTATGTATTCGGGGGATAGTTCAAATTCAAAAATAAGGAGAGATAATACTTATTTTTTCTCCTTATTCAAATTCAACTTAATTTGAACCGTCCTCTATGAGAAAACACGTTCAAAAAGTGTCAACGAATTTTTAAAAATTAGTTATGAATTTTTGAATTGGCAAACACATGCCATACTAGCAAAGAACACCAATTCAAATTTTGTATTGAATTAGGAATTCAATCATTCTGAAAGTGCGTATACATATTATGAACAATACACCCTACCTCAGAGTTTAATCAAAAAGTGGCGATTTCGATTCGTTGAATTCTGGTGAATTATCAAACTTAACTACTTTTCAGATGTTAACTAAATAGGGGGATAGTTCAAATTCAAAAATAAGGAGAGATAATACTTATTTTTTTATCGTTATTCAAATTCAACTTAATTTGAACTGTTTTCTATGAGAAAATACGTTTAAAAACTGTCATCGATTTTTTAAAAATTAGTTGTGAATTTTTGAAGTGGCAAAAATATGCCCCACTAACAATTAACACCGATTCGACTTTTATAATGAATTAGGAATTCAATCATTCTGAAAGTGCGTGTACATGATTATAACAATATACCCTACCTTAGAGTTTAATAAAAAAGTGGCAATCTCGATTCATTGAATTCTGTTGAATTATCAAACTTAACTACTTTTTCCATTTTAAGTATATGGGGGATAGTTCAAGTTCAAAAATTAGGAGAGATAATACATATTTTTTCTCGTTATTCAAATTCAACTTAATTTGAACCGTCACAAGTTCAAAAAGTGTCTACGGTTTTTTAAAAATTCGTTATGAATTTTTGAAGTGGCAACCACATGCCATACTAGCAGCGAACACCGATTCAACTTTTGTATTGAATTAGGAATTCAATCATTCTGAAAGTGCGTGTATATGATGAGAACAATATACCCTACCTCAGAGTTCAATAAAAAAGTGGCGATTTCGATTCATTTCATTCTGTTGAATTATCAAACTTAACTACCTTTCCCATGTTAAGTATACGGGGGATAGTTCAAATTCAAAAATAAGGAGAGATAATACATATTTTTTCTCGATATTCAAAATCAACTTAATTTGAACCATCCTCTATGACAAAACGCCTTCAAAAAGTGTCAACGATTTTTTAAAAATTAGTTATGAATTTCTGAAGTGGCAAAAACATGCCCCACTAACAACGAACACCGATTCAACATTTGTATTGAATTTGAAATTCAATCATTCTGAAAGTACGTGTACATGATAAGAACAATATACCCTACCTAAGAGTTCAATAACAAAGTGGCGATCTCGATTCATTGAATTCTGGTGAATTAAAACATTACTATTTTACCCATGTTAAGTATATGGGGGATAGTTCAAGTTCAAAAATTAGGAGAGATAATTCTTATTGTTTCTCGTTATTCAAATTCAACTTAACTTGAACCGTCACATGTTCAAAAAGTGTCTACAGTTTTTTAAAAATTAGTTATGAATTTTTGAAGTGGCAACCACATGCCATACTAGCAGCGAACACCGATTCAACTTTTGTATTGAAATAGGAATTCAATCATTTTGAAAGTGCGTGTACATAATAGGAACAATACACCCTACCTCAGAATTTAATCAAAAAGTGGCGATCTCGATTAGTTGAATTCTGGTGAATCATCAAACTTAACTACTTTTCAGATGTTAACTATATATGGGGATAGTTCAAATTCAAAAATAAGGAGAGATAATACTTATTTTTTCTCGTTATTCAAAATCAACTTAATTTGAACCATCCTCTATGAGAAAACCCGTTCAAAAAGTGTCAATGGTTTTTTAAAAATTAGTTATGAATTTTTGAATTAGCAAACACATGCCATACTAGCAACGAACACCAATTCAACTTTTGTATTGAATTAGGAATTCAATCATTCTGAAAGTGCGTGTACATGATTAGAACAATATACCCTACCTAAGAGTTCAATAAAAAAGTGGCGATCTCGATTCGTTGAATTCTGGTGAATTATCAAACATAACTATTTTACCCATGTTAAGTATATGGGGGATAGTTCAAGTTCAAAAATTAGGAGAGATAATTCATATTGTTTCTCGTTATTCAAATTCAACTTTATTTGAACCGTCACACGTTAAAAAAGTGTCTACAGTTTTTTAAAAATTAGTTATGAATTTTTGAAGTGGCAACCACATGCCATACTAGCAGCGAACACCGATTCAACTTTTGTATTGAATTAGGAATTCAATCATTTTGAAAGTGCGTGTACATAATAGAAACAATACACCCTACCTCAGAATTTAATCAAAAAGTGGCGATCTCGATTAGTTGAATTCTGGTGAATCATCAAACTTAACTACTTTTCAGATGTTAACTATATATGGGGATAGTTCAAATTCAAAAATAAGGAGAGATAATACTTATTTTTTCTCGTTATTCAAATTCAACTTAATTTAAACTGTCTTCTATGAGAAAACACGTTTAAAAAATGTCAACGATTTTTTAAAAATTAGTTATGAATTTTTGAATTGGCAAAAACATGCTCCACTAATAATTAACACCGATTCGACTTTTGTGTTGAATTAGGAATTCAATCATTCTGAAAGTGCGTGTACACGATAAAAACAATATACCCTACCTCAGACTTTAATCAAAAAGTGGTGATCTTGATTCATTGAATTCTGTTGAATTATCAAACTTAACTACTTTTCCCATGTTAAGTATATGGGGGATAGTTCAATTTTAAAAATATGGAGAGATAATACATATTTTTTCTCGATATTCAAATTCAACTTAATTTGAACCATCCTCTATGACAAAACACCTTCAAAAAGTGTCAACGATTTTTTAAAAATTAGTTATGAATTTCTGAAATGGCAAAAACATGCCCCACTAACAACGAACACCGATTCAACATTTGTATTGAATTTGAAATTCAATCATTCTGAAAGTGCGTGTACATGATAAGAACAATATACCCTACCTCAGAGTTTAATAAAAAAGTGGCAATCTCGATTTATTGAATTCTGTTGAATTATCAAACTTAACTACTTTTTCCATTTTAAGAATATGGGGGATAGTTCAAGTTCCTAAATTAGGAGAGATAATACATATTTTTTCTCGTTATTCAAATTCAACTTAATTTGAACCGTCACACGTTCAAAAAGTGTCTACGGTTTTTTAAAAATTAGTTATGAATTTTTGAAGTGGCAACCACATGCCATACTAGCAGCGAACACCGATTCAACTTTTGTATTGAATTAGGAATTCAATCATTCTGAAAGTGCGTGTATATGATGAGAACAATATACCCTACCTCAGAGTTCAATAAAAAAGTGGCGATTTCGATTCATTTCATTCTGTTGAATTATCAAACTTAACTACTTTTCCCATGTTAAGTATACGGGGGATAATTCAAATTCAAAAATAAGGAGAGATAATACTTATTTTTTCTCCTTATTCAAATTCAACTTAATTTGAACTGTTTTCTATGAGAAAACACGTTTAAAAAGTGTCATCGATTTTTTAAAATTTAGTTGTGAATTTTTGAAGTGGCAACCACATGCCATACTAGCAGCGAACACCGATTCAACTTTTGTATTGAATTATGAATTCAATCATTTTGAAAGTAAGTGTACATAATAGGAACAATACACCTTAACTCAGAATTTAATCAAAAAGTGGCGATCTCGATTAGTTGAATTCTGATGAATTATCAAACTTAACTACTTTTCAGATGTTAACAGAACTATATATGGGGATAGTTCAAATTCAAAAATAAGGAGAGATAATACTTATTTTTTCTTGTTATTCAAATTCAACTTAATTTGAACTGTCTTCTATGAGAAAACACGTTTAAAAAATGTCAACGATTTTTTAAAAATTAGTTATGAATTTTTGAAGTGGCAAAAACATGCCCCACTAACAATTAACACCGATTCAACTTTTGTAATGAATTAGGAATTCCATCATTCTGAAAGTTCGTGTACATGATAAAAACAATATATCCTACCTCAGAGTTTAATCAAAAAGTGGTGATCTTGATTCGTTGAATTCTGTTGAATTATCAAACTTAACTACTTTTCCCATGTTAAGTATATGGGGGATAGTTCAATTTTAAAAATATGGAGAGATAATACATATTTTTTCTCGATATTCAAATTCAACTTAATTTGAACCATCCTCTATGACAAAACTTCTTCAAAAAGTGTCAACGATTTTTTAAAAATTAGTTATGAATTTCTGAAATGGCAAAAACATGCCCCACTAACAACGAACACCGATTCAACATTTGTATTGAATTTGAAATTCAATCATTCTGAAAGTGCGTGTACATGATAAGAACAAAATACCCTACCTCAGAGTTTAATAAAAAAGTGGCAATCTCGATTTATTGAATTCTGTTGAATTATCAAACTTAACAACTTTTTCCATTTTAAGAATATAGGGGATAGTTCAAGTTCCTAAATTAGGAGAGATAATACATATTTTTTCTCGTTATTCAAATTCAACTTAATTTGAACCGTCACACGTTCAAAAAGTGTCTACGGTTTTTTAAAAATTAGTTATGAATTTTTGAAGTGGCAACCACATGCCATACTAGCAGCGAACACCGATTCAACTTTTGTATTGAATTAGGAATTCAATCATTCTGAAAGTGCGTGTATATGATGAGAACAATATACCCTACCTCAGAGTTCAATAAAAAAGTGGCGATTTCGATTCATTTCATTCTGTTGAAGTATCAAACTTAACTACTTTTCCCATGTTATGTATTCGGGGGATTGTTCAAATTCAAAAATAAGGAGAGATAATACTTATTTTTTCTCCTTATTCAAATTCAACTTAATTTGAACCGTCCTCTATGAGAAAACACGTTCAAAAAGTGTCAACGAATTTTTAAAAATTAGTTATGAATTTTTTAATTGGCAAACACATGCCATACTAGCAACGAACACCAATTCAACTTTTGTATTGAATTAGGAATTCAATCATTCTGAAAGTGCGTATACATATTATGAACAATACACCCTACCTCAGAGTTTAATCAAAAAGTGGCGATCTCGATTCGTTGAATTCTGGTGAATTATCAAACTTAACTACTTTTCAGATGTTAACTAAATAGGGGGATAGTTCAAATTCAAAAATAAGGAGAGATAATACTTATTTTTTTATCGTTATTCAAATTCAACTTAATTTGAACTGTTTTCTATGAGAAAATACGTTTAAAAACTGTCATCGATTTTTTAAAAATTAGTTGTGAATTTTTGAAGTGGCATAAATATGCCCCACTAACAATTAACACCGATTCGACTTTTGTAATGAATTAGGAATTCAATCATTCTGAAAGTGCGTGTACATGATTAGAACAATATACCCTACCTCAGAGTTTAATAAAAAAGTGGCAATCTCGATTCATTGAATTCTGTTGAATTATCAAACTTAACTACTTTTTCCATTTTAAGTATATGGGGGATAGTTCAAGTTCAAAAATTAGGAGAGATAATACATATTTTTTCTCGTTATTCAAATTCAACTTAATTTGAACCGTCACAAGTTCAAAAAGTGTCTACGGTTTTTTAAAAATTCGTTATGAATTTTTGAAGTGGCAACCACATGCCATACTAGCAGCGAACACCGATTCAACTTTTGTATTGAATTAGGAATTCAATCATTCTGAAAGTGCGTGTATATGATGAGAACAATATACCCTACCTCAGAGTTCAATAAAAAAGTGGCGATTTCGATTCATTTCATTCTGTTGAATTATCAAACTTAACTACCTTTCCCATGTTAAGTATACGGGGGATAGTTCAAATTCAAAAATAAGGAGAGATAATACATATTTTTTCTCGATATTCAAATTCAACTTAATTTGAACCATCCTCTATTACAAAACGCCTTCAAAAAGTGTCAACGATTTTTTAAAAATTAGTTATGAATTTCTGAAGTGGCAAAAACATGCCCCACTAACAACGAACACCGATTCAACATTTGTATTGAATTTGAAATTCAATCATTCTGAAAGTACGTGTACATGATAAGAACAATATACCCTACCTAAGAGTTCAATAACAAAGTGGCGATCTCGATTCATTGAATTCTGGTGAATTAAAACATTACTATTTTACCCATGTTAAGTATATGGGGGATAGATCAAGTTCAAAAATTAGGAGAGATAATTCTTATTGTTTCTCGTTATTCAAATTCAACTTAACTTGAACCGTCACATGTTCAAAAAGTGTCTACAGTTTTTTAAAAATTAGTTATGAATTTTTGAAGTGGCAACCACATGCCATACTAGCAGCGAACACCGATTCAACTTTTGTATTGAAATAGGAATTCAATCATTTTGAAAGTGCGTGTACATAATAGGAACAATACACCCTACCTCAGAATTTAATCAAAAAGTGGCGATCTCGATTAGTTGAATTCTGGTGAATCATCAAACTTAACTACTTTTCAGATGTTAACTATATATGGGGATAGTTCAAATTCAAAAATAAGGAGAGATAATACTTATTTTTTCTCGTTATTCAAAATCAACTTAATTTGAACCATCCTCTATGAGAAAACCCGTTCAAAAAGTGTCAATGGTTTTTTAAAAATTAGTTATGAATTTTTGAATTAGCAAACACATGCCATACTAGCAACGAACACCAATTCAACTTTTGTATTGAATTAGGAATTCAATCATTCTGAAAGTGCGTGTACATGATTAGAACAATATACCCTACCTAAGAGTTCAATAAAAAAGTGGCGATCTCGATTCGTTGAATTCTGGTGAATTATCAAACATAACTATTTTACCCATGTTAAGTATATGGGGGATAGTTCAAGTTCAAAAATTAGGAGAGATAATTCATATTGTTTCTCGTTATTCAAATTCAACTTTATTTGAACCGTCACACGTTAAAAAAGTGTCTACAGTTTTTTAAAAATTAGTTATGAATTTTTGAAGTGGCAACCACATGCCATACTAGCAGCGAACACCGATTCAACTTTTGTATTGAATTAGGAATTCAATCATTTTGAAAGTGCGTGTACATAATAGAAACAATACACCCTACCTCAGAATTTAATCAAAAAGTGGCGATCTCGATTAGTTGAATTCTGGTGAATCATCAAACTTAACTACTTTTCAGATGTTAACTATATATGGGGATAGTTCAAATTCAAAAATAAGGAGAGATAATACTTATTTTTTCTCGTTATTCAAATTCAACTTAATTTAAACTGTCTTCTATGAGAAAACACGTTTAAAAAATGTCAACGATTTTTTAAAAATTAGTTATGAATTTTTGAATTGGCAAAAACATGCTCCACTAATAATTAACACCGATTCGACTTTTGTGTTGAATTAGGAATTCAATCATTCTGAAAGTGCGTGTACACGATAAAAACAATATACCCTACCTCAGACTTTAATCAAAAAGTGGTGATCTTGATTCATTGAATTCTGTTGAATTATCAAACTTAACTACTTTTCCCATGTTAAGTATATGGGGGATAGTTCAATTTTAAAAATATGGAGAGATAATACATATTTTTTCTCGATATTCAAATTCAACTTAATTTGAACCATCCTCTATGACAAAACACCTTCAAAAAGTGTCAACGATTTTTTAAAAATTAGTTATGAATTTCTGAAATGGCAAAAACATGCCCCACTAACAACGAACACCGATTCAACATTTGTATTGAATTTGAAATTCAATCATTCTGAAAGTGCGTGTACATGATAAGAACAATATACCCTACCTCAGAGTTTAATAAAAAAGTGGCAATCTCGATTTATTGAATTCTGTTGAATTATCAAACTTAACTACTTTTTCCATTTTAAGAATATGGGGGATAGTTCAAGTTCCTAAATTAGGAGAGATAATACATATTTTTTCTCGTTATTCAAATTCAACTTAATTTGAACCGTCACACGTTCAAAAAGTGTCTACGGTTTTTTAAAAATTAGTTATGAATTTTTGAAGTGGCAACCACATGCCATACTAGCAGCGAACACCGATTCAACTTTTGTATTGAATTAGGAATTCAATCATTCTGAAAGTGCGTGTATATGATGAGAACAATATACCCTACCTCAGAGTTCAATAAAAAAGTGGCGATTTCGATTCATTTCATTCTGTTGAATTATCAAACTTAACTACTTTTCCCATGTTAAGTATACGGGGGATAATTCAAATTCAAAAATAAGGAGAGATAATACTTATTTTTTCTCCTTATTCAAATTCAACTTAATTTGAACTGTTTTCTATGAGAAAACACGTTTAAAAAGTGTCATCGATTTTTTAAAATTTAGTTGTGAATTTTTGAAGTGGCAACCACATGCCATACTAGCAGCGAACACCGATTCAACTTTTGTATTGAATTATGAATTCAATCATTTTGAAAGTAAGTGTACATAATAGGAACAATACACCTTAACTCAGAATTTAATCAAAAAGTGGCGATCTCGATTAGTTGAATTCTGATGAATTATCAAACTTAACTACTTTTCAGATGTTAACAGAACTATATATGGGGATAGTTCAAATTCAAAAATAAGGAGAGATAATACTTATTTTTTCTTGTTATTCAAATTCAACTTAATTTGAACTGTCTTCTATGAGAAAACACGTTTAAAAAATGTCAACGATTTTTTAAAAATTAGTTATGAATTTTTGAAGTGGCAAAAACATGCCCCACTAACAATTAACACCGATTCAACTTTTGTAATGAATTAGGAATTCCATCATTCTGAAAGTTCGTGTACATGATAAAAACAATATATCCTACCTCAGAGTTTAATCAAAAAGTGGTGATCTTGATTCGTTGAATTCTGTTGAATTATCAAACTTAACTACTTTTCCCATGTTAAGTATATGGGGGATAGTTCAATTTTAAAAATATGGAGAGATAATACATATTTTTTCTCGATATTCAAATTCAACTTAATTTGAACCATCCTCTATGACAAAACTTCTTCAAAAAGTGTCAACGATTTTTTAAAAATTAGTTATGAATTTCTGAAATGGCAAAAACATGCCCCACTAACAACGAACACCGATTCAACATTTGTATTGAATTTGAAATTCAATCATTCTGAAAGTGCGTGTACATGATAAGAACAAAATACCCTACCTCAGAGTTTAATAAAAAAGTGGCAATCTCGATTTATTGAATTCTGTTGAATTATCAAACTTAACAACTTTTTCCATTTTAAGAATATAGGGGATAGTTCAAGTTCCTAAATTAGGAGAGATAATACATATTTTTTCTCGTTATTCAAATTCAACTTAATTTGAACCGTCACACGTTCAAAAAGTGTCTACGGTTTTTTAAAAATTAGTTATGAATTTTTGAAGTGGCAACCACATGCCATACTAGCAGCGAACACCGATTCAACTTTTGTATTGAATTAGGAATTCAATCATTCTGAAAGTGCGTGTATATGATGAGAACAATATACCCTACCTCAGAGTTCAATAAAAAAGTGGCGATTTCGATTCATTTCATTCTGTTGAAGTATCAAACTTAACTACTTTTCCCATGTTATGTATTCGGGGGATTGTTCAAATTCAAAAATAAGGAGAGATAATACTTATTTTTTCTCCTTATTCAAATTCAACTTAATTTGAACCGTCCTCTATGAGAAAACACGTTCAAAAAGTGTCAACGAATTTTTAAAAATTAGTTATGAATTTTTTAATTGGCAAACACATGCCATACTAGCAACGAACACCAATTCAACTTTTGTATTGAATTAGGAATTCAATCATTCTGAAAGTGCGTATACATATTATGAACAATACACCCTACCTCAGAGTTTAATCAAAAAGTGGCGATCTCGATTCGTTGAATTCTGGTGAATTATCAAACTTAACTACTTTTCAGATGTTAACTAAATAGGGGGATAGTTCAAATTCAAAAATAAGGAGAGATAATACTTATTTTTTTATCGTTATTCAAATTCAACTTAATTTGAACTGTTTTCTATGAGAAAATACGTTTAAAAACTGTCATCGATTTTTTAAAAATTAGTTGTGAATTTTTGAAGTGGCATAAATATGCCCCACTAACAATTAACACCGATTCGACTTTTGTAATGAATTAGGAATTCAATCATTCTGAAAGTGCGTGTACATGATTAGAACAATATACCCTACCTCAGAGTTTAATAAAAAAGTGGCAATCTCGATTCATTGAATTCTGTTGAATTATCAAACTTAACTACTTTTTCCATTTTAAGTATATGGGGGATAGTTCAAGTTCAAAAATTAGGAGAGATAATACATATTTTTTCTCGTTATTCAAATTCAACTTAATTTGAACCGTCACAAGTTCAAAAAGTGTCTACGGTTTTTTAAAAATTCGTTATGAATTTTTGAAGTGGCAACCACATGCCATACTAGCAGCGAACACCGATTCAACTTTTGTATTGAATTAGGAATTCAATCATTCTGAAAGTGCGTGTATATGATGAGAACAATATACCCTACCTCAGAGTTCAATAAAAAAGTGGCGATTTCGATTCATTTCATTCTGTTGAATTATCAAACTTAACTACCTTTCCCATGTTAAGTATACGGGGGATAGTTCAAATTCAAAAATAAGGAGAGATAATACATATTTTTTCTCGATATTAAAATTCAACTTAATTTGAACCATCCTCTATTACAAAACGCCTTCAAAAAGTGTCAACGATTTTTTAAAAATTAGTTATGAATTTCTGAAGTGGCAAAAACATGCCCCACTAACAACGAACACCGATTCAACATTTGTATTGAATTTGAAATTCAATCATTCTGAAAGTACGTGTACATGATAAGAACAATATACCCTACCTAAGAGTTCAATTACAAAGTGGCGATCTCGATTCATTGAATTCTGGTGAATTATCAAACATTACTATTTTACCCATGTTAAGTATATGGGGGATAGTTCAAGTTCAAAAATTAGGAGAGATAATTCTTATTGTTTCTCGTTATTCAAATTCAACTTAATTTGAACCGTCACACGTTCAAAAAGTGTCTACAGTTTTTTAAAAATTAGTTATGAATTTTTGAAGTGGCAACCACATGCCATACTAGCAGCGAACACCGATTCAACTTTTGTATTGAATTAGGAATTCAATCATTTTGAAAGTGCGTGTACATAATAGGAACAATACACCCTACCTCAGAATTTAATCAAAAAGTGGCGATCTCGATTAGTTGAATTCTGGTGAATCATCAAACTTAACTACTTTTCAGATGTTAACTATATATGGGGATAGTTCAAATTCAAAAAAAAGGAGAGATAATACTTATTTTTTCTCGTTATTCAAATTCAACTTAATTTGAACTGTCTTCTATGAGAAAACACGTTTAAAAAATGTCAACGATTTTTTAAAAATTAGTTATGAATTTTTGAATTGGCAAAAACATGCCCCACTAATAATTAACACCGATTCGACTTTTGTGTTGAATTAGGAATTCAATCATTCTGAAAGTGCGTGTACACGATAAAAACAATATACCCTACCTCAGACTTTAATCAAAAAGTGGTGATCTTGATTCATTGAATTCTGTTGAATTATCAAACTTAACTACTTTTCCCATGTTAAGTATATGGGAGATAGTTCAATTTTAAAAATATGGAGAGATAATACATATTTTTTCTCGATATTCAAATTCAACTTAATTTGAACCATCCTCTATGACAATACACCTTCAAAAAGTGTCAACGATTTTTTAAAAATTAGTTATGAATTTCTGAAATGGCAAAAACATGCCCCACTAACAACGAACACCGATTCTACATTTGTATTGAATTTGAAATTCAATCATTCTGAAAGTGCGTGTACATGATAAGAACATATATACCCTACCTCAGAGTTTAATAAAAAAGTGGCAATCTCGATTTATTGAATTCTGTTGAATTATCAAACTTAACTACTTTTTCCATTTTAAGAATATGGGGGATAGTTCAAGTTCCTAAATTAGGAGAGTTAATACATATTTTTTCTCGTTATTCAAATTCAACTTAATTTGAACCGTCACACGTTCAAAAAGTGTCTACGGTTTTTTAAAAATTAGTTATGAATTTTTGAAGTGGCAACCACATGCCATACTAGCAGCGAACACCGATTCAACTTTTGTATTGAATTAGGAATTCAATCATTCTGAAAGTGCGTGTATATGATGAGAACAATATACCCTACCTCAGAGTTCAATAAAAAAGTGGCGATTTCGATTCATTTCATTCTGTTGAAGTATCAAACTTAACTATGTTATGTATTCGGGGGATTGTTCAAATTCAAAAATAAGGAGAGATAATACTTATTTTTTCTCCTTATTCAAATTCAACTTAATTTGAACCGTCCTCTATGAGAAAACACGTTCAAAAAGTGTCAACGAATTTTTAAAAATTAGTTATGAATTTTTGAATTGGCAAACACATGCCATACTAGCAACGAACACCAATTCAACTTTTGTATTGAATTAGGAATTCAATCATTCTGAAAGTGCGTATACATATTATGAACAATACACCCTACCTCAGAGTTTAATCAAAAAGTGGCGATCTCGATTCGTTGAATTCTGGTGAATTATCAAACTTAACTACTTTTCAGATGTTAACTAAATAGGGGGATAGTTCAAATTCAAAAATAAGGAGAGATAATACTTATTTTTTTATCGTTATTCAAATTCAACTTAATTTGAACTGTTTTCTATGAGAAAATACGTTTAAAAACTGTCATCGATTTTTTAAAAATTAGTTGTGAATTTTTGAAGTGGCATAAATATGCCCCACTAACAATTAACACCGATTCGACTTTTGTAATGAATTAGGAATTCAATCATTCTGAAAGTGCGTGTACATGATTAGAACAATATACCCTACCTCAGAGTTTAATAAAAAAGTGGCAATCTCGATTCATTGAATTCTGTTGAATTATCAAACTTAACTACTTTTTCCAATTTAAGTATATGGGGGATAGTTCAAGTTCAAAAATTAGGAGAGATAATACATATTTTTTCTCGTTATTCAAATTCAACTTAATTTGAACCGTCACAAGTTCAAAAAGTGTCTACGGTTTTTTAAAAATTCGTTATGAATTTTTGAAGTGGCAACCACATGCCATACTAGCAGCGAACACCGATTCAACTTTTGTATTGAATTAGGAATTCAATCATTCTGAAAGTGCGTGTATATGATGAGAACAATATACCCTACCTCAGAGTTCAATAAAAAAGTGGCGATTTCGATTCATTTCATTCTGTTGAATTATCAAACTTGACTACCTTTCCCATGTTAAGTATACGGGGGATAGTTCAAATTCAAAAATAAGGAGAGATAATACATATTTTTTCTCGATATTAAAATTCAACTTAATTTGAACCATCCTCTATTACAAAACGCCTTCAAAAAGTGTCAACGATTTTTTAAAAATTAGTTATGAATTTCTGAAGTGGCAAAAACATGCCCCACTAACAACGAACACCGATTCAACATTTGTATTGAATTTGAAATTCAATCATTCTGAAAGTACGTGTACATGATAAGAACAATATACCCTACCTAAGAGTTCAATAACAAAGTGGCGATCTCGATTCATTGAATTCTGGTGAATTATCAAACATTACTATTTTACCCATGTTAAGTATATGGGGGATAGTTCAAGTTCAAAAATTAGGAGAGATAATTCTTATTGTTTCTCGTTATTCAAATTCAACTTAATTTGAACCGTCACACGTTCAAAAAGTGTCTACAGTTTTTTAAAAATTAGTTATGAATTTTTGAAGTGGCAACCACATGCCATACTAGCAGCGAACACCGATTCAACTTTTGTATTGAATTAGGAATTCAATCATTTTGAAAGTGCGTGTACATAATAGGAACAATACACCCTACCTCAGAATTTAATCAAAAAGTGGCGATCTCGATTAGTTGAATTCTGGTGAATCATCAAACTTAACTACTTTTCAGATGTTAACTATATATGGGGATAGTTCAAATTCAAAAATAAGGAGAGATAATACTTATTTTTTCTCGTTATTCAAATTCAACTTAATTTGAACTGTCTTCTATGAGAAAACACGTTTAAAAAATGTCAACGATTTTTTAAAAATTAGTTATGAATTTTTGAATTGGGAAAAACATGCCCCACTAATAATTAACACCGATTCGACTTTTGTGTTGAATTAGGAATTCAATCATTCTGAAAGTGCGTGTACACGATAAAAACAATATACCCTACCTCAGACTTTAATCAAAAAGTGGTGATCTTGATTCATTGAATTCTGTTGAATTATCAAACTTAACTACTTTTCCCATGTTAAGTATATGGGGGATAGTTCAATTTTAAAAATATGGAGAGATAATACATATTTTTTCTCGATATTCAAATTCAACTTAATTTGAACCATCCTCTATGACAAAACACCTTCAAAAAGTGTCAACGATTTTTTAAAAATTAGTTATGAATTTCTGAAATGGCAAAAACATGCCCCACTAACAACGAACACCGATTCTACATTTGTATTGAATTTGAAATTCAATCATTCTGAAAGTGCGTGTACATGATAAGAACATATATACCCTACCTCAGAGTTTAATAAAAAAGTGGCAATCTCGATTTATTGTATTCTGTTGAATTATCAAACTTAACTACTTTTTCCATTTTAAGAATATGGGGGATAGTTCAAGTTCCTAAATTAGGAGAGATAATACATATTTTTTCTCGTTATTCAAATTCAACTTAATTTGAACCATCACACGTTCAAAAAGTGTCTACGGTTCTTTAAAAATTAGTTATGAATTTTTGAAGTGGCAACCACATGCCATACTAGCAGCGAACACCGATTCAACTTTTGTATTGAATTAGGAATTCAATCATTCTGAAAGTGCGTGTATATGATGAGAACAATATACCCTACCTCAGAGTTCAATAAAAAAGTGGCGATTTCGATTCATTTCATTCTGTTGAATTATCAAACTTAACTACTTTTCCCATGTTATGTATTCGTGGGATAGTTCAAATTCAAAAATAAGGAGAGATAATACTTATTTTTTCTCCTTATTCAAATTCAACTTAATTTGAACCGTCCAATATGAGAAAACACGTTCAAAAAGTGTCAACGATTTTTTAAAAATTAGTTATGAATGTTTGAATTGGCAAACACATGCCATACTAGCAACGAACACCAATTCAACTTTTGTATTGAATTAGGAATTCAATCATTCTGAAAGTGCGTATACATAATAGGAACAATACACCCTACCTCAGAGTTTAATCAAAAAGTGGCGATCTCGATTCGTTGAATTCTGGTGAATTATCAAACTTAACTACTTTTCAGATGTTAACTAAATAGGGGGATAGTTCAAATTCAAAAATAAGGAGAGATAATACTTATTTTTTTATCGTTATTCAAATTTAACTTAATTTGAACAGTTTTCTATGAGAAAATACGTTTAAAAACTGTCATCGATTTTTTAAAAATTAGTTGTGAATTTCTGAAATGGCAAAAACATGCCCCACTAACAACGAACACCGATTCGACTTTTGTAATGAATTTGGAATTCAATCATTCTGAAAGTTCGTGTACATGATAAAAACAATATACCCTACCTCAGAGTTTAATAAAAAAGTGGCAATCTCGATTCATTGAATTCTGTTGAATTATCAAACTTAACTACTTTTTCCATTTGAAGTATATGGGGGATAGTTCAAGTTCAAAAATTAGGAGAGATAATACATATTTTTTCTCGTTATTCAAATTCAACTTATTTTGAACCGTCACAATTTCAAAAAGTGTCTACGGTTTTTTAAAAATTCGTTATGAATTTTTGAAGTGGCAACCACATGTAATACTAGCAGCGAACACCGATTCAACTTTTGTATTGAATTAGGAATTCAATCATTCTGAAAGTGCGTGTATATGATGAGAACAATATACCCTACCTCAGAGTTCAATAAAAAAGTGGCGATTTCGATTCATTTCATTCTGTTGAATTATCAAACTTAACTACTTTTCCCATGTTAAGTATACGGGGGATAGTTTAAATTCAAAAATAAGGAGAGATAATACATATTTTTTCTCGATATTCAAATTCAACTTAATTTGAACCATCCTCTATGACAAAACACCTTCAAAAAGTGTCAACGATTTTTTAAAAATTAGTTATGAATTTCTGAAGTAGCAAAAACATGCCCCACTAACATCGAACACCGATTCAACATTTGTATTGAATTTGAAATTCAATCATTCTGAAAGTACGTGTACATGATAAGAACAATATACTCTACCTAAGAGTTCAATAACAAAGTGGCGATCTCGATTCATTGAATTCTGGTGAATTATCAAACATTACTATTTTACCCATGTTAAGTATATGGGGGATAGTTCAAGTTCAAAAATTAGGAGAGATAATTCTTATTTTTTCTCGTTATTCAAATTCAACTTAATTTGAACCGTCACACGTTCAAAAAGTGTCTACAGTTTTTTAAAAATTAGTTATGAATTTTTGAAGTGGCAACCACATGCCATACTAGCAGCGAACACCGATTCAACTTTTGTATTGAATTAGGAATTCAATCATTTTGAAAGTGCGTGTACATAATAGGAACAATACACCCTACCTCAGAATTTAATCAAAAAGTGGCGATCTCGATTAGTTGAATTCTGGTAAATCATCAAACTTAACTACTTTTCAGATGTTATCTATATATGGGGATAGTTCAAATTCAAAAATAAGGAGAGATAATACTTATTTTTTCTCGTTATTCAAATTCAACTTAATTTGAACTGTCTTCTATGAGAAAACACGTTTAAAAAATGTCAACGATTTTTTAAAAATTAGTTATGAATTTTTGAATTGGCAAAAACATGCCCCACTAATAATTAACACCGATTCGACTTTTGTGTTGAATTAGGAATTCAATCATTCTGAAAGTGCGTGTACACGATAAAAACAATATCCCCTACCTCAGACTTTAATCAAAAAGTGGTGATCTTGATTCATTGAATTCTGTTGAATTATCAAACTTAACTATTTTTCCCATGTTAAGTATATGGGGGATAGTTCAATTTTAAAAATATGGAGAGATAATACATATTTTTTCTCGATATTCAAATTCAACTTAATTTGAACCATCCTCTATGACAAAACACCTTCAAAAAGTGTCAACGATTTTTTAAAAATTAGTTATGAATTTCTGAAATGGCAAAAACATGCCCCACTAACAACGAACACCGATTCAACATTTGTATTGAATTTGAAATTCAATCATTCTGAAAGTGCGTGTACATGATAAGAACAATATACCCTACCTCAGAGTTTAATAAAAAAGTGGCAATCTCGATTTATTGAATTCTGTTGAATTATCAAACTTAACTACTTTTTCCATTTTAAGAATATGGGGGATAGTTCAAGTTCCTAAATTAGGAGAGATAATACATATTTTTTCTCGTTAATCAAATTCAACTTAATTTGAACCGTCACACGTTCAAAAAGTGTCTACTGTTTTTTAAAAATTAGTTATGAATTTTTGAAGTGGCAACCACATGCCATACTAGCAGCGAACACCGATTCAACTTTTGTATTGAATTAGGAATTCAATCATTCTGAAAGTGCGTGTATATGATGAGAACAATATACCCTACCTCAGAGTTCAATAAAAAAGTGGTGATTTCGATTCATTTCATTCTGTTGAATTATCAAACTTAACTACTTTTCCCATGTTATGTATTCGTGGGATAGTTCAAATTCAAAAATAAGGAGAGAAAATACTTATTTTTTCTCCTTATTCAAATTTAACTTAATTTGAACCGTCCAATATGAGAAAACACGTTCAAAAAGTGTCAACGATTTTTTAAAAATTACTTATGAATGTTTGAATTGGCAAACACATGCCATACTAGCAACGAACACCAATTCAACTTTTGTATTGAATAAGGAATTCAATCATTCTGAAAGTGCGTATACATAATGGGAACAATACACCCTACCTCAGAGTTTAATCAAAAAGTGGCGATCTCGATTCGTTGAATTCTGGTGAATTATCAAACTTAACTACTTTTCAGATGTTAACTAAATAGGGGGATAGTTCAAATTCAAAAATAAGGAGAGATAATACTTATTTTTTTATCGTTATTCAAATTCAACTTAATTTGAACTGTTTTCTATGAGAAAATACGTTTAAAAACTGTCATCGATTTTTTAAAAATTAGTTGTGAATTTTTGAAGTGGCAAGAATATGCCCCACTAACAATTAACACCGATTCGACTTTTGTAATGAATTAGGAATTCAATCATTCTGAAAGTTCGTGTACATGATAAAAACAATATACCCTACCTCAGAGTTTAATAAAAAAGTGGCAATCTCGATTCATTGAATTCTGTTTAATTATCAAAGTTAACTACTTTTTCCATTTTAAGTATATTGGGGATAGTTCAATTTCAAAAATTAGGAGAGATAATACATATTTTTTCTCGTTATTCAAATTCAACTTAATTTGAACCGTCACAAGTTCAAAAAGTGTCTACGGTTTTTAAAAATTCGTTATGAATTTTTGAAGTGGCAACCACATGCCATACTAGCAGCGAACACCGATTCAACTTTTGTATTGAATTAGGAATTCCATCATTCTGAAAGTGCGTGTATATGATGAGAACAATATACCCTACCTCAGAGTTCAATAAAAAAGTGGCGATTTCGATTCATTTCATTCTGTTGAATTATCAAACTTAACTACTTTTCCCATGTTAAGTATACGGGGGATAATTCAAATTCAAAAATAAGGAGAGATAATACATATTTTTTCTCGATATTCAAATTCAACTTAATTTGAACCTTCCTCTATGACAAAACACCTTCAAAAAGTGTCAACGATTTTTTAAAAATTCGTTATGAATTTTTGAAGTGGCAACCACATGCCATACTAGCAGCGAACACCGATTCAACTTTTGTATTGAATTAGGAATTCCATCATTCTGAAAGTGCGTGTATATGATGAGAACAATATACCCTACCTCAGAGTTCAATAAAAAAGTGGTGATCTCAATTCATTGAATTCTGTTGAATTATCAAACTTAACTACTTTTTCCATTTTAAGTATATGGGGGATAGTTAAAATTCAAAAATATGGAGAGATTATACATTTTTTTTCTCGTTTTTCAAAATCAACTTAATTTGAACCGTCTTCTATGAGAAAACACGTTCAAAAAGTGTCAATGGTTTTTTAAAAATTAGTTATGAATTTTTTAATTGGCAAACACATGCCATACTAGCAACGAACACCAATTCAACTTTTGTATTGAATTAGGAATTCAATCATTCTGAAAGTGCGTGTACATGATTAGAACAATATACCCTACCTAAGAGTTCAATAAAAAAGTGGCGATCTCGATTCATTGAATTCTGGTGAATTATCAAACATAACTATTTTACCCATGTTAAGTATATGGGGAATAGTTCAACTTCAAAAATTAGGAGAGATAATTCATATTTTTTCTCGTTATTCAAATTCAACATAATTTGAACCGTCACACGATCAAAAAGTGTCTACAGTTTTTTAAAAATTAGTTATGAATTTTTGAAGTGGCAACCACATGCCATACTAGCAGCGAACACCGATTCAACTTTTGTATTGAATTAGGAATTCAATCATTTTGAAAGTGCGTGTACATGATAAGAACAATATACCCTACCTCAGAGTTTAATAAAAAAGTGTCAATCTCGATTCATTGAATTCTGTTGAATTATCAAACTTAACTACTTTTTCCATTTTAAGTATATGGGGGATAGTTCAAATTCAAAAATATGGAGAGATAATACATATTTTTTCTCGTTATTCAAATTCAACTTAATTTGAACCGACTTCTATGAGAAAACACGTTCAAAAAGTGTCAACGGTTTTTTAAAAATTAGTTATGAATTTCTGAATTGGCAAAAACATGCCCCACTAACAACGAACACCGATTCAATTTTTGAATTGAGTTAGGAATTCAATCATTCTGAAAGTGCGGGTTCATGATTAAACAATATACCCTACCTCAGAGTTCAATCAAAAAGTGGCGATACAGATTCGTTGAGTTCTGGTGAATTATCAAACTTAACTACTTTTCCCACGTTAAGTATATGGGGGATAGTTCAAGTTCAAAAATTAGGAGAGATAATTCATATTTTTTCTCGTTATTTAAATTCAACCTTATTTGAACCGTCACACGTTCTAAAAGTGTCAACAGTTTTTTAAAAATGAGTTATGAATTTTTGAAGTGGCAACCACATGCCTTACTAGCAGTGAACACCGATTCAACTTTTGTATTGAATTTGAAATTCAATCATTCTGAAAGTGCGTGTACATGATAAGAACAATATACCCTACCTAAGAGTTCAATAAAAAAGTGGCGTACTCGATTCATTGAATTCTGTTGAATTATCAAACTAACTACTTTTTCCATTTTAAGTATATGGGGGATAGTTCAAATTCAAAAATATGGAGAGATAATACATATATTTTCTCGATATTCAAATTCAACTTAATTTGTACCGTCCTCTATGACAAAACACCTTCAAAAAGTGTCAACGATTTTTTAAAAATTATTTATGAATTTCTGAAGTGGCAAAAACATGCCCCACTACCAACGACAACATTCAACATTTGTATTGAATTAGGAATTCAATCATTCTGAAAGTGCGTGAACAAGATAAGAACAATATACCCTACCTCAGAGTTTAATAAAAAAGTGGCAATCTCAATTCATTGAATTCTGTTGAATTATCAAACTTAACTACTTTTTCCATTTTAAGTATATGGGGGATAGTTAAAATTCAAAAATATGGAGAGATTATACATTTTTTTTCTCGTTATTCAAAATCAACTTAATTTGAACCGTCTTCTATGAGAAAACACGTTCAAAAAGTGTCAATGGTTTTTTAAAAATTAGTTATGAATTTTTTAATTGGCAAACACATGCCATACTAGCAACGAACACCAATTCAACTTTTGTATTGAAATAGGAATTCAATCATTCTGAAAGTGCGTGTACATGAATAGAACAATATTCCCTACCTAAGAGTTCAATAAAAAAGTGGAGATCCCGATTCTTTGAATTCTGGTGAATTATCAAACATAACTATTTTACCCATGTTAAGTATATGGGGGATAGGTCAACTTCAAAAATTAGGAGAGATAATACATATTTTTTCTCGATATTCAAATTCAACTTAATTTGAACCATCCTCTATGACAAAACACCTTCAAGAAGTGTCTACAGTTTTTTAAAAATTAGTTATGAATTTTTGAAGTGGCAACCACATGCCATACTAGCAGCGAACACCGATTCAACTTTTGTATTGAATTAGGAATTCAATCATTTTGAAAGTGCGTGTACATAATAGGAACAATACACCCTACCTCAGAATTTAATCAAAAAGTGGCGATCTCGATTAGTTGAATTCTGGTGAATCATCAAACTTAACTACTTTTCAGATGTTATCTATATATGGGGATAGTTCAAATTCAAAAATAAGGAGAGACAATACTTATTTTTTCTCGTTATTCAAATTCAACTTAATTTGAACTGTCTTCTATGAGAAAACACGTTTAAAAAATGTCAACGATTTTTTAAAAATTAGTTATGAATTTTTGAATTGGCAAAAACATGCCCCACTAATAATTAACACCGATTCGACTTTTGTGTTGAATTAGGAATTCAATCATTCTGAAAGTGCGTGTACACGATAAAAACAATATCCCCTACCTCAGACTTTAATCAAAAAGTGGTGATCTTGATTCATTGAATTCTGTTGAATTATCAAACTTAACTACTTTTCCCATGATAAGTATATGGGGGATAGTTCAATTTTAAAAATATGGAGAGATAATACATATTTTTTCTCGATATTCAAATTCAACTTAATTTGAACCATCCTCTATGACAAAACACCTTCAAAAAGTGTCAACGATTTTTTAAAAATTAGTTATGAATTTCTGAAATGGCAAAAACATGCCCCACTAACAACGAACACCGATTCAACATTTGTATTGAATTTGAAATTCAATCATTCTGAAAGTGCGTGTACATGATAAGAACAATATACCCTACCTCAGAGTTTAATAAAAAAGTGGCAATCTCGATTTATTGAATTCTGTTGAATTATCAAACTTAACTACTTTTTCCATTTTAAGAATATGGGGGATAGTTCAAGTTCCTAAATTAGGAGAGATAATACATATTTTTTCTCGTTATTCAAATTCAACTTAATTTGAACCGTCACACGTTCAAAAAGTGTCTACTGTTTTTTAAAAATTAGTTATGAATTTTTGAAGTGGCAACCACATGCCATACTAGCAGCGAACACCGATTCAACTTTTGTATTGAATTAGGAATTCAATTATTCTGAAAGTTCGTGTATATGATGAGAACAATATACCCTACCTCAGAGTTCAATAAAAAAGTGGCGATTTCGATTCATTTCATTCTGTTGAATTATCAAACTTAACTACTTTTCCCATGTTATGTATTCGTGGGATAGTTCAAATTCAAAAATAAGGAGAGAAAATACTTATTTTTTCTCCTTATTCAAATTTAACTTAATTTGAACCGTCCAATATGAGAAAACACGTTCAAAAAGTGTCAATGATTTTTTAAAAATTAGTTATGAATGTTTGAATTGGCAAACACATGCCATACTAGCAACGAACACCAATTCAACTTTTGTATTGAATAAGGAATTCAATCATTCTGAAAGTGCGTATACATAATGGGAACAATACACCCTACCTCAGAGTTTAATCAAAAAGTGGCGATCTCGATTCGTTGAATTCTGGTGAATTATCAAACTTAACTACTTTTCAGATGTTAACTAAATAGGGGGATAGTTCAAATTCAAAAAAAAGGAGAGATAATACTTATTTTTTTATCGTTATTCAAATTCAACTTAATTTGAACTGTTTTCTATGAGAAAATACGTTTAAAAACTGTCATCGATTTTTTAAAAATTAGTTGTGAATTTTTGAAGTGGCAAAAATATGCCCCACTAACAATTAACACCGATTCGACTTTTGTAATGAATTAGGAATTCAATCATTCTGAAAGTTCGTGTACATGATAAAAACAATATACCCTACCTCAGAGTTTAATAAAAAAGTGGCAATCTCGATTCATTAAATTCTGTTTAATTATCAAACTTAACTACTTTTTCCATTTTAAGTATATGGGGGATAGTTCAATTTCAAAAATTAGGAGAGATAATAAATATTTTTTCTCGTTATTCAAATTCAACTTAATTTGAACCGTCACAAGTTCAAAAAGTGTCTACGGTTTTTAAAAATTCGTTATGAATTTTTGAAGTGGCAACCACATGCCATACTAGCAGCGAACACCGATTCAACTTTTGTATTGAATTAGGAATTCCATCATTCTGAAGGTGCGTGTATATGATGAGAACAATATACCCTACCTCAGAGTTCAATAAAAAAGTGGCGATTTCGATTCATTTCATTCTGTTGAATTATCAAACTTAACTACTTTTCCCATGTTAAGTATTCGGGGGATAGTTCAAATTCAAAAATAAGGAGAGATAATACATATTTTTTCTCGATATTCAAATTCAACTTAATTTGAACCTTCCTCTATTACAAAACACCTTCAAAAAGTGTCAACGATTTTTTAAAAATTATTTATGAATTTCTGAAGTGGCAAAAACATGCCCCACTAACAACGAACACCGATTCAACATTTGTATTGAATTAGGAATTCAATCATTCTGAAAGTGCGTGTACAAGATAAGAACAATATACCCTATCTCAGAGTTTAATAAAAAAGTGGCAATCTCAATTCATTGAATTCTGTTGAATTATCAAACTTAACTACTTTTTCCATTTTAAGTATATGGGGGATAGTTAAAATTCAAAAATATGGAGAGATTATACATTTTTTTTCTCGTTTTTCAAAATCAACTTAATTTGAACCGTCTTCTATGAGAAAACACGTTCAAAAAGTGTCAATGGTTTTTTAAAAATTAGTTATGAATTTTTTAATTGGCAAACACATGCCATACTAGCAACGAACACCAATTCAACTTTTGTATTGAATTAGGAATTCAATCATTCTGAAAGTGCGTGTACATGATTAGAACAATATACCCTACCTAAGAGTTCAATAAAAAAGTGGCGATCTCGATTCATTGAATTCTGGTGAATTATCAAACATAACTATTTTACCCATGTTAAGTATATGGGGAATAGTTCAACTTCAAAAATTAGGAGAGATAATTCATATTTTTTCTCGTTATTCAAATTCAACTTAATTTGAACCGTCACACGATCAAAAAGTGTCTACAGTTTTTTAAAAATTAGTTATGAATTTTTGAAGTGGCAACCACATGCCATACTAGCAGCGAACACCGATTCAACTTTTGTATTGAATTAGGAATTCAATCATTTTGAAAGTGCGTGTACATGATAAGAACAATATACCCTACCTCAGAGTTTAAAAAAAAGTGGCAATCTCGATTCATTAAATTCTGTTGAATTATCAAACTTAACTACTTTTTCCATTTTAAGTATATGGGGGATAGTTCAAATTCAAAAATATGGAGAGATAATACATATTTTTTCTCGTTATTCAAATTCAACTTAATTTGAACCGACTTCTATGAGAAAACACGTTCAAAAAGTGTCAACGGTTTTTTAAAAATTAGTTATGAATTTCTGAATTGGCAAAAACATGCCCCACTAACAACGAACACCGATTCAATTTTTGAATTGAGTTAGGAATTCAATCATTCTGAAAGTGCGGGTTCATGATTAAACAATATACCCTACCTCAGAGTTCAATCAAAAAGTGGCGATACAGATTCGTTGAGTTCTGGTGAATTATCAAACTTAACTACTTTTCCCACGTTAAGTATATGGGGGATAGTTCAAGTTCAAAAATTAGGAGATATAGTTCATATTTTTTCTCGTTATTCAAATTCAACCTTATTTGAACCGTCACACGTTCTAAAAGTGTCAACAGTTTTTTAAAAATGAGTTATGAATTTTTGAAGTGGCAACCACATGCCTTACTAGCAGTGAACACCGATTCAACTTTTGTATTGAATTTGAAATTCAATCATTCTGAAAGTGCGTGTACATGATAAGAACAATATACCCTACCTAAGAGTTCAATAAAAAAGTGGCGATCTCGATTCATTGAATTCTGTTGAATTATCAAACTAACTACTTTTTCCATTTTAAGTATATGGGGGATAGTTCAAATTCAAAAATATGGAGAGATAATACATATATTTTCTCGATATTCAAATTCAACTTAATTTGTACCGTCCTCTATGACAAAACACCTTCAAAAAGTGTCAACGATTTTTTAAAAATTATTTATGAATTTCTGAAGTGGCAAAAACATGCCCCACTACCAACGACAACATTCAACATTTGTATTGAATTAGGAATTCAATCATTCTGAAAGTGCGTGTACAAGATAAGAACAATATACCCTACCTCAGAGTTTAATAAAAAAGTGGCGATCTCAATTCATTGAATTCTGTTGAATTATCAAACTTAACTACTTTTTCCATTTTAAGTATATGGGGGATAGTTAAAATTCAAAAATATGGAGAGATTATACATTTTTTTTCTCGATATTCAAAATCAACTTAATTTGAACCGTCTTCTATGAGAAAACACGTTCAAAAAGTGTCAATGGTTTTTTAAAAATTAGTTATGAATTTTTTAATTGGCAAACACATGCCATACTAGCAACGAACACCAATTCAACTTTTGTATTGAATTAGGAATTCAATCATTCTGAAAGTGCGTGTACATGAATAGAACAATATACCCTACCTAAGAGTTCAATAAAAAAGTGGCGAATTCGATTCATTTTAATCTGTTGAATTATCAAACTTAACTACTTTTCCCATGTTAAGTATACGGGGGATAGTTCAAATTCAAAAATAAGGAGAGATAATACATATTTTTTCTCGATATTCAAATTCAACTTAATTTGAACCTTCCTCTATGACAAAACACCTTCAAAAAGTGTCAACGATTTTTTAAAAATTATTTATGAATTTCTGAAGTGGCAAAAACATGCCCCACTAACAACGAACACCGATTCAACATTTGTATTGAATTAGGAATTCAATCATTCTGAAAGTTCGTGTACAAGATAAGAACAATATACCCTACCTAAGAGTTCAATAACAAAGTGGCGATCTCGATTCATTGAATTCTGTTGAATTATCAAACATAACTATTTTACCCATGTTAAGTATATGGGGGATAGTTCAAGTTCAAAAATTAGGAGAGATAATTCATATTTTTTCTCGTTATTCAAATTCAACTTAATTTGAACCGTCACACGTTCAAAAAGTGTCTACAGTTTTTTAAAAATTAGTTATGAATTTTTGAAGTGGCAACCACATGCCATACTAGCAGCGAACACCGATTCAACTTTTGTATTGAATTAGGAATTCAATCATTTTGAAAGTGCGTGTACATAATAGGAACAATACACCCTACCTCAGAATTTAATAAAAAAGTGGCGATCTCGATTAGTTGAATTCTGGTGAATCATCAAACTTAACTACTTTTCAGATGTTAACTATATATGGGGATAGTTCAAATTCAAAAATAAGGAGAGATAATACTTATTTTTTCTCGTTATTCAAATTCAACTTAATTTGAACTGTCTTCTATGAGAAAACACGTTTAAAAAATGTCAACGATTTTTTAAAAATTAGTTATGAATTTCTGAAATGGCAAAAACATGCCCCACTAACAACGAACACCGATTCAACATTTGTATTGAATTTAAAATTCAATCATTCTGAAAGTGCGTGTACACGATAAAAACAATATACCCTACCTCAGACTTTAATCAAAAAGTGGTGATCTTGATGCATTGAATTCTGTTGAATTAACAAACTTAACTACTTTTCCCATGTTAAGTATATAGGGGATAGTTCAATTTTAAAAATATGGAGAGATAATACATATTTTTTCTCGATATTCAAATTCAACTTAATTTGAACCATCCTCTATGACAAAACACCTTCAAAAAGTGTCAACGATTTTTTAAAAATTAGTTATGAATTTCTGAAATGGCAAAAACATGCCCCACTAACAACGAACACCGATTCAACATTTGTATTGAATTTGAAATTCAATCATTCTGAAAGTGCGTGTACATGATAAGAACAATATACCCTACCTCAGAGTTTAATAAAAAAATTGCAATCTCGATTTATTGAATTCTGTTGAATTATCAAACTTAACTACTTTTTCCATTTTAAGAATATGGGGGATAGTTCAAGTTCCTAAATTAGGAGAGATAATACATATTTTTTCTCGTTATTCAAATTCAACTTAATTTGAACCGTCACACGTTCAAAAAGTGTCTACGGTTTTTTAAAAATTAGTTATGAATTTTTGAAGTGGCAACCACATGCCATACTAGCAGCGAACACCGATTCAAATTTTTTATTGAATTAGGAATTCAATCATTCTGAAAGTGCGTGTATATGATGAGAACAATATACCCTACCTCAGAGTTCAATAAAAAAGTGGCGAATTCGATTCATTTCATTCTGTTGAATTATCAAACTTAACTACTTTTCCCATGTTATGTATTCGTGGGATAGTTCAAATTCAAAAATAAGGAGAGATAATACTTATTTTTTCTCCATATTCAAATTTAACTTAATTTGAACCGTCCAATATGAGAAAACACGTTCAAAAAGTGTCAATGATTTTTTAAAAATTAGTTATGAATGTTTGAATTGGCAAACACATGCCATACTAGCAACGAACACCAATTCAACTTTTGTATTGAATTAGGAATTCAATCATTCTGAAAGTGCGTATACATAATGGGAACAATACACCCTACCTCAGAGTTTAATCAAAAAGTGGCGATCTCGATTCGTTGAATTCTGGTGAATTATCAAACTTAACTACTTTTCAGATGTTAACTAAATAGGGGGATAGTTCAAATTCAAAAATAAGGAGAGATAATACTTATTTTTTTATCGTTATTCAAATTCAACTTAATTTGAACTGTTTTCTATGAGAAAATACGTTTAAAAACTGTCATCGATTTTTTAAAAATTAGTTGTGAATTTTTGAAGTGGCAAAAATATGCCCCACTAACAATTTACACCGATTCGACTTTTGTAATGAATTAGGAATTCAATCATTCTGAAAGTTCGTGTACATGATAAAAACAATATACCCTACCTCAGAGTTTAATAAAAAAGTGGCAATCTCGATTCATTGAATTCTGTTGAATTATCAAACTTAACTACTTTTTCCATTTTAAGTATATGGGGGAAAGTTCAAGTTCAAAAATTAGGAGAGATAATACATATTTTTTCTCGTTATTCAAATTCAACTTAATTTGAACCGTCACAAGTTCAAAATGTGTCTACGGTTTTTTAAAAATTCGTTATGAATTTTTGAAGTGGCAACCACATGCCATACTAGCAGCGAACACCGATTCAACTTTTGTATTGAATTAGGAATTCAATCATTCTGAAAGTGCGTGTATATGATGAGAACAATATACTCTACCTCATAGTTCAATAAAAAAGTGGCGATTTCGATTCATTTCATTCTGTTGAATTATCAAACTTAACTACTTTTCCCATGTTATGTATACGGGGGATAGTTCAAATTCAAAAATAAGGAGAGATAATACATATTTTTTCTCGATATTCAAATTCAACTTAATTTAAACCTTCCTCTATGACAAAACACCTTCAAAAAGTGTCAACGATTTTTTAAAATTTATTTATGAATTTCTGAAGTGGCAAAAACATGCCCCACTAACAACGAACACCGATTCTACATTTGTATTGAATTAGGAATTCAATCATTCTGAAAGTGCGTGTAAAAGATAAGAACAATATACCCTACCTCAGAGTTTAATAAAAAAGTGGCAATCTCAATTCATTGAATTCTGTTGAATTATCAAACTTAACTACTTTTTCCATTTTAAGTATATGGGGGATAGTTAAAATTCAAAAATATGGAGAGATTATACATTTTTTTTCTCGTTTTTCAAAATCAACTTAATTTGAACCGTCTTCTATGAGAAAACACGTTCAAAAAGTGTCAATGGTTTTTTAAAAATTAGTTATGAATTTTTTAATTGGCAAACACATGCCATACTAGCAACGAACACCAATTCAACTTTTGTATTGAATTTGGAATTCAATCATTCTGAAAGTGCGTGTACATGATTAGAACAATATACCCTACCTAAGAGTTCAATAAAAAAGTGGCGATCTCGATTCATTGAATTCTGGTGAATTATCAAACATAACTATTTTACCAATGTTAAGTATATGGGGGATAGTTCAACTTCAAAAATTAGGAGAGATAATTCATATTTTTTCTCGTTATTCAAATTCAACTTAATTTGAACCGTCACACGTTCAAAAAGTGTCTACAGTATTTTAAAAATTAGTTATGAATTTTTGAAGTGGCAACCACATGCCATACTAGCAGCGAACACCGATTCAACTTTTGTATTGAATTAGGAATTCAATCATTTTGAAAGTGCGTGTACATGATAAGAACAATATACCCTACCTCAGAGTTTAATAAAAAAGTGGCAATCTCGATTCATTGAATTCTGTTGAATTATCAAACTTAACTACTTTTTCCATTTTAAGTATATGGGGGATAGTTCAAATTCAAAAATATGTAGAGATAATACATATTTTTTCTCGTTATTCAAATTCAACTTAATTTGAACCGACTTCTATGAGAAAACACGTTCAAAAAGTGTCAACGGTTTTTTAAAAATTAGTTATGAATTTCTGAATTGGCAAAAACATGCCCCACTAACAACGAACACCGATTCAATTTTTGAATTGAGTTAGGAATTCAATCATTCTGAAAGTGCGGGTTCATGATTAAAACAATATACCCTACCTCAGAGTTCAATCAAAAAGTGGCGATACAGATTCGTTGAGTTCTGGTGAATTATCAAACTTAACTACTTTTCCCACGTTAAGTATATGAGGGATAATTCAAGTTCAAAAATTAGGAGAGATAATTCATATTTTTTCTCGTTATTCAAATTCAACCTTATTTGAACCGTCAAACGTTCTAAAAGTGTCAACAGTTTTTTAAAAATTAGTTATGAATTTTTGAAGTGGCAACCACATGCCTTACTAGCAGTGAACACCGATTAAACTTTTGTATTGAATTTGAAATTCAATCATTCTGAAAGTGCGTGTACCTGATATGAACAATATACCCTACCTAAGAGTTCAATAAAAAAGTGGCGATCTCGATTCATTGAATTCTGTTGAATTATCAAACTAACTACTTTTTCCATTTTAAGTATATGGGGGATAGTTCAAATTCAAAAATATGGAGAGATAATACATATATTTTCTCGATATTCAAATTCAACTTAATTTGAACCGTCCTCTATGACAAAACACCTTCAAAAAGTGTCAACGATTTTTTAAAAATTGTTTATGAATTTCTGAAGTGGCAAAAACATGCCCCACTACCAACGACAACATTCAACAATTGTATTGAATTAGGAATTCAATCATTCTGAAAGTGCGTGTACAAGATAAGAACAATATACCCTACCTCAGAGTTTAATAAAAAAGTGGCAATCTCAATTCATTGAATTCTGTTGAATTATCAAACTTAACTACTTTTTCCATTTTAAGTATATGGGGGATAGTTAAAATTCAAAAATATGGAGAGATTATACATTTTTTTTTCTCGTTATTCAAAATCAACTTAATTTGAACCGTCTTCTATGAGAAAACACGTTCAAATAGTGTCAATGGTTTTTTAAAAATTAGTTATGAATTTTTTAACTGGCAAACACATGCCATACTAGCAACGAACACCAATTCAACTTTTGTATTGAATTAGGAATTCAATCATTCTGAAAGTGCGTGTACATGATAAGAACAATATACCCTACCTCAGAGTTTAATAAAAAAATGGCAATCTCGATTTATTGAATTCTGTTGAATTATCAAACTTAACTACTTTTTCCATTTTAAGAATATGGGGGATAGTTCAAGTTCCTAAATTAGGAGAGATAATACATATTTTTTCTCGTTATTCAAATTCAACTTAATTTGAACCGTCACACGTTCAAAAAGTGTCTACGTTTTTTTATAAATTAGTTATGAATTTTTGAAGTGGCAACCACATGCCATACTAGCAGCGAACACCGATTCAACTTTTGTATTGAATTAGGAATTCAATCATTCTGAAAGTGCGTGTATATGATGAGAACAATATACCCTACCTCAGAGTTCAATAAAAAAGTGGCGAATTCGATTCATTTTAATCTGTTGAATTATCAAACTTAACTACTTTTCCCATGTTAAGTATACGGGGGATAGTTCAAATTCAAAAATAAGGAGAGATAATACATATTTTTTCTCGATATTCAAATTCAACTTAATTTGAACCTTCCTCTATGACAAAACACCTTCAAAAAGTGTCAACGATTTTTTAAAAATTATTTATGAATTTCTGAAGTGGCAAAAACATGCCCCACTAACAACGAACACCGATTCAACATTTGTATTGAATTAGGAATTCAATCATTCTGAAAGTTCGTGTACAAGATAAGAACAATATACCCTACCTAAGAGTTCAATAACAAAGTGGCGATCTCGATTCATTGAATTCTGTTGAATTATCAAACATAACTATTTTACCCATGTTAAGTATATGGGGGATAGTTCAAGTTCAAAAATTAGGAGAGATAATTCATATTTTTTCTCGTTATTCAAATTCAACTTAATTTGAACCGTCACACGTTCAAAAAGTGTCTACAGTTTTTTAAAAATTAGTTATGAATTTTTGAAGTGGCAACCACATGCCATACTAGCAGCGAACACCGATTCAACTTTTGTATTGAATTAGGAATTCAATCATTTTGAAAGTGCGTGTACATAATAGGAACAATACACCCTACCTCAGAATTTAATAAAAAAGTGGCGATCTCGATTAGTTGAATTCTGGTGAATCATCAAACTTAACTACTTTTCAGATGTTAACTATATATGGGGATAGTTCAAATTCAAAAATAAGGAGAGATAATACTTATTTTTTCTCGTTATTCAAATTCAACTTAATTTGAACTGTCTTCTATGAGAAAACACGTTTAAAAAATGTCAACGATTTTTTAAAAATTAGTTATGAATTTCTGAAATGGCAAAAACATGCCCCACTAACAACGAACACCGATTCAACATTTGTATTGAATTTAAAATTCAATCATTCTGAAAGTGCGTGTACACGATAAAAACAATATACCCTACCTCAGACTTTAATCAAAAAGTGGTGATCTTGATGCATTGAATTCTGTTGAATTAACAAACTTAACTACTTTTCCCATGTTAAGTATATAGGGGATAGTTCAATTTTAAAAATATGGAGAGATAATACATATTTTTTCTCGATATTCAAATTCAACTTAATTTGAACCATCCTCTATGACAAAACACCTTCAAAAAGTGTCAACGATTTTTTAAAAATTAGTTATGAATTTCTGAAATGGCAAAAACATGCCCCACTAACAACGAACACCGATTCAACATTTGTATTGAATTTGAAATTCAATCATTCTGAAAGTGCGTGTACATGATAAGAACAATATACCCTACCTCAGAGTTTAATAAAAAAATTGCAATCTCGATTTATTGAATTCTGTTGAATTATCAAACTTAACTACTTTTTCCATTTTAAGAATATGGGGGATAGTTCAAGTTCCTAAATTAGGAGAGATAATACATATTTTTTCTCGTTATTCAAATTCAACTTAATTTGAACCGTCACACGTTCAAAAAGTGTCTACGGTTTTTTAAAAATTAGTTATGAATTTTTGAAGTGGCAACCACATGCCATACTAGCAGCGAACACCGATTCAAATTTTTTATTGAATTAGGAATTCAATCATTCTGAAAGTGCGTGTATATGATGAGAACAATATACCCTACCTCAGAGTTCAATAAAAAAGTGGCGAATTCGATTCATTTCATTCTGTTGAATTATCAAACTTAACTACTTTTCCCATGTTATGTATTCGTGGGATAGTTCAAATTCAAAAATAAGGAGAGATAATACTTATTTTTTCTCCTTATTCAAATTTAACTTAATTTGAACCGTCCAATATGAGAAAACACGTTCAAAAAGTGTCAATGATTTTTTAAAAATTAGTTATGAATGTTTGAATTGGCAAACACATGCCATACTAGCAACGAACACCAATTCAACTTTTGTATTGAATTAGGAATTCAATCATTCTGAAAGTGCGTATACATAATGGGAACAATACACCCTACCTCAGAGTTTAATCAAAAAGTGGCGATCTCGATTCGTTGAATTCTGGTGAATTATCAAACTTAACTACTTTTCAGATGTTAACTAAATAGGGGGATAGTTCAAATTCAAAAATAAGGAGAGATAATACTTATTTTTTTATCGTTATTCAAATTCAACTTAATTTGAACTGTTTTCTATGAGAAAATACGTTTAAAAACTGTCATCGATTTTTTAAAAATTAGTTGTGAATTTTTGAAGTGGCAAAAATATGCCCCACTAACAATTTACACCGATTCGACTTTTGTAATGAATTAGGAATTCAATCATTCTGAAAGTTCGTGTACATGATAAAAACAATATACCCTACCTCAGAGTTTAATAAAAAAGTGGCAATCTCGATTCATTGAATTCTGTTGAATTATCAAACTTAACTACTTTTTCCATTTTAAGTATATGGGGGATAGTTCAAGTTCAAAAATTAGGAGAGATAATACATATTTTTTCTCGTTATTCAAATTCAACTTAATTTGAACCGTCACAAGTTCAAAATGTGTCTACGGTTTTTTAAAAATTCGTTATGAATTTTTGAAGTGGCAACCACATGCCATACTAGCAGCGAACACCGATTCAACTTTTGTATTGAATTAGGAATTCAATCATTCTGAAAGTGCGTGTATATGATGAGAACAATATACTCTACCTCATAGTTCAATAAAAAAGTGGCGATTTCGATTCATTTCATTCTGTTGAATTATCAAACTTAACTACTTTTCCCATGTTATGTATACGGGGGATAGTTCAAATTCAAAAATAAGGAGAGATAATACATATTTTTTCTCGATATTCAAATTCAACTTAATTTAAACCTTCCTCTATGACAAAACACCTTCAAAAAGTGTCAACGATTTTTTAAAATTTATTTATGAATTTCTGAAGTGGCAAAAACATGCCCCACTAACAACGAACACCGATTCTACATTTGTATTGAATTAGGAATTCAATCATTCTGAAAGTGCGTGTAGAAGATAAGAACAATATACCCTACCTCAGAGTTTAATAAAAAAGTGGCAATCTCAATTCATTGAATTCTGTTGAATTATCAAACTTAACTACTTTTTCCATTTTAAGTATATGGGGGATAGTTAAAATTCAAAAATATGGAGAGATTATACATTTTTTTTCTCGTTTTTCAAAATCAACTTAATTTGAACCGTCTTCTATGAGAAAACACGTTCAAAAAGTGTCAATGGTTTTTTAAAAATTAGTTATGAATTTTTTAATTGGCAAACACATGCCATACTAGCAACGAACACCAATTCAACTTTTGTATTGAATTTGGAATTCAATCATTCTGAAAGTGCGTGTACATGATTAGAACAATATACCCTACCTAAGAGTTCAATAAAAAAGTGGCGATCTCGATTCATTGAATTCTGGTGAATTATCAAACATAACTATTTTACCAATGTTAAGTATATGGGGGATAGTTCAACTTCAAAAATTAGGAGAGATAATTCATATTTTTTCTCGTTATTCAAATTCAACTTAATTTGAACCGTCACACGTTCAAAAAGTGTCTACAGTATTTTAAAAATTAGTTATGAATTTTTGAAGTGGCAACCACATGCCATACTAGCAGCGAACACCGATTCAACTTTTGTATTGAATTAGGAATTCAATCATTTTGAAAGTGCGTGTACATGATAAGAACAATATACCCTACCTCAGAGTTTAATAAAAAAGTGGCAATCTCGATTCATTGAATTCTGTTGAATTATCAAACTTAACTACTTTTTCCATTTTAAGTATATGGGGGATAGTTCAAATTCAAAAATATGTAGAGATAATACATATTTTTTCTCGTTATTCAAATTCAACTTAATTTGAACCGACTTCTATGAGAAAACACGTTCAAAAAGTGTCAACGGTTTTTTAAAAATTAGTTATGAATTTCTGAATTGGCAAAAACATGCCCCACTAACAACGAACACCGATTCAATTTTTGAATTGAGTTAGGAATTCAATCATTCTGAAAGTGCGGGTTCATGATTAAAACAATATACCCTACCTCAGAGTTCAATCAAAAAGTGGCGATACAGATTCGTTGAGTTCTGGTGAATTATCAAACTTAACTACTTTTCCCACGTTAAGTATATGAGGGATAATTCAAGTTCAAAAATTAGGAGAGATAATTCATATTTTTTCTCGTTATTCAAATTCAACCTTATTTGAACCGTCAAACGTTCTAAAAGTGTCAACAGTTTTTTAAAAATTAGTTATGAATTTTTGAAGTGGCAACCACATGCCTTACTAGCAGTGAACACCGATTAAACTTTTGTATTGAATTTGAAATTCAATCATTCTGAAAGTGCGTGTACCTGATATGAACAATATACCCTACCTAAGAGTTCAATAAAAAAGTGGCGATCTCGATTCATTGAATTCTGTTGAATTATCAAACTAACTACTTTTTCCATTTTAAGTATATGGGGGATAGTTCAAATTCAAAAATATGGAGAGATAATACATATATTTTCTCGATATTCAAATTCAACTTAATTTGAACCGTCCTCTATGACAAAACACCTTCAAAAAGTGTCAACGATTTTTTAAAAATTGTTTATGAATTTCTGAAGTGGCAAAAACATGCCCCACTACCAACGACAACATTCAACAATTGTATTGAATTAGGAATTCAATCATTCTGAAAGTGCGTGTACAAGATAAGAACAATATATCCTACCTCAGAGTTTAATAAAAAAGTGGCAATCTCAATTCATTGAATTCTGTTGAATTATCAAACTTAACTACTTTTTCCATTTTAAGTATATGGGGGATAGTTAAAATTCAAAAATATGGAGAGATTATACATTTTTTTTCTCGTTATTCAAAATCAACTTAATTTGAACCGTCTTCTATGAGAAAACACGTTCAAATAGTGTCAATGGTTTTTTAAAAATTAGTTATGAATTTTTTAACTGGCAAACACATGCCATACTAGCAACGAACACCAATTCAACTTTTGTATTGAATTAGGAATTCAATCATTCTGATAGTGCGTGTACATGAATAGAACAATATACCCTACCTAAGAGTTCAATAAAAAAGTGGCGATCTCGATTCATTGAATTCTGGTGAATTATCAAACATAACTATTTTACCCATGTTAAGTATATGGGGGATAGTTCAACTTCAAAAATTAGGAGAGATAATTCATATTTTTTCTCGTTATTCATATTCAACTTAATTTGAACCGTCACACGTTCAAAAAGTGTCTACAGTTTTTTAAAAATTAGTTATGAATTTTTGAAGTGGCAACCACATGCCATACTAGCAACGAACACCGATTCAACTTTTGTATTGAATTAGGAATTCAATCATTTTGAAAGTGCGTGTACATGATAAGAACAATATACCCTACCTCAGAGTTTAATAAAAAAGTGGCAATCTCGATTCATTGAATTCTGTTGAATTATCAAACTTAACTACTTTTTCCATTTTAAGTATATGGGGGATAGTTCAAATTAAAAAATATGTAGAGATAATACATATTTTTTCTCGTTATTCAAATTCAACTTAATTTGAACCGACTTCTATGAGAAAACACGTTCAAAAAGTGTCAACGGTTTTTTAAAAATTAGTTATGAATTTCTGAATTGGCAAAAACATGCCCCACTAACAACGAACACCGATTCAATTTTTGAATTGAGTTAGGAATTCAATCATTCTGAAAGTGCGGGTTCATGATTAAAACAATATACCCTACCTCAGAGTTCAATCAAAAAGTGGCGATACAGATTCGTTGAGTTCTGGTGAATTATCAAACTTAACTACTTTTCCCACGTTAAGTATATGAGGGATAATTCAAGTTCAAAAATTAGGAGAGATAATTCATATTTTTTCTCGTTATTCAAATTCAACCTTATTTGAACCGTCAAACGTTCTAAAAGTGTCAACAGTTTTTTAAAAATTAGTTATGAATTTTTGAAGTGGCAACCACATGCCTTACTAGCAGTGAACACCGATTAAACTTTTGTATTGAATTTGAAATTCAATCATTCTGAAAGTGCGTGTACCTGATATGAACAATATACCCTACCTAAGAGTTCAATAAAAAAGTGGCGATCTCGATTCATTGAATTCTGTTGAATTATCAAACTAACTACTTTTTCCATTTTAAGTATATGGGGGATAGTTCAAATTCAAAAATATGGAGAGATAATACATATATTTTCTCGATATTCAAATTCAACTTAATTTGAACCGTCCTCTATGACAAAACACCTTCAAAAAGTGTCAACGATTTTTTAAAAATTGTTTATGAATTTCTGAAGTGGCAAAAACATGCCCCACTACCAACGACAACATTCAACAATTGTATTGAATTAGGAATTCAATCATTCTGAAAGTGCGTGTACAAGATAAGAACAATATACCCTACCTCAGAGTTTAATAAAAAAGTGGCAATCTCAATTCATTGAATTCTGTTGAATTATCAAACTTAACTACTTTTTCCATTTTAAGTATATGGGGGATAGTTAAAATTCAAAAATATGGAGAGATTATACATTTTTTTTCTCGTTATTCAAAATCAACTTAATTTGAACCGTCTTCTATGAGAAAACACGTTCAAATAGTGTCAATGGTTTTTTAAAAATTAGTTATGAATTTTTTAACTGGCAAACACATGCCATACTAGCAACGAACACCAATTCAACTTTTGTATTGAATTAGGAATTCAATCATTCTGATAGTGCGTGTACATGAATAGAACAATATACCCTACCTAAGAGTTCAATAAAAAAGTGGCGATCTCGATTCATTGAATTCTGGTGAATTATCAAACATAACTATTTTACCCATGTTAAGTATATGGGGGATAGTTCAACTTCAAAAATTAGGAGAGATAATTCATATTTTTTCTCGTTATTCAAATTCAACTTAATTTGAACCGTCACACGTTCAAAAAGTGTCTACAGTTTTTTAAAAATTAGTTATGAATTTTTGAAGTGGCAACCACATGCCATACTAGCAACGAACACCGATTCAACTTTTGTATTGAATTAGGAATTCAATCATTTTGAAAGTGCGTGTACATGATAAGAACAATATACCCTACCTCAGAGTTTAATAAAAAAGTGGCAATCTCGATTCATTGAATTCTGTTGAATATTCAAACTTAACTACTTTTTCCATTTTAAGTATATGGGGGATAATTCAAATTCAAAAATTTGGAGAGATAATACATATTTTTTCTCGTTATTCAAATTAAACTTAATTTGAACTGTCTTCTATGAGAAAACACGTTCAAAAAGTGTCAACGGTTTTTTAAAAATTAGTTATGAATTTCTGAATTGGCAAAAACATGCCCCACTAACAACGAACACCGATTCAATTTTTGAATTGAGTTAGGAATTCAATCATTCTGAAAGTGCGGGTTCATGATTAAAACAATATACCCTACCTCATAGTTCAATCAAAAAGTGGCGATACTGATTCGTTGAGTTCTGGTGAATTATCAAACTTAACTACTTTTCCCACGTTAAGTATATGGGGGATAGTTCAAGTTCAAAAATTAGGAGAGATAATTCATATTTTTTCTCGTTATTCAAATTCAACTTAATTTGAACCGTCACACGTTCTAAAAGTGTCTACAGTTTTTTTTAAATTAGTTCATTAGTTCAGAATTTTTGAAGTGGCAACCACATGCCATACTAGCAGTGAACACCGATTCAACTTTTGTATTGAATTAGGAATTCAATCATTTTGAAAGTGCTTGTACATGATGAGAACAATATATCCTACCTCAGAGTTCAATAAAAAAGTGGCGATTTCGATTCATTTCATTCAGTTGAATTATCAAACTTAACTACTTTTCCCATGTTAAGTATACGGGGGATAGTTCAAATTCAAAAATAAGGAGAGATAATACTTATTTTTTTTCGTTATTCAAATTCAACCTAATTTGATCTGTTTTCTATGAGAAAACACGTTTAAAAAGTGTCAACGATTTTTTAAAATATAGTTTTGAATTTTTAAAGTATCAAAAACATGCCCCACTAACAATTAACACCGATTCAACTTTTGTATTGATTTAAGAATTCAATCATTCTGGAAGTGCGAATACATGATAAAAACAATATACCCTACCTCAGAATTTAATCAAAAAGTGGCGATCTTGATTCGTTGAATTTTTGTGAATTATCAAACTTAACTACTTTTCCCATGTTAAGTATATGGGGGATAGTTCAACTTCAAAAATTAGGAGAGATAATTCATATTTTTTCTCGTTATTCAAATTCAACTTAATTTGAACCGTCACACGTTCAAAAAGTGTCTACAGTTTTTTAAAAATTAGTTATGAATTTTTGAAGTGGCAACCACATGCCATACTAGCAGCGAACACCGATTCAACTTTTGTATTGAATTAGGAATTCAATCATTTTGAAAGTGCGTGTACATAATAGGAACAATACACCCTACCTCAGAATTAAATCAAAAAGTGGCGATCTCGATTAGTTGAATTCTGGTGAATCATCAAACTTAACTACTTTTCCCATGTTAAGTATATGGGGGATAGTTCAAATTTAAAAATATGGAGAGATAATACATATTTTTTCTCGATATTCAAATTCAACTTAATTTGAACCATCCTCTATGACAAAACACCTTCAAAAAGTGTCAACGATTTTTTAAAAATTAGTTATGAATTTCTGAAATGGCAAAAACATGCCCCACTAACAACGAACACCGATTCAACATTTGTATTGAATTTGAAATTCAATCATTCTGAAAGTGCGTGTACATGATAAGAACAATATACCCTACCTCAGGGTTTAATAAAAAAATGGCAATCTCGATTTATTGAATTCTTTTGAATTATCAAACTTAACTACTTTTTCCATTTTAAGAATATGGGGGATAGTTCAAGTTCCTAAATTAGGAGAGATAATACATATTTTTTCTCGTTATTCAAATTCAACTTAATTTGAACCGTCACACGTTCAAAAAGTGTCTACGGTTTTTTATAAATTAGTTATGAATTTTTGAAGTGGCAACCACATGCCATACTAGCAGCGAACACCGATTCAACTTTTGTATTGAATTAGGAATTCAATCATTCTGAAAGTGCGTGTATATGATGAGAACAATGTACCATACCTCAGAGTTAAAAAAAAAGTGGTGATTTCGATTCATTTCATTCTGTTGAATTATCAAACTTAACTACTTTTCCCATGTTATGTATTCGTGGGATAGTTCAAATTCAAAAATAAGGAGAGATAATACTTATTTTTTCTCCTTATTCAAATTTAACTTAATTTGAACCGTCCAATATGAGAAAACACGTTCAAAAAGTGTCAACAATTTTTTAAAAATTAGTTATGAATGTTTGAATTGGCAAACACATGCCATACTAGCAACGAACACCAATTCAACTTTTGTATTGAATATGGAATTCAATCATTCTGAAAGTGCGTATACATAATGGGAACAATACACCCTACCTCAGAGTTTAATCAAAAAGTGGCGATCTCGATTCGTTGAATTCTGGTGAATTATCAAACTTAACTACTTTTCAGATGTTAACTAAATAGGGGGATAGTTCAAATTCAAAAATAAGGAGAGATAATACTTATTTTTTTATCGTTATTCAAATTCAACTTAATTTGAACTGTTTTCTATGAGAAAATACGTTTAAAAACTGTCATCGATTTTTTAAAAATTAGTTGTGAATTTTTGAAGTGGCAAAAACATGCCCCACTAACAATTAACACCGATTCGACTTTTGTAATGAATTAGGAATTCAATCATTCTGAAAGTTCGTATACATGATAAAAACAATATACCCTACCTCAGAGTTTAATAAAAAGGTGGCAATCTCGATTCATTGAATTCTGTTGAATTATCAAACTTAACTACTTTTTCCATTTTAAGTATATGGGGGATAGTTCAACTTCAAAAATTAGGAGAGATAATTCATATTTTTTCTCGTTATTCAAATTCAACTTAATTTGAACCGTCACACGTTCAAAAAGTGTCTACAGTTTTTTAAAAATTAGTTATGAATTTTTGAAGTGGCAAAAACATGCCCCACTAACAACGACAACATTCAACATTTGTATTGAATTAGGAATTCAATCATTCTGAAAGTGCGTGTACAAGATAAGAACAATATACCCTACCTCAGAGTTTAATAAAAAAGTGGCAATCTCAATTCATTGAATTCTGTTGAATTATCAAACTTAACTACTTTTTTCATTTTAAGTATATGGGGGATAGTTAAAATTCAAAAATATGGAGAGATTATACATTTTTTTTCTCGTTATTCAAAATCAAATTAATTTGAACCGTCTTCTATGAGAAAACACGTTCAAAAAGTGTCAATGGTTTTTTAAAAATTAGTTATGAATTTTTTAATTGGCAAAAACATGCCCCACTAACAACGAACACCGATTCAATTTTTGAATTGAGTTAGGAATTCAATCATTCTGAAAGTGCGGGTTCATGATTAAACCAATATACCCTACCTCATAGTTCAATCAAAAAGTGGCGATACTGATTCGTTGAGTTCTGGTGAATTATCAAACTTAACTACTTTTCCCACGTTAAGTATATGGGGGATAGTTCAAGTTCAAAAATTAGGAGAGATAATTCATATTTTTTCTCGTTATTCAAATTCAACTTAATTTGAACCATCACACGTTCTAAAAGTGTCTACAGTTTTTTAAAAATTAGTTCAGAATTTTTGAAGTGGCAACCACATGCCATACTAGCAGTGAACACCGATTCAACTTTTGTATTGAATTAGGAATTCAATCATTTTGAAAGTGCTTGTACATGATGAGAACAATATATCCTACCTCAGAGTTCAATAAAAAAGTGGCGATTTCGATTCATTTCATTCAGTTGAATTATCAAACTTAACTACTTTTCCCATGTTAAGTATACGGGGGATAGTTCAAATTCAAAAATAAGGAGAGATAATACTGATTTTTTTTCGTTATTCAAATTCAACTTAATTTGAACTGTTTTCTATGAGAAAACACGTTTAAAAAGTGTCAACGATTTTTTAAAATATAGTTTTGAATTTTTAAAGTAGCAAAAACATGCCCCACTAACAATTAACACCGATTGAACTTTTGTATTGATTTAAGAATTCAATCATTCTGGAAGTGCGAATACATGATAAAAACAATATACTCTACCTCAGAATTTAATCAAAAAGTGGCGATCTTGATTCGTTGAATTTTTGTGAATTATCAAACTTAACTACTTTTCCCATGTTAAGTATATGGGGGATAGTTCAAGTTCAAAAATTAGGAGAGATAATTCATATTTTTTCTCGTTATTCAAATTTAACTTAATTTGAACCGTCACACGTTCAAAAAGTGTCTACAGTTTTTTAAAAATTAGTTATGAATGTTTGAATTGGCAAACACATGCCATACTAGCAACGAACACCAATTCAACTTTTGTATTGAATAAGGAATTCAATCATTCTGAAAGTGCGTATACATAATGGGAACAATACACCCTACCTCAGAGTTTAATCAAAAAGTGGCGATCTCGATTCGTTGAATTCTGGTGAATTATCAAACTTAACTACTTTTCAGATGTTAACTAAATAGGGGGATAGTTGAAATTCAAAAATAAGGAGAGATAATACTTATTTTTTTATCGTTATTCAAATTCAACTTAATTTGAACTGTTTTCTATGAGAAAATACGTTTAAAAACTGTCATCGATTTTTTAAAAATTAGTTGTGAATTTTTGAAGTGGCAAAAATATGCCCCACTAACAATTAACACCGATTCGACTTTTGTAATGAATTAGGAATTCAATCATTCTGAAAGTTCGTGTACATGATAAAAACAATATACCCTACCTCAGAGTTTAATAAAAAAGTGGCAATCTCGATTCATTAAATTCTGTTTAATTATCAAACTTAACTACTTTTTCCATTTTAAGTATATGGGGGATAGTTCAAGTTCAAAAATTAGGAGAGATAGTAAATATTTTTTCTCGTTATTCAAATTCAACTTAATTTGAACCGTCACAAGTTCAAAAAGTGTCTACGGTTTTTAAAAATTCGTTATGAATTTTTGAAGTGGCAACCACATGCCATACTAGCAGCGAACACCGATTCAACTTTTGTATTGAATTAGGAATTCCATCATTCTGAAGGTGCGTGTATATGATGAGAACAATATACCCTACCTCAGAGTTCAATAAAAAAGTGGCGATTTCGCTTCATTTCATTCTGTTGAATTATCAAACTTAACTACTTTTCCCATGTTAAGTATACGGGGGATAGTTCAAATTCAAAAATAAGGAGAGATAATACATATTTTTTCTCGATATTCAAATTCAACTTAATTTGAACCTTCCTCTATGACAAAACACCTTCAAAAAGTGTCAACGATTTTTTAAAAATTATTTATGAATTTCTGAAGTGGCAAAAACATGCCCCACTAACAACGAACACCGATTCAACATTTGTATTGAATTAGGAATTCAATCATTCTGAAAGTGCGTGTACAAGATAAGAACAATATACCCTACCTCAGAGTTTAATAAAAAAGTGGCAATCTCAATTCATTGAATTCTGTTGAATTATCAAACTTAACTACTTTTTCCATTTTAAGTATATGGGGGATAGTTAAAATTCAAAAATATGGAGAGATTATACATTTTTTTTCTCGTTTTTCAAAATCAACTTAATTTGAACCGTCTTCTATGAGAAAACACGTTCAAAAAGTGTCAATGGTTTTTTAAAAATTAGTTATGAATTTTTTAATTGGCAAACACATGCCATACTAGCAACGAACACCAATTCAAGTTTTGTATTGAATTAGGAATTCAATCATTCTGAAAGTGCGTGTACATGATTAGAACAATATACCCTACCTAAGAGTTCAATAAAAAAGTGGCGATCTCGATTCATTGAATTCTGGTGAATTATCAAACATAACTATTTTACCCATGTTAAGTATATGGGGAATAGTTCAACTTCAAAAATTAGGAGAGATAATTCATATTTTTTCTCGTTATTCAAATTCAACTTAATTTGAACCGTCACACGATCAAAAAGTGTCTACAGTTTTTTAAAAATTAGTTATGAATTTTTGAAGTGGCAACCACATGCCATACTAGCAGCGAACACCGATTCAACTTTTGTATTGAATTAGGAATTCAATCATTTTGAAAGTGCGTGTACATGATAAGAACAATATACCCTACCTCAGAATTGAATAAAAAAGAGGCAATCTCGATTCATTGAATTCTGTTGAATTATCAAACTTAACTACTTTTTCCATTTTAAGTATATGGGGGATAGTTCAAATTCAAAAATATGGAGAGATAATACATATTTTTTCTCGTTATTCAAATTCAACTTAATTTGAACCGACTTCTATGAGAAAACACGTTCAAAAAGTGTCAACGGTTTTATAAAAATTAGTTATGAATTTCTGAATTGGCAAAAACATGCCCCACTAACAACGAACACCGATTCAATTTTTGAATTGAGTTAGGAATTCAATCATTCTGAAAGTGCGGGTTCATGATTAAACAATATACCCTACCTCAGAGTTCAATCAAAAAGTGGCGATACAGATTCGTTGAGTTCTGGTGAATTCTCAAACTTAACTACTTTTCCCACGTTAAGTAAATGGGGGATAGTTCAAGTTCAAAAATTAGGAGATATAGTTCATATTTTTTCTCGTTATTCAAATTCAACCTTATTTGAACCGTCACACGTTCTAAAAGTGTCAACAGTTTTTTTAAAAATGAGTTATGAATTTTTGAAGTGGCAACCACATGCCTTACTAGCAGTGAACACCGATTCAACTTTTGTATTGAATTTGAAATTCAATCATTCTGAAAGTGCGTGTACATGATAAGAACAATATACCCTACCTAAGAGTTCAATAAAAAAGTGGCGATCTCGATTCATTGAATTCTGTTGAATTATCAAACTAACTACTTTTTCCATTTTAAGTATATGGGGGATAGTTCAAATTCAAAAATATGGAGAGATAATACATATATTTTCTCGATATTCAAATTCAACTTAATTTGTACCGTCCTCTATGACAAAACACCTTCAAAAAGTGTCAACGATTTTTTAAAAATTATTTATGAATTTCTGAAGTGGCAAAAACATGCCCCACTACCAACGACAACATTCAACATTTGTATTGAATTAGGAATTCAATCATTCAGAAAGTGCGTGTACAAGATAAGAACAATATACCCTACCTCAGAGTTTAATAAAAAAGTGGCAATCTCAATTCATTGAATTCTGTTGAATTATCAAACTTAACTACTTTTTCCATTTTAAGTATATGGGGGATAGTTAAAATTCAAAAATATGGAGAGATTATACATTTTTTTTCTCGTTTTTCAAAATCAACTTAATTTGAACCGTCTTCTATGAGAAAACACGTTCAAAAAGTGTCAATGTTTTTTTAAAAATTAGTTATGAATTTTTTAATTGGCAAACACATGCCATACTAGCAACGAACACCAATTCAACTTTTGTATTGAATTAGGAATTCAATCATTCTGAAAGTGCTTGTACATGAATAGAACAATATACCCTACCTAAGAGTTCAATAAAAAAGTGGAGATCCCGATTCTTTGAATTCTGGTGAATTATCAAACATAACTATTTTACCCATGTTAAGTATATGGGGGATAGGTCAACTTCAAAAATTAGGAGAGATAATACATATTTTTTCTCGATATTCAAATTCAACTTAATTTGAACCATCCTCTATGACAAAACACCTTCAAAAAGTGTCAACGATTTTTTAAAAATTAGTTATGAATTTCTGAAATGGCAAAAACATGCCCCACTAACAACGAACACCGATTCAACATTTGTATTGAATTTGAAATTCAATCATTCTGAAAGTGCGTGTACATGATAAGAACAATATACCCTACCTCAGAGTTTAATAAAAAAATGGCAATCTCGATTTATTGAATTCTGTTGAATTATCAAACTTAACTACTTTTTCCATTTTAAGAATATGGGGGATAGTTCAAGTTCCTAAATTAGGAGAGATAATACATATTTTTTCTCGTTATTCAAATTCAACTTAATTTGAACCGTCACACGTTCAAAAAGTGTCTACGTTTTTTTATAAATTAGTTATGAATTTTTGAAGTGGCAACCACATGCCATACTAGCAGCGAACACCGATTCAACTTTTGTATTGAATTAGGAATTCAATCATTCTGAAAGTGCGTGTATATGATGAGAACAATATACCCTACCTCAGAGTTCAATAAAAAAGTGGCGAATTCGATTCATTTTAATCTGTTGAATTATCAAACTTAACTACTTTTCCCATGTTAAGTATACGGGGGATAGTTCAAATTCAAAAATAAGGAGAGATAATACATATTTTTTCTCGATATTCAAATTCAACTTAATTTGAACCTTCCTCTATGACAAAACACCTTCAAAAAGTGTCAACGATTTTTTAAAAATTATTTATGAATTTCTGAAGTGGCAAAAACATGCCCCACTAACAACGAACACTGATTCAACATTTGTATTGAATTAGAAATTCAATCATTCTGAAAGTGCGTGTACAAGATAAGAACAATATACCCTACCTAAGAGTTCAATAACAAAGTGGCGATCTCGATTCATTGAATTCTGTTGAATTATCAAACATAACTATTTTACCCATGTTAAGTATATGGGGGATAGTTCAAGTTCAAAAATTAGGAGAGATAATTCATATTTTTTCTCGTTATTCAAATTCAACTTAATTTGAACCGTCACACGTTCAAAAAGTGTCTACAGTTTTTTAAAAATTAGTTATGAATTTTTGAAGTGGCAACCACATGCCATACTAGCAGCGAACACCGATTCAACTTTTGTATTGAATTAGGAATTCAATCATTTTGAAAGTGCGTGTACATAATAGGAACAATACACCCTACCTCAGAATTTAATAAAAAAGTGGCGATCTCGATTAGTTGAATTCTGGTGAATCATCAAACTTAACTACTTTTCAGATGTTAACTATATATGGGGATAGTTCAAATTCAAAAATAAGGAGAGATAATACTTATTTTTTCTCGTTATTCAAATTCAACTTAATTTGAACTGTCTTCTATGAGAAAACACGTTTAAAAAATGTCAACGATTTTTTAAAAATTAGTTATGAATTTCTGAAATGGCAAAAACATGCCCCACTAACAACGAACACCGATTCAACATTTGTATTGAATTTGAAATTCAATCATTCTGAAAGTGCGTGTACACGATAAAAACAATATACCCTACCTCAGACTTTAATCAAAAAGTGGTGATCTTGATTCATTGAATTCTGTTGAATTAACAAACTTAACTACTTTTCCCATGTTAAGTATATAGGGGATAGTTCAATTTTAAAAATATGGAGAGATAATACATATTTTTTCTCGATATTCAAATTCAACTTAATTTGAACCATCCTCTATGACAAAACACCTTCAAAAAGTGTCAACGATTTTTTAAAAATTAGTTATGAATTTCTGAAATGGCAAAAACATGCCCCACTAACAACGAACACCGATTCAACATTTGTATTGAATTTGAAATTCAATCATTCTGAAAGTGCGTGTACATGATAAGAACAATATACCCTACCTCAGAGTTTAATAAAAAAATTGCAATCTCGATTTATTGAATTCTGTTGAATTATCAAACTTAACTACTTTTTCCATTTTAAGAATATGGGGGATAGTTCAAGTTCCTAAATTAGGAGAGATAATACATATTTTTTCTCGTTATTCAAATTCAACTTAATTTGAACCGTCACACGTTCAAAAAGTGTCTACGGTTTTTTAAAAATTAGTTATGAATTTTTGAAGTGGCAACCACATGCCATACTAGCAGCGAACACCGATTCAACTTTTGTATTGAATTTGAAATTCAATCATTCTGAAAGTGCGTGTACATGATAAGAACAATATACCCTACCTAAGAGTTCAATAAAAAAGTGGCGATCTCGATTCATTGAATTCTGTTGAATTATCAAACTTAACTACTTTTTCCATTTTAAGAATATGGGGGATAGTTCAAGTTCCTAAATTAGGAGAGATAATACATATTTTTTCTCGTTATTCAAATTCAACTTAATTTGAACCGTCACACGTTCAAAAAGTGTCTTACGGTTTTTTAAAAATTAGTTATGAATTTTTTAAATGGCAACCACATGCCATACTAGCAGCGAACACCGTTCAACTTTTGTATTGAATTAGGAATTCAATCATTCTGAAAGTGCGTGTATATGATGAGAACAATATACCCTACCTCAGAGTTCAATAAAAAAGTGGCGATTTCGATTCATTTCATTCTGTTGAATTATCAAACTTAACTACTTTTTCCATTTTAAGTATATGGGGGATAGTTCAAATTCAAAAATATGGAGAGATAATACATATATTTTCTCGATATTCAAATTCAACTTAATTTGTACCGTCCTCTATGACAAAACACCTTCAAAAAGTGTCAACGATTTTTTAAAAATTATTTATGAATTTCTGAAGTGGCAAAAACATGCCCCACTACCAACGACAACATTCAACATTTGTATTGAATTAGGAATTCAATCATTCTGAAAGTGCGTGTACAAGATAAGAACAATATACCCTACCTCAGAATTTAATAAAAAAGTGGCGATCTCGATTAGTTGAATTCTGGTGAATCATCAAACTTAACAACTTTTCAGATGTTAACTATATATGGGGATAGTTCAAATTCAAAAATAAGGAGAGATAATACTTATTTTTTCTCGTTATTCAAATTCAACTTAATTTGAACTGTCTTCTATGAGAAAACACGTTTAAAAAATGTCAACGATTTTTTAAAAATTAGTTATGAATTTCTGAAATGGCAAAAACATGCCCCACTAACAACGAACACCGATTCAACATTTGTATTGAATTTGAAATTCAATCATTCTGAAAGTGCGTGTACACGATAAAAACAATATACCCTACCTCAGACTTTAATCAAAAAGTGGTGATCTTGATTCATTGAATTCTGTTGAATTAACAAACTTAACTACTTTTCCCATGTTAAGTATATAGGGGATAGTTCAATTTTAAAAATATGGAGAGATAATACATATTTTTTCTCGATATTCAAATTCAACTTAATTTGAACCATCCTCTATGACAAAACACCTTCAAAAAGTGTCAACGATTTTTTAAAAATTAGTTATGAATTTCTGAAATGGCAAAAACATGCCCCACTAACAACGAACACCGATTCAACATTTGTATTGAATTTGAAATTCAATCATTCTGAAAGTGCGTGTACATGATAAGAACAATATACCCTACCTCAGAGTTTAATAAAAAAATTGCAATCTCGATTTATTGAATTCTGTTGAATTATCAAACTTAACTACTATTTCCATTTTAAGAATATGGGGGATAGTTCAAGTTCCTAAATTAGGAGAGATAATACATATTTTTTCTCGTTATTCAAATTCAACTTAATTTGAACCGTCACACGTTCAAAAAGTGTCTACGGTTTTTTAAAAATTAGTTATGAATTTTTGAAGTGGCAACCACATGCCATACTAGCAGCGAACACCGATTCAACTTTTGTATTGAATTTGAAATTCAATCATTCTGAAAGTGCGTGTACATGATAAGAACAATATACCCTACCTAAGAGTTCAATAAAAAAGTGGCGATCTCGATTCATTGAATTCTGTTGAATTATCAAACTAACTACTTTTTCCATTTTAAGTATATGGGGGATAGTTCAAATTCAAAAATATGGAGAGATAATACATATATTTTCTCGATATTCAAATTCAACTTAATTTGTACCGTCCTCTATGACAAAACACCTTCAAAAAGTGTCAACGATTTTTTAAAAATTATTTATGAATTTCTGAAGTGGCAAAAACATGCCCCACTACCAACGACAACATTCAACATTTGTATTGAATTAGGAATTCAATCATTCTGAAAGTGCGTGTACAAGATAAGAACAATATACCCTACCTCAGAGTTTAATAAAAAAGTGGCAATCTCAATTCATTGAATTCTGTTGAATTATCAAACTTAACTACTTTTTCCATTTTAAGTATATGGGGGATAGTTAAAATTCAAAAATATGGAGAGATTATACATTTTTTTTCTCGTTTTTCAAAATCAACTTAATTTGAACCGTCTTCTATGAGAAAACACGTTCAAAAAGTGTCAATGTTTTTTTAAAAATTAGTTATGAATTTTTTAATTGGCAAACACATGCCATACTAGCAACGAACACCAATTCAACTTTTGTATTGAATTAGGAATTCAATCATTCTGAAAGTGCGTGTACATGATTAGAACAATATACCCTACCTAAGATTTCAATAAAAAAGTGGCGATCTCGATTCATTGAATTCTGGTGAATTATCAAACATAACTATTTTACCCATGTTAAGTATATGGGGAATAGTTCAACTTCAAAAATTAGGAGAGATAATTCATATTTTTTCTCGTTATTCAAATTCAACTTAATTTGAACCGTCACACGATCAAAAAGTGTCTACAGTTTTTTAAAAATTAGTTATGAATTTTTGAAGTGGCAACCACATGCCATACTAGCAGCGAACACCGTTTCAACTTTTGTATTGAATTAGGAATTCAATCATTTTGAAAGTGCGTGTACATGATAAGAACAATATACCCTACCTCAGAGTTTAATAAAAAAGTGGCAATCTCGATTCATTGAATTCAGTTGAATTATCAAACTTAACTACTTTTTCCATTTTAAGTATATGGGGGATAGTTCAAATTCAAAAATATGGAGAGATAATACATATATTTTCTCGATATTCAAATTCAACTTAATTTGTACCGTCCTCTATGACAAAACACCTTCAAAAAGTGTCAACGATTTTTTAAAAATTATTTATGAATTTCTGAAGTGGCAAAAACATGCCCCACTACCAACGACAACATTCAACATTTGTATTGAATTAGGAATTCAATCATTCTGAAAGTGCGTGTACAAGATAAGAACAATATACCCTACCTCAGAATTTAATAAAAAAGTGGCGATCTCGATTAGTTGAATTCTGGTGAATCATCAAACTTAACAACTTTTCATATGTTAACTATATATGGGGATAGTTCAAATTCAAAAATAAGGAGAGATAATACTTATTTTTTCTCGTTATTCAAATTCAACTTAATTTGAACTGTCTTCTATGAGAAAACACGTTTAAAAAATGTCAACGATTTTTTAAAAATTAGTTATGAATTTCTGAAATGGCAAAAACATGCCCCACTAACAACGAACACCGATTCAACATTTGTATTGAATTTGAAATTCAATCATTCTGAAAGTGCGTGTACATGATAAGAACAATATACCCTACCTCAGGGTTTAATAAAAAAATGGCAATCTCGATTTATTGAATTCTGTTGAATTATCAAACTTAACTACTTTTTCCATTTAAAGAATATGGGGGATAGTTCAAGTTCCTAAATTAGGAGAGATAATACATATTTTTTCTCGTTATTCAAATTCAACTTAATTTGAACCGTCACACGTTCAAATAGTGTCTACGGTTTTTTATAAATTAGTTATGAATTTTTGAAGTAGCAACCACATGCCATACTAGCAGCGAACACCGATTCAACTTTTGTATTGAATTAGGAATTCAATCATTCTGAAAGTGCGTGTATATGATGAGAACAATGTACCCTACCTCAGAGTTCAATAAAAAAGTGGCGATTTCGATTCATTTCATTCTGTTGAATTATCAAACTTAACTACTTTTCCCATGTTATGTATTCGTGGGATAGTTCAAATTCAAAAATAAGGAGAGATAATACTTATTTTTTCTCCTTATTCAAATTTAACTTAATTTGAACCGTCCCATATGAGAAAACACGTTCAAAAAGTGTCAACGATTTTTTAAAAATTAGTTATGAATGTTTGAATTGGCAAACACATGCCATACTAGCAACGAACACCAATTCAACTTTTGTATTGAATAAGGAATTCAATCATTCTGAAAGTGCGTATACATAATGGGAACAATACACCCTACCTCAGAGTTTAATCAAAAAGTGGCGATCTCGATTCGTTGAATTCTGGTGAATTATCAAACTTAACTACTTTTCAGATGTTAACTAAATAGGGGGATAGTTCAAATTCAAAAATAAGGAGAGATAATACTTATTTTTTTATCGTTATTCAAATTCAACTTAATTTGAACTGTTTTCTATGAGAAAATACGTTTAAAAACTGTCATCGATTTTTTAAAAATTAGTTGTGAATTTTTGAAGTGGCAACCACATGCCATACTAGCAGCGAACACCGATTCAACTTTTGTATTGAATTAGGAATTCAATCATTTTGAAAGTGCGTGTACATGATAAGAACAATATACTCTACCTCAGAGTTTAATAAAAAAGTGGCAATCTCGATTCATTGAATTCTGTTGAATTATCAAACTTAACTACTTTTTCCATTTTAAGTATATGGGGGATAGTTCAAATTCAAAAATATGGAGAGATAATACATATTTTTTCTCGTTATTCAAATTCAACTTAATTTGAACCGACTTCTATGAGAAAACACGTTCAAAAAGTGTCAACGGTTTTTTAAAAATTAGTTATGAATTTCTGAATTGGCAAAAACATGCCCCACTAACAACGAACACCGATTCAATTTTTGAATTGAGTTAGGAATTCAATCATTCTGAAAGTGCGGGTTCATGATTAAAACAATATACCCTACCTCAGAGTTCAATCAAAAAGTGGCGATACAGATTCGTTGAGTTCTGGTGAATTATCAAACTTAACTACTTTTCCCACGTTAAGTATATGGGGGATAGTTCAAGTTCAAAAATTAGGAGAGATAATTCATATTTTTTCTCGTTATTCAAATTCAACCTTATTTGAACCGTCACACGTTCTAAAAGTGTCAACAGTTTTTTAAAAATTAGTTATGAATTTTTGAAGTGGCAACCACATGCCTTACTAGCAGTGAACACCGATTCAACTTTTGTATTGAATTTGAAATTCAATCATTCTGAAAGTGCGTGTACATGATAAGAACAATATACCCTACCTAAGAGTTCAATAAAAAAGTTGTGATCTCGATTCATTGAATTCTGTTGAATTATCAAACTAACTACTTTTTCCATTTTAAGTATATGGGGGATAGTTCAAATTCAAAAATATGGAGAGATAACACATATATTTTCTCGATATTCAAATTCAACTTAATTTGAACCGTCCTCTATGACAAAACACGTTCAAAAAGTGTCAATGGTTTTTTAAAAATTAGTTATGAATTTTTTAATTGGCAAACACATGCCATACTAGCAACGAACACCAATTCAACTTTTGTATTGAATCAGGAATTCAATCATTCTGAAAGTGCGTGTACATGAATAGAACAATATACCCTACCTAAGAGTTCAATAAAAAAGTGGCGATCTCGATTCATTGAATTCTGGTGAATTATCAAACATAACTATTTTACCCATGTTAAGTATATGGGGGATAGTTCAACTTCAAAAATTAGGAGAGATAATTCATATTTTTTCTCGTTATTCAAATTCAACTTAATTTGAACCGTCACACGTTCAAAAAGTGTCTACAGTTTTTTAAAAATTAGTTATGAATTTTTGAAGTGGCAACCACATGCCATACTAGCAGCGAACACCGATTCAACTTTTGTATTGAATTAGGAATTCAATCATTTTGAAAGTGCGTGTACATGATAAGAACAATATACCCTACCTCAGAGTTTAATAAAAAAGTGGCAATCTCGATTCATTGAATTCTGTTGAATTTTCAAACTTAACTACTTTTTCCATTTTAAGTATATGGTGGATAGTTCAAATTCAAAAATATGGAGAGATAATACATATTTTTTCTCGTTATTCAAATTCAACTTAATTTGAACTGTCTTCTATGAGAAAACACGTTCAAAAAGTGTCAACGGTTTTTTAAAAATTAGTTATGAATTTTTGAATTGGCAAAAACATGCCCCACTAATAATTAACACCGATTCGACTTTTGTGTTGAATTAGGAATTCAATCATTCTGAAAGTGCGTGTACACGATAAAAACAATATACCCTACCTCAGACTTTAATCAAAAAGTGGTGATCTTGATTCATTGAATTCTGTTGAATTATCAAACTTAACTACTTTTCCCATGTTAAGTATATGGGGGATAGTTCAAATTTAAAAATATGGAGAGATAATACATATTTTTTCTCGATATTCAAATTCAACTTAATTTGAACCATCCTCTATGACAAAACACCTTCAAAAAGTGTCAACGATTTTTTAAAAATTAGTTATGAATTTCTGAAATGGCAAAAACATGCCCCACTAACAACGAACACGGATTCAACATTTGTATTGAATTTGAAATTCAATCATTCTGAAAGTGCGTGTACATGATAAGAACAATATACCCTACCTCAGGGTTTAATAAAAAAATGGCAATCTCGATTTATTGAATTCTGTTGAATTATCAAACTTAACTACTTTTTCCATTTAAAGAATATGGGGGATAGTTCAAGTTCCTAAATTAGGAGAGATAATACATATTTTTTCTCGTTATTCAAATTCAACTTAATTTGAACCGTCACACGTTCAAAAAGTGTCTACGGTTTTTTATAAATTAGTTATGAATTTTTTAAGTAGCAACCACATGCCATACTAGCAGCGAACACCGATTCAACTTTTGTATTGAATTAGGAATTCAATCATTCTGAAAGTGCGTGTATATGTTGAGAACAATGTACCCTACCTCAGAGTTCAATAAAAAAGTGGCGATTTCGATTCATTTCATTCTGTTGAATTATCAAACTTAACTACTTTTCCCATGTTATGTATTCGTGGGATAGTTCAAATTCAAAAATAAGGAGAGATAATACTTATTTTTTCTCCTTATTCAAATTTAACTTAATTTGAACCGTCCCATATGAGAAAACACGTTCAAAAAGTGTCAACGATTTTTTAAAAATTAGTTATGAATGTTTGAATTGGCAAACACATGCCATACTAGCAACGAACACCAATTCAACTTTTGTATTGAATAAGGAATTCAATCATTCTGAAAGTGCGTATACATAATGGGAACAATACACCCTACCTCAGAGTTTAATCAAAAAGTGGCGATCTCGATTCGTTGAATTCTGGTGAATTATCAAACTTAACTACTTTTCAGATGTTAACTAAATAGGGGGATAGTTCAAATTCAAAAATAAGGAGAGATAATACTTATTTTTTTATCGTTATTCAAATTCAATTTAATTTGAACTGTTTTCTATGAGAAAATACGTTTAAAAACTGTCATCGATTTTTTAAAAATTAGTTGTGAATTTTTGAAGTGGCAACCACATGCCATACTAGCAGCGAACACCGATTCAACTTTTGTATTGAATTAGGAATTCAATCATTTTGAAAGTGCGTGTACATGATAAGAACAATATACCCTACCTCAGAGTTTAATAAAAAAAGTGGCAATCTCGATTCATTGAATTCTGTTGAATTATCAAACTTAACTACTTTTTCCATTTTAAGTATATGGGGGATAGTTCAAATTCAAAAATATGGAGAGATAATACATATTTTTTCTCGTTATTCAAATTCAACTTAATTTGAACCGACTTCTATGAGAAAACACGTTCAAAAAGTGTCAACGGTTTTTTAAAAATTAGTTATGAATTTCTGAATTGGCAAAAACATGCCCCACTAACAACGAACACCGATTCAATTTTTGAATTGAGTTAGGAATTCAATCATTCTGAAAGTGCGGGTTCATGATTAAAACAATATACCCTACCTCAGAGTTCAATCAAAAAGTGGCGATACAGATTCGTTGAGTTCTGGTGAATTATCAAACTTAACTACTTTTCCCACGTTAAGTATATGGGGGATAGTTCAAGTTCAAAAATTAGGAGAGATAATTCATATTTTTTCTCGTTATTCAAATTCAACCTTATTTGAACCGTCACACGTTCTAAAAGTGTCAACAGTTTTTTAAAAATTAGTTATGAATTTTTGAAGTGGCAACCACATGCCTTACTAGCAGTGAACACCGATTCAACTTTTGTATTGAATTTGAAATTCAATCATTCTGAAAGTGCGTGTACATGATAAGAACAATATACCCTACCTAAGAGTTCAATAAAAAAGTTGTGATCTCGATTCATTGAATTCTGTTGAATTATCAAACTAACTACTTTTTTTATTTTAAGTATATGGGGGATAGTTCAAATTCAAAAATATGGAGAGATAACACATATATTTTCTCGATATTCAAATTCAACTTAATTTGAACCGTCCTCTATGACAAAACACGTTCAAAAAGTGTCAATGGTTTTTTAAAAATTAGTTATGAATTTTTTAATTGGCAAACACATGCCATACTAGCAACGAACACCAATTCAACTTTTGTATTGAATCAGGAATTCAATCATTCTGAAAGTGCGTGTACATGAATAGAACAATATACCCTACCTAAGAGTTCAATAAAAAAGTGGCGATCTCGATTCATTGAATTCTGGTGAATTATCAAACATAACTATTTTACCCATGTTAAGTATATGGGGGATAGTTCAACTTCAAAAATTAGGAGAGATAATTCATATTTTTTCTCGTTATTCAAATTCAACTTAATTTGAACCGTCACACGTTCAAAAAGTGTCTACAGTTTTTTAAAAATTAGTTATGAATTTTTGAAGTGGCAACCACATGCCATACTAGCAGCGAACACCGATTCAACTTTTGTATTGAATTAGGAATTCAATCATTTTGAAAGTGCGTGTACATGATAAGAACAATATACCCTACCTCAGAGTTTAATAAAAAAGTGGCATTCTCGATTCATTGAATTCTGTTGAATTTTCAAACTTAACTACTTTTTCCATTTTAAGTATATGGTGGATAGTTCAAATTCAAAAATATGGAGAGATAATACATATTTTTTCTCGTTATTCAAATTCAACTTAATTTGAACTGTCTTCTATGAGAAAACACGTTCAAAAAGTGTCAACGGTATTTTAAAAATTAGTTATGAATTTTTGAATTGGCAAAAACATGCCCCACTAATAATTAACACCGATTCGACTTTTGTGTTGAATTAGGAATTCAATCATTCTGAAAGTGCGTGTACACTATAAAAACAATATACCCTACCTCAGACTTTAATCAAAAAGTGGTGATCTTGATTCATTGAATTCTGTTGAATTATCAAACTTAACTACTTTTCCCATGTTAAGTATATGGGGGATAGTTCAAATTTAAAAATATGGAGAGATAATACATATTTTTTCTCGATATTCAAATTCAACTTAATTTGAACCATCCTCTATGACAAAACACCTTCAAAAAGTGTCAACGATTTTTTAAAAATTAGTTATGAATTTCTGAAATGGCAAAAACATGCCCCACTAACAACGAACACCGATTCAACATTTGTATTGAATTTGAAATTCAATCATTCTGAAAGTGCGTGTACATGATAAGAACAATATACCCTACCTCAGGGTTTAATAAAAAAATGGCAATCTCGATTTATTGAATTCTGTTGAATTATCAAACTTAACTACTTTTTCCATTTAAAGAATATGGGGGATAGTTCAAGTTCCTAAATTAGGAGAGATAATACATATTTTTTCTCGTTATTCAAATTCAACTTAATTTGAACCGTCACACGTTCAAAAAGTGTCTACAGTTTTTTAAAAATTAGTTATGAATTTTTGAAGTGGCAACCACATGCCATACTAGCAGCGAACACCGATTCAACTTTTGTATTGAATTAGGAATTCAATCATTTTGAAAGTGCGTGTACATGATAAGAACAATATACCCTACCTCAGAGTTTAATAAAAAAGTGGCAATCTCGATTCATTGAATTCTGTTGAATTTTCAAACTTAACTACTTTTTCCATTTTAAGTATATGGTGGATAGTTCAAATTCAAAAATATGGAGAGATAATACATATTTTTTCTCGTTATTCAAATTCAACTTAATTTGAACTGTCTTCTATGAGAAAACACGTTCAAAAAGTGTCAACGGTTTTTTAAAAATTAGTTATGAATTTCTGAATTGGCAAAAACATGCCCCAGTAACAACGAACACCGATTCAATTTTTGAATTGAGTTAGAAATTCAATCATTCTGAAAGTGCAAGTTCATGATTAAAACAATATACCCTACCTCATAGTTCAATCAAAAAGTGGCGATACTGATTCGTTGAGTTCTGGTGAATTATCAAACTTAACTACTTTTCCCACGTTAAGTATATGGGGGATAGTTCAAGTTCAAAAATTAGGAGAGATAATTCATATTTTTTCTCGTTATTCAAATTCAACTTAATTTGAACCGTCACACGTTCTAAAAGTGTCTACAGTTTTTTAAAAATTAGTTCACAATTTTTGAAATGGCAACCACATGCCATACTAGCAGTGAACACCGATTCAACTTTTGTATTGAATTAGGAATTCAATCATTTTGAAAGTGCTTGTACATGATGAGAACAATATATCCTACCTCAGAGTTCAATAAAAAAGTGGCGATTTCGATTCATTTCATTCAGTTGAATTATCAAACTTAACTACTTTTCCCATGTTAAGTATACGGGGGATAGTTCAAATTCAAAAATAAGGAGAGATAATACTTATTTTTTTTCGTTATTCAAATTCAACTTAATTTGAACTGTTTTCTATGAGAAAACACGTTTAAAAAGTGTCAACGATTTTTTAAAATATAGTTTTGAATTTTTAAAGTAGCAAAAACATGCCCCACTAACAATTAACACCGATTCAACTTTTGTATTGATTTAAGAATTCAATCATTCTGGAAGTGCGAATACATGATAAAAACAATATACCCTACCTCAGAATTTAATCAAAAAGTGGCGATCTTGATTCGTTGAATTTTTGTGAATTATCAAACTTAACTACTTTTCCCATGTTAAGTATATGGGGGATAGTTCAAGTTCATAAATTAGGAGAGATAATTCATATTTTTTCTCGTTATTCAAATTCAACTTAATTTGAACCGTCACACGTTCAAAAAGTGTCTACAGTTTTTTAAAAATTAGTTATGAATTTTTGAAGTGGCAACCACATGCCATACTAGCAGCGAACACCGATTCAACATTTGTATTGAATTAGGAATTCAATCATTTTGAAAGTGCGTGTACATAATAGGAACAATACACCCTACCTCAGAATTTAATCAAAAAGTGGCGATCTCGATTAGTTGAATTCTGGTGAATCATCAAACTTAACTACTTTTCAGATGTTAACTATATATGGGGATAGTTCAAATTCAAAAATAAGGAGAGATAATACATATTTTTTCTCGATATTCAAATTCAACTTAATTTGAACCATCCTCTATGACAAAACACCTTCAAAAAGTGTCAACGATTTTTTAAAAATTAGTTATGAATTTCTGAAATGGCAAAAACATGCCCCACTAACAACGAACACCGATTCAACATTTGTATTGAATTTGAAATTCAATCATTCTGAAAGTGCGTGTACATGATAAGAACAATATACCCTACCTCAGGGTTTAATAAAAAAATGGCAATCTCGATTTATTGAATTCTGTTGAATTATCAAACTTAACTACTTTTTCCATTTTAAGAATATGGGGGATAGTTCAAGTTCCTAAATTAGGAGAGATAATACATATTTTTTCTCGTTATTCAAATTCAACTTAATTTGAACCGTCACACGTTCAAAAAGTGTCTACGGTTTTTTAAAAATTAGTTATGAATTTTTGAAGTGGCAACCACATGCCATACTAGCAGCGAACACCGATTCAACTTTTGTATTGAATTAGGAATTCAATCATTCTGAAAGTGCGTGTATATGATGAGAACAATATACCCTACCTCAGAGTTCAATAAAAAAGTGGCGATTTCGATTCATTTCATTCTGTTGAATTATCAAACTTAACTACTTTTCCCATGTTATGTATTCGTGGGATAGATCAAATTCAAAAATAAGGAGAGATAATACTTATTTTTTCTCCTTATTCAAATTTAACTTAATTTGAACCGTCCAATATGAGAAAACACGTTCAAAAAGTGTCAACGATTTTTTAAAAATTAGTTATGAATGTTTGAATTGGCAAACACATGCCATACTAGCAACGAACACCAATTCAACTTTTGTATTGAATTAGGAATTCAATCATTCTGAAAGTGCGTATACATAATGAGAACAATACACCCTACCTCAGAGTTTAATCAAAAAGTGGCGATCTCGATTCGTTGAATTCTGGTGAATTATCAAACTTAACTACTTTTCAGATGTTAACTAAATAGGAAGATAGTTCAGTAGTGTAGGGTAGCCATTCCGGCCTTTGGGGATCAAGGGATCACGTGACGTCACAGGATGTGACGTCATGAGCTGTCACTCGATCATCAATGCATTGATGGGGGGGGGGGGGGCATGATCGATTGAATTGGTATTCGAACCAATATATCTATCGATCGATAACCAATAAATTGATTATTGATTTATTGATAAATTAATTTTATTTTTTTTTATCATCCGATCGATATTGAAATTATTGTTTGATGTAAAATTTCAAATATATATATATATATATATATATATATATATATATATATTCCAAGCACTGTAGGTGACGTCACAACACATTCGAACACAGTGAATATCACAAGGGCATTTTTTAAAAGTCACGTGACCAAAACTTGTAAAGTTATATGAAAATGAACCTTATGCGTTTGTTTATTGTGGTATATTCCTATGCCTATTATTGTACTTGCGTGCGCTTACTTGCATACATATAATCTCGCTGCTAGCACCGCATCAAGAGCACCTTGCTAGGTGGTGTACCCGCCCCTCTCACGCCTTGGACACTTCCCCTCTCCCGCCTTTGCCGGCCGCTTCACGACGGCTAGACGGCTAGATGAGCTAGAGATGAGAGAGCGAGCTATCGTAAATTAACCTGCGCACTTGTTGTAAAGTGACTTTGTGATTAATAATAAATCTAGTATTATTTAATCGGTTGTCTCAATTATAATATAGAAACCTTTCTATATACGTAATACTTAGATTTGACAATGGCGACGAGGATAAACTGACAGAGTGTGCAACGACGTGTTTCAACCGGTGTGTGACAGTCCATGCAACCAGAAGAGGATCCTGGCAGAGCATTGAGGAACAGGCCACGTCGAGAAAAGGAACGATTGCAACAAGAAACCTCTAAATCCGCAAGTAGCAACTCCGCGTCTTTGGACACGGAAAATTTGGAAAGTGTCGACATGGCTCCTACTAATCCTAAATTTGTTACTCCTGTTGGTTCTACCTCAGAATTTGACCCCACGGGTCCTATGTCTTTTCCAGATTACATAGAACAATTAGAATTTTATTTTGAGGCCAACGAAACAACGGAACCGGAGAGAAAAAAAAGCATTCTAGTTACTGTCATGGGTACCACAAACTTTTTGCTTCTAAAAAAATTGTGTAGGCCTAAGTCACTTAAAGAGATTGATTACGCAAAAACAGTTGAGCTCTTGTCTAATTACTACAACCCTAAGCCTAATCAGTGGGTTAAGAGAAATGAGTTTCATACTAGGAAACAAAAGCAAGGGGAAACTTTTTCAACGTTCCTAGCTGAGTTGAAAGGTTTAAGCGAGTATTGTGATTTTGGTTCTGATGCTTTGCTTGAACAAGCTTTGATTGGGTCCGTGCTCGCTGGTATGTCAGACAAGAAGCTCAAGGTATCTATTTTGCAGATAGAGGATTTGACCTTCGAGAAGGTTGAACAAAAGGCACTCGCTGTGGAATCTGCCCAGAGGAGCGTGCAGCAGATCCACGAGACAGCTCCAAACTCGTCAGCTCAAGTTCACCGGCTGTCCCAGCAGACGGCGCGGCAACCAGCTCACCGCTACGGCCCCAACACAAATCGTGGCACGCATGCGGCAAGTAGCTCATCACCTAATATGGCCACACAAGGCCAGGGATGCAAATGTTGTGGTGGTATGCACAACGCTCAGACGTGTAAGTACAAACACACGGTCTGTAATTTTTGTACAAAGGTCGGGCATCTGGAACGAGTATGTCTGACCCGACTTAGACAGGTGGCGCCAGGTCCAACACCGTCCGCTCCAGCAGCGAGAGGAGGCCCTGGTCGTGGATCGCGTCGTGGATTTGGCAAACGTGGGCAACGCACACCCACTACCAACTACGTCGCGGATCCGGGGCTCGGGTCAGAGGTTCCTTCACAGCAGGTAACCCAACCAGCTCCCACCCATCAAGCTACCACCCAGCCACCACCCCTATCGTACCTTTACCATACCTCGGGAGAGGGCTCTAGACCAGCATACTTGGTTCCAGTCTCTCTTGACGGCAAAACGGTAAAAATGGAGGTCGATTCGGGGGCAGCCTTCACTCTCATTGGTATTGATTCATTTCATAAGTTGTGGCCGCAAGATACCGAGCTTCAATGTTTGAACACCCGCTTACATACATGGTCGAAAGAGCCCCTTGAAATAGAAGGATGTTTTTATGTTACTGTTCAGGTCGGTGACGTCACCCAGCAGCTACCCTTGGTGGTGATGCGAAAGCCGGGACCATGTCTCATAGGTCGCAACTGGTTCAAAGCATTAGGCATTGAGGTGCATGGTCCACTCGGGGTTCACGAGGTTACTCCCCTGCAGGAGATACGTCGCATCGAGGTACAAAACCCGCAAACTCCCACCACTCCTATTAACCCAGTCCCGTCCATACCTCCTCAAGGAGGTGCAGTCGACTTGGCACCAAGCCTGCCACCCGAGCTCCAGGGGTTCGAGTCTGTGTTTGCACCCGGGCTGGGCAAGTATACGGGAGTACCGGTACACATCGAGTTGCAGGAGGGAGCGCGCCCCGTTTTCCGTCGCTGCAGGCCCGTCCCCTACGCCAAGGAAGCGAGGGCGCACGCGGCACTGACAGAGCTCGAGGAGGAGGATTATTTGGAACCAGTCAACACATGCGAGTGGGGCACACCCGTTGTCTATGTGGAGAAGACCAACGGCACCATCCGTGTCTGCGGTGATTATAGTGGCACTGTAAATCCACTATGCAAAGTTGACATTTACCCACTGCCTACAGTAACTCAGGTACTGGACAAATTAGCAGGGGGTAAATATTTCACCAAATTAGATATGGCCCGGGCTTTCAATCAAATTACTGTGGACGAGGAAACGGCAAAGGTGTTGACCATCAACACCACCAAGGGTCTGTACAAGGTTACTAGGTTGAGCCCCGGACTCTCCTCAGCTCCAGCCATCTTTCAGAGGACCATTGAGAAGCTTCTCGCGGGCCTTGAGGGGACCGTAGCTTACCTAGACGATGTACTGGTAAAAGGGGAGTCAACAAAAATACTGTGGGAGCGGACTCGCAAAGTATTGGAACGTTTGCAGGGGGTAGGGCTGAGGCTAAACTTCGCCAAATGTTCGTTTGCTGTACAGGAACTAGACTTTGTAGGATATCATATATCCGCAGAGGGAGTGAGTCCCACCAATGACAAGGTCGAGGCCTTGCTTAATATGCCATCCCCTAAAAACCGAGAGGAACTTCAATCGCTCCTCGGTTACATCAACTACTATGACCGCTTTTTCAGGGGAAAAGCTGCCATCTTCCAACCACTATACAAGCTTCTTAAGCATGGAGTCGCGTGGACTTGGGGGGAGGAGGAGGAGGCCGCGCTGCAGTATGTAAAAAACGTCATGTCTTCCAACGTGGTGCTCACGCACTACGACCCCTCTTTGTCGCTTGTCCTAGCCTGTGATGGAAGTCCACGCGGGGTAGGTGCAGTCTTATCGCATGTGTTTCCAGATGGAAGCGAGCGCCCGATCTCTAACTCATCGAGGACGCTCCGTCCTGCGGAGAGGAACTACGCACAGCTGGATCGGGAGGCGCTCTCCATCGTGCATGGCATAAGAAAGTACCATAAGTACCTGGCCGGGAGACCTTTCGTCATATTGACAGACCATAAGCCATTACTTGGTCTGTTCCGTCCAAACAAGCCCCTCCCTGATACGATGTCAGTTCGTATGGTACGGTGGTCTATACTCCTTAGTAACTACCAATATGATTTGCAGTATCGCCCCGGACGATCTCACTGTAACGCCGACCTGTTCAGCCGCCTACCAATAGAGGGACAGGTGATGGAGGAGTACCCGGAGCCAGCAGGCATTCTGTTGCTTGAGGAATCACCACTTGGTGCGCCCCTGGCCGCGGAGAACATCGCTAGATCGACCAAGAAGGACGAGATCCTCTCTCGCGTCCTGCACATCGTCCTGCATGGAGGTGAGACGGGCTTCCTATCGTCCGAGTACGACGCGTACATCAGGCGGATCACCAGCATGACCGTGAGTAGAGGGTGCTTACTCATGGGGGATAGAGTGGTCATTCCACTCTCCCTTCAGGAACATGTGTTGCAATTACTGCACAAAAATCACCAAGGGATGGTCAAGATGAAGGCCATCGCCAGAAGCTACGTCTGGTGGCCGGGCATTGATTCTGACATCGAGGAACAATGTCGGCAATGCACTGAGTGCATGCAGACCAAGCCAGATCCCCACCGGGCCAACGTCATCCCATGGTCCGTCCCAGAGCGCCCATGGTCCCGCATTCATATCGATTTTGCAGGTCCCAAGGCGGGCCGCACCTTCCTAGTGGTCGTGGACGCTCACTCCAAGTGGATCGAGGTGGAGGACACGAGTAGCTCTCTATCGTCAGCAGTTGCAATTAGGCTGCTTCGAAAAATGTTCGCCACTCATGGGATCCCGGACGAGGTCGTCTCAGACAACGGACCCGCATTCAGGTCCGCAGAGTTCGAGGAGTTCATAAAGTCTAACCTTATTGTTCACCACAGGACCCCGGAGTACCATGCGGCCAGCAATGGTTTGGCTGAGCGGGCCGTACAAACCTTCAAGCGGATGCTTGACAAGGTGGACCCCTCAAAGTGGCGAGTCGAGCTGTCAAACATCTTGTTGGCACTCCGCACCACCCCTTCACAATCCACAGGTCGCACCCCGTCAGAGATGCTCATGGGCCGCCGCA